>OZ059825.1:70042845-70455008 GCA_964057195.1 Orthosia cruda | reverse complement strand
CCTACCTACCCTCCCTCCCCTAACCTACCCTACCTACCCCTACCCTACCCTACCCTACCCTCCCCTACCCTCCCCCCCCCTCCCCTCCCCTACCCACCCTCCTACCTCCCACCCTACCCTACCTACCCTACCTCCCCTACCTACCCCTACCTACCCTACCCACCTCCCCTACCTACCCTACCTACCCTACCTACCCTACCTACCCTACCTACCCTACCTACCCTACCTACCCTACCTACCCTACCTACCCCTACCCTACCCTACCCTACCTACCCACCCTACCCTACCCTACCTACCCCTCCACCCCTACCTACCCTACCTACCCTACCTACCCTACCTACCCTACCTACCCTACCTACCCTACCTACCCTACCTACCCTACCTACCCTACCTACCCTACCTACCCTACCTACCCTACCTACCCTACCTACCCTACCCTACCCTACCTACCCTACCTACCCTACCTACCCTACCTACCCTACCTACCCTACCTACCCTACCTACCCTACCTACCCTACCTACCCTACCTACCCCTACCTACCCTACCTACCCTACCTACCCTACCTACCCTACCTACCCTACCTACCCTACCTACCCTACCTACCCTACCTACCCTACCTACCACCTAGCCGAGACCCTACCCGTACCTACCCTACCGTACCCAACGTCCTACCCTACCCTCACCCTACCTACCCTACCTACCCTACCGACCCTACCTACCCTACCTACCCTACCTACCCTACCTACCCTACCTACCCTACCTACCCTACCTACCCTACCTACCCTACCTACCCTACCTACCCTACCTACCCTACCTACCCTACCTACCCTACCTACCCTACCTACCCTACCTACCCTACCTACCCTACCTACCCTACCTACCCTACCTACCCTACCTACCCTACCTACCCTACCTACCCTACCCTACCTACCCTACCTACCCTACCTACCCTACCTACCCTACCTACCCTACCTACCCTACCTACCCTACCTACCCTACCTACCCTACCTACCCTACCTACCCTACCTACCCTACCTACCCTACCACCCTCTACCCTACCTACCCTACCTACCCTACCTTACCCTACCTACCCTACCTACCCTACCTCCTACCTACCCTACCTACCCTACCTACCCTACCTACCCTACCTACCCTACCTACCCTACCTACCCTACCTACCCTACCTACCCTACCTACCCTACCTACCCTACCTACCCTACCTACCCTACCTACCCTACCTACCCTACCTACCCTACCTACCCTACCTACCCTACCTACCCTACCTACCCTACCTACCCTACCTACCTTTACCACCATACCAAAGGCTTTTTCGTGTAACTAATAGATTTGCTTTAAAAAAATAATTAACAACACGATATATTTACGCAACTTTTGAAAACTCCTCCAAAACGACTTGGATGTTTAAAATATTTTATACAGAAAAATTGATGGCTGGAATTTCTTCATAACTAACATAGCATATGTAAATCAAATAACATTTTGCAAACAAAACTGTTCAAAAGGAGGTTCAATATTGGCATTTTGGCATCGAGCGGGCGCACGGCAAGTACTGCGTTGACATTGGGGCGTATAATAGCGCCTTACGTTTACCTACGTTTGATAAATGCTGTAACATTATCGGAAGATATATTTTGCCAAAACCTGCCGAGATTTGTCAAAGTAGCGCAAAATTTAATTGTAAAAGGTCTAAAATAATGATTAAGGTATTGGAATGTCTTGTAACGATTGATGTATTGTATTGTAATGTTTTATATGTAAGTTATAACTTTGCCTTGGAAGTTTCTGTAAACGTGTTATAATAATTAATTAATAAATAAATCTTGTCTGGTTGAGGAGTTGCGATGCCCACGTTCCGGGTCCATCATGGAACCAAACCAAATTTACATAATTAAATACACCATGTTTCAGCTTAATCAGATGCCAGGACGTACTTGAAAAATGGATTATTAATTGCCGGAAACACATACGAAAGCAAAGTACGCTAAGTATAAGTTTTATCAGATGCCAATAGGTGCTTAAATAATCGATTATTACGAGTAGTTGCCGGACACACATACGTAAAGCAAACTAACATGGAGCTTGTAAAAACAGTATAATTGCCGCCATACCTGTAAAAATACAGGCACATCATAAAAATGAAAAAAAGAAACAAAAAGCAATAACATTTATTTGAGACGTTGCGCGCTTGGCGGGATTCGTGCATATTTCCAATTCGAATACCACTCGATGGTGATCACGAATTTGACGGAATGAAAAACAAACTTTTTATTTGCTACAATCAAGTAAATCATCGAGGTCAACCGTCGAATCCGACTCGGCTGGGCGGCGTTCGGGAAGTTGCGTGGTATCTTCTCGTCTAATTTACCGCAGAGTCTCAAGACAACAGTCTATGACCAGTGTTAAATACAGGTCTGCGGATCCCAAGCCAGGAGCTCATCCCTGGGGCCCATTAGCAGCGTGCCACTCCTGGATCTAATCAGAACCTGTACCCACGAAACTGCCGTAACGCAGCAGTGGAAAGCTAGGGATTTGCTCCCTATTGCGAGAGATACTGGTACCTATCTCACAGGTGAAAGTGGGACAACCATAAGATGGGTCAATTTGACTTACCTTAGATTCCTGCGGTAGACTCCTGGGCGTCGATCGATCTCGTGCCGTGAGGTTAGGGATAGGGGAATATATATATAATAAAGGACAAAGGGGATAGACTGACGGCTGTCTGGACCGAAGAATCCGGCCGGCGTCCACCAGGCAGCACGTTTCCCGCGAAAGCACTTCGATGCGCGTGAAAATATACTCTAAACCCACTTCAGGGGCGCCCCACAACGCCGATTGCGAACGGCGGGCGCGATTAACAAATACAATGGGTGAAAAACATCTCGATTCGATATGTTTCGACAAAAACCCCGACTTCCGCGTGTTCACGTTATAAACTTTTTCTCTCGACTGTGTAGTGTCAGCTGTCAAAATCGTTTACAGCCCGCCGACACGGTGTTGCAAGTAAATACCAAAGATCGGGACTAAACAACCAGTGTGTATTGCCAGTGATCACCTATGGGACCGAGACGTGGTCGCTCACAAAGGGCCTCATTAGAAAGCTTGAAGTCACCCAAAGGGCAATGGAGAGGGCTATGCTCGGAATTTCCTTGCGTGATCACGTCAGAAATGAGGATATCCGCAGGAGAACCAAAGTTACCGACATAGCCCGACGAATTGCCAAACATAAGTGGCAGTGGGCAGGGCACATTGCTCGCAGAACGGATGGCCGATGTGGCCGAAAAGTTCTGGAACGGCGACCGTGAACCGGAAGACGATACGTTGGAAGGCCTCCCACTAGGTGGACCGATGACTTGGTAAGGTTGTGGGAAGGCGCTAGATGCGAGACGCACGGGATCGGTCAATGTGGCGACGCCTGGGGGAGGCCTAAGTCCAGCAGTGGACGTCTTGCTGAAACGATGAAATGATGAGTAGGTAAATCATCATGTTGGCGTCGATTTCCTGTCTAAACGTATGCAGCTAAACAGTAAATTAATTGGCGCGACTGCCTCTTTGCTCTCCGCAACACATTAATTACGTTACAAGATACACCTTGGCAAGTCTGGTATCAGATATTTTTGTTTATATCTGCCCGCATTTTCTGCAGCAACAGGTTAAGTAAATTACCCGTCGGCAGACGTGTTGCGGTCGATATCGAGTGACAATAAAACGTCCGCAAAATTGTTTACCTTCGCCGTAAAAATGCATAGACTGACGTTACCAGGCGAAATGTTGTTTAAAATTGTGATGAAAACTAATTCATCATCGTCGTTTATGTAGGGGCCTATTTATATTTGTATCTTAGAAATAACTTAGGTCTTACTTACTTAAATTACTCCTAAACTTGGATTTCTGAAAAAAGAATTTCAATTTGGGTATTTGTTAAACTCTACTTTAGCCTGCAAACTTGACAAACATTGGCATGATACTTAGAATTTGACTCTCTCTCTCTACTCTTTGGCTTAGTGTGACTTTTTAGTCAAGCTCATTAAGCGCGTTAAGGACGCTATTACATTTTTCTACAAATAACAGTGCTTTTCAGGTATAATTTTAATGTATGTGCAATCACAGATGTGAAGATATCATGGTCTTAATTTAAAGTTAGATGAGAGAGATTGATTGATTTAGATTTTTTTAGATTCAGCTCCAGATTGGCACCAGAAAAATAGTATGACATCATACAAAATTTTCGCACAAATACGTTTTGCCCATCACAATAATCGCAAAAAAAATCAATAAGTAGGGTCCGAATAGGTCCCAGTTTAGGTAAATTTTCAGCATATTTTAACTTCAAAATTGTAAGAAATTGCGGTATATATAGTCCTTTACAAGTTCAGCTAATTATTTTTTACATAAATCATTATATTTTTTAATTATTAGTAAAATAAACACTTGCCGACCTCTTCATACATTTTGCACACGCGGCTGAGCGGCACATCATTCCGCGCTCAGAAGCGCTCGTGGAAGGACGGGTGTATCGCTTTCTCGCAAAAAATAAATACGATAAAAGTAATAGGAAAGATTGTAGTGTGCATGCGTGTGAGTACCGTCGTCGTCGTTTGTCGTGATCGAAAGGAGTTGATATTTAATCGGACCGAAATAAAAGTATTTTTGAGTTTCCTATTATTATTAGAATGTGATTTAGAAATTATGTTGGGAAGATCGGGATTTGGATAGGTGGTGTTAAGCAGTTGTTGACAAGGTTGAAAAATAGATGGGTGGGTTTAAGCAGCTCTTAGTAAGGTTAGGATTTGGATGGGTAAGGTTAAGCTGCCGGCGGTGAAGGTTAGAAGTGGATGGGTGGGAGGAGATTTATGATTTAAACCGGTTTGTATGTATGCCGAATACGGGGCCAAAACTAAAACCCAAGATGGCGCCGACAAAAATTAGACAAATTTTCAACATGGGTGTAATTTTCATGATTTTTATGGTTCCTAGTAATGAATATGGGGTCATAAATACAACACAAAATGCCGCCGATAAAAAAAATTACAACTTTTCGTTATGAATGTAATTTTCATAGATTTTGGAGTCGCTTATATCGAATACGAGCTCAAAACAAAATACAAGATGGCGCCGACGAAAATTTTACATCTTATCTTCATGGGTGTCATTTTCATTGTTTCGTTTATATCGAATATGGGGTCAAAACCAAAATACAAGATGGCGCCGACGAAAATTTGGCCGCTTTTCTTCATGGTCATTTTCGTGGTTTTTGGGGTCGTTTATATCGAATATGGGGTCAAAACCAAAATACAAGATGCCGCCGACAAAAATCAGACAAATTTTCGTCAAAGGTGTCATTTTCATGATTTTTAGGGTTTCTAGTAATGAATATGGGGTCATAACCAAAACCCAAGATGCCACCGATAAAAAAATGTCAACTTTTCGTTATGGATGTCATATTTTCATGGTTTTTGGGTAGTATGTCATTAGCTGCTGCTTAGGTTAGGTTAAGACGGGCTGGTGTCCGCAACTCCACGTCTAAGCGCGTATTTTGCGTAAATTATGTAATGCTCCAAAAATTTTAGATTATATTATTTTATATGTTCCATGTAATGCAAAATGTTCAAATATTTTTATAATCCTTGTGACCGCAAATTATTTCGTTTAAGGTCGTAACTCATTTCACGTAGCGTTTTTTATGAATACCTATTTACTACAACAAAGTCAAAACTAATTTTCTTTTCGGAAGTCGGTTTCGGAACCTATTGTTTTTTTGGTTTTTCGACACAGGAAAGTTATTATTTTTCTCTTTTTAGGTTTTGTTGGTAACCCATATTGGATATACCAAATACATCTGTTTACCCCCTAAAACCGCACAAGCGTGATTTTATATTATGGTATGGTGAAAACAAAACATAAACATACGATCACACTAATTGCAGGTCATTTGCTCTTTGTAATTGAAAAGTTTCATTGTCTATCTCCGAAGATCTTTATTAGATCCATATATATTATACAATAAAACCTTTCCTGAAAACACATACATTTATCTACGAAAACCCGATCAGTATCGGATAAGTAGTTTTCAAGAAAATCGCGGATACATACGGGTCGAATAGATAGAGCACCTCCTTTTTTTGAAGTCGGTTGATAATAATAACCTACTTTTTACGACGACGGTTTGTAACAGTTACCATATGCATTTTCAAAGTGCCAACTAACCTTCATGAATCAACTTCAATAAAATTAAAAAATAATATCAAGGACCAATATTATTTCAGTGATGTATAAAATCGAGCGCTCAGTAGTTTCGATGAGTGCGTACGCGTAATGTTGCTGTGTGCGACTAGATACCTAAATTTGATATCGTCGAAAATGTAACAGCGTCCTATTGAAACTGGATAAGCGCCTCTGGTGACAGTAAAGAGAAACCACTTTTTGGTACACAAAAGGCTTTACCTATGTAGTAAAAAAGTTTACACAATGGAGTTCCAAACAACTCGACGCCGATCGTTATTTTATAGTCTTTTAAAATGCTCACTTGTTGATATCCCGACTAGTACTACGTTTCTCCTTCTCATTTTTTATAGATACCGGTAAAGTATAAAACTTTTACACAGCGTCTGAATTCCCTACCACATAGGCTCGGCGCAAACGGGCCACCGACCACAGCACCCAGTGGCTGTCGCGCGCTACCGCTACATTGTAACAGTGGAAGAAGTTCGCGACTGCCACCGGTGTTCGGAAGCCGCCTCGTTTCTATTGCTGTATAGACAACAGCATGTGAATCCCAAATAACGGTACGTAATTGTATTTTCGATATGAAAGTATCGAAATCCATTAAGGTGTCGTCGTACTCCATGTCAAAACAGCCAAGTCAAATCTTGAGCTACAATTCATTCTAAGTTATCTGCTTTATGTAAATAATTCGACTTTTCAAATTTAAGAGTTAAAATAGCAAATATTGTTGTAGCAGAAAAAGCAAGAAAATGTGTTTTTAAATTTATTTTTGAATATTTTATGATCTTAAATTTGGCACCCATTTATATTTCAGTTCTTTTGTCGGCGGCGTAGTCAACAATCGCGCATATTCTCAGTATTGAACTTGGATCCGTTTTTCACATTTATGTTTTGATGGGATATAAAATATATGGAAAAGTGTGTTGTGGCTGTCGCTAGCCACCGGTGGCAGTGGTCGGCGGGCCGACCCTTCAAAGCAAAAGTGAACAGGCATATAATAAACCTCATCCATCGCTTTCCACCAGACGAAACCGAGTTATAAAAAAGTAAAACGAGAACAATAATTATAAGCCATAATGACTATTACGAGTCGTGTTTTACGCGCGAGATACAAGTGAGTTTCTCGTACGACTAAGTAGTAGCGATATTACATGTGCGGGTTGAAGAGAAGTTCTTTGAACTGCTAATGAGTGAAAATATTGTAAACTAGCTGTGGCCGCGGCTTCGCTACCGCCAACTACCTACCCTAGTTGCCTTCACATTCCTACCTACCCAATCTATCTCCTGTGGATTTCTGTCGCTAAACCCGCGGGGGGGGGGGAGGGGGGGCGCGGCGGCGGCGAGGTACGCAGCTTTGCCCCCTGCTCGCGGTAGTGGTTGGTGCCCATAACGACGGGCACTTCCTTAGGTTGCCTTCCTGGGCATGGCGAGTGACAAGTGCATGTTTGCGACTTGTCTATGTGTTCATGTGGGACGTGCAGCAAGAGAGCTGCGCCGCTTATTCACGACACCTCCGTGGTCTTTCCCCGCCAGTTGAGACCTGAGACCTCGGAGGCCAACGCGGTAGACAACCAGCGACAGAGGTGCCGACTTTAGGCGCTCCCTGCTGAGGGTGATTTGCCCCCGTCTTTTACGGTTCCATATCGAGCCGGTCACGCTCCAGACTGGGCAGTGGTGTGAATATGGGCGGTATTGTTGTGTGTAACACGGCTCATGCATGCAATAGATGCGTGAGTATAGGCGCATGGATATGCGCCTTTATTAACTTAGGACACGGCGCACACTAAGCGAATGTAATGTGTGAACAGTGTTTCTGTGTGAGCGGGTCGCGTGTGAGTGAAAGCGACTCGCTCAGGCGTCAAGTCCGGTGTTTAAGGTGGGGGGGTCAGCCTCCGGTATCCGGTCACGAGGTAGGCGCCTTGCACCATGGTGCTATGTGCTTGACGTGGTGCCAAGCAGATACATCGGCACGCGCGAACATGGTGGACGCGGGGCAGGCGCAGAAGTCGTCAAAGCTCTTGATCTTGAGATCCTGCGCGATAACGTCGTTCATCACATAGTGAGGGCCGTCGGCAATCCTCCGCGGCTCTGCTGCGCTAACAATCGGACGTCCAAGACGAGTCGGTAGTAAACTCGTTTATTGATACATCCTGCCATTGAGATGCTGTGAGGGTTTGTTCTGTCCTACAAACACCTTGCTGACAAACCTATTCATCTCGTCACATCGACAACACAACGGGTATCGCGCAGTCGGTTAAACGCAAAATATTTAGTTGGTAATGGCAACCAATGTATAAACGTACATAAGGTAACCTATATAGAAAAATATAACCTAGTTTAAAACAGTTGCTCTATCAAATAAAACACGTGAACCATCTTTAATAGAACTCCCGTTGTTAGGAACCCTTAAGAAGGTCATCGACTTGAGTGCTAAAAATTAGCCTCGCAAGGCTTTCATGTATCAAAATATTGTTGTGAGAAAATACATCATCATCAATATCAATCAATATTATAATAAAACTGTAGAAAAGTCGTTTTTGTACGTACACAACAATTTACTTACCTACCCAGTAGAAAGCAGAAAACAAGGAGAAGAAGAAGTCCAAGAAGACGAACATGAACAAGAAGAAGAGGAAGCAGAATTATCAGATGATTAGGAATGAGAAGGATAGTTTTACGTATATTTATAGAATTCACACGGCTTTCATCATTTCCAATAGTACCAGTTTTACATAATTTTGAATAGTGACCTTCCAGGTGGCGTGCAAACGTGTGTATATTATGAAGCATACAACTTTTCAATCATTATATCTCAGAAACGGTGACGTTTAGGAGAAAAATTGAAGAGACCATTTTTACACAACATTTTTGACTGACCTGAATATTTTTTTTTGCAAGTGTGGGATCGATGGGGACTTTTACATTTTATTTATTGCTCTATGCGAATTAATGCACTGTGATATGTAAAATTTAACCGGACTATTAAGTAAAATATCACAACACACGCAATTCAGATACTCGGACAGTTGAACTCCATATTCTCCACTAACTCATATAATTTTTCAAAGATTTATGCAAGAATAAGCAGCGTATATCCTTTCCAAGGTCTCAAATTATCTTCATACCAAATTTCATTTAAATCGGTTCAGCGGTTTAAGCGTGAAAGATAACAGACATACAGACAGAGATACTTTCGCATTTATAATATTTGTATGGATAATCTATAGAAAATTTGAATTAAACATCAGTCGCTAAAGAATTTTATAAATAAGGGTAATAAAATGCTATAAGAGTTTTCTAGAAAGATATTTTCACAGGCAAAAGATAATAAATGAATCAACTATAAATCAGGAAGTCGAATGGTTACGCCGCCTACAAATTAGAACACCCGGAAGTGTCTGCAAGAAACTGGGAAACATTTCCCTCACAGTTTTTTTTTTTAAATCAGTTTTAAACTTACGGAGGCATATTTTCATCTTCAGTCTTCAGTTCACCGTATGTATTATATTAAGATTTTCTTTAGAGTACGACCTTTTACTAATAAGCAATGATATTCAAATAAACAGATACGTTATACACTCACAAAACAATTGAAAAAAGTGTGCCGCACATAGCGGCAGCACACATACACACTTTTCAATCATCTAACATTAAAAAAATATTTATTTTAATCAATAAATAAATAAATTACAAATACACACGATGGAATTTATTTTATTTTGTTTTTGTTTCAACAAAGCCTATCGCTCTTCGCCATGCATGACATAAACTAAAGATTAAAGGTCACAATTGTGACCTATTCGAGTCTTCAAAATGCGCGCGCTCATAACATATCTGTTTATTTGAATATCATTGCTAATAAGTAATAAAACTTACTTTTAGAATTGAAACGAAAAAAAAAATGAATAATAAGTAAGTACTTATTATTCTTTTTGTTTTTTTTTCGTTTTTATGGTAATTCTGGCGCAAATAAACTTTATTTTTTGTATTATTTTACTTAACTTGCTTTGATTGTTATAGTTGTCTGTGTGGTTTAAATCTTGCAACTGATTTTTTAATAGTTATACCCAACCAATTAAACTTACATTCTGCATACACTTTTGGTTTGGATGAAAATGCTCGGTAATCTAAAATAAAAAGTTTCTTCTTGTTTCTTAAGAAAAATAAATACTAAACTTCAATAATAGACAAGCAGGGTGTCAGAAAACAGCAGATGAATTTGTATGTGTGCCGTTGGTGTATTGTTATATTGTCATATGTTATATGTAATTTGTATGTGTGCTGTTGGTGTATTGTTATATTGTCATATGTTATATGTAATTTGTATGTGTGCTGTTGGTGTATTGTTATATTGTCATATGTTATATGTAATTTGTATGTGTGCTATTGGTGTATTGTTATATTGTCATATGTTATATGTAATTTGTATGTGTGCTGTTGGTGTATTGTTATATTGTCATATGTTATATGTAATTTGTATGTGTGCTGTTGGTGTATTGTTATATTGTCATATGTTATATGTAATTTGTATGTGTGCTGTTGGTGTATTGTTATATTGTCATATGTTATATGTAATTTGTATGTGTGCTGTTGGTGTATTGTTATATTGTCATATGTTATATGTAATTTGTATGTGTGCTGTTGGTGTATTGTTATATTGTCATATGTTATATGTAATTTGTATGTGTGCTGTTGGTGTATTGTTATATTGTCATATGTTATATGTAATTTGTATGTGTGCTGTTGGTGTATTGTTATATTGTCATATGTTATATGTAATTTGTATGTGTGCTGTTGGTGTATTGTTATATTGTCATATGTTATATGTAATTGCTGTTTGACGCTCAGATGCGAAGGAAATCGAGTTAATCAATATAACTTCGTAGTTATGTGCCGAATGCTTGTTATAATGTTAAATTGGACCTTGTAAAAAAATTAATATACTGAAATCATGTAGCTTTTCATTTAATTGTATTTGAGCTGCTGAAAATATGGACAAATGGCTTGCGATTGTATGTTTATGTTCAACGTATTATAATATAACTAGCTTTCCGCCCTCAGCTTCGCCTGCGTGGACTACATGATTTTGGCAGTTTCTTTTATTCCAGTTTTGGCGGGATATTGCAAATTATTATCCAAACATATAGGACCACAAAAATTTCTGAATCCAAATAAATTGATATAAAAAAACCTTTTTTACAAATATTCTACCGACTTCCAACTAAAAACACTACAAAGTGAAAAATAGCTTTGTTTTTCGAAGTCGGTGTCTTTGGTAGGTACCAATTTATTTCGTTATGGACACCGACTTCGAAAAAGAAAGTTATTTTTCACTTTGTAGTGTTTTTAGTTGGAAATCGGTAGATTTTTTGGTAAAAAAGTTTTTTTTATTTTACACTTTTTAGTTTTACCTATTAAGCAACTTGCCTTTAGTAAGGTAGGTACTTATAATGCCAGAATAGATTACCCGAATACCATGAACATAGCCGGCGAAATGAGAGTGTACCAAGGTGAACTGTACACATCTGCGTACCTCTTATAGTGTACTGCCGTGATGTTATGTTATGAAATGGTGTAAACAATAAACAGACATGCGAATGCAGCAATCCCGATAGATTTGCTGTTAATTATTGAAGAGTTCTGTTGTATATCTCCGAAGTTCTTTATCAGATCTTCACCAAATTAAAATGGGTCAATTTCGGAACATATTCTATCAAACAAAAAAAGAATTTTAAAATCAGTCCACAGTTGACGGAGATATCGGTGAAAATACACAAATAAAAAAAAAACATACAAGAAGTCGAACATAGAACCTCCTCCTTTTTTGAAAGTCGGTTAAAAATGAGCATAAACTGAACTGCCTTCTGTTCTAATAGAGAGCGCTGGGCTTTTATGTCGGAGGTCTCGTGGGATCGATTTCTATGGGGATTTACAAATAGTCGAAAGCTACTTTGCTTTAAATTTTTAACCGACTTACCAAAAAGGAGGAGCGTCTATGTTCGACTTTAAGTATGTTTTTTTTGTTTATGTATGTTCACCGATATCTCCGTCAATTGTGGACCGGTTTTAAATTTATTTTTTGTTTGAAAGTGTGTGTTCCGAAATTAGTCCCATTTTAATTTGGTGAAGATCTGATGAAGAACTCGGAGATATACAACAGAACTCTTTAATAAATAACGGCATATCTTTTGGAATTGCTGCAATCGCATGTCTGTTTATACCATTTCATAACATAACATCACGCCAGTACGCTCTAAAGGGGTACGCAAATGTGTACAGTTCACCTTGGTACACTCTCATTTCACCGGTTATGTTAAGTTTCTGATATTCGGGTAATCTATTCTGGCATTATAGGAACCTTACTTAACTACTTGCCTATTAGGTACACAACTAAAAAGTGAAAAATAAAAAAACATTTTTACAAAAAAATACTAACTACCGAATGCCAAATAAAAAACTACAAAGTGATAAATTACTTTATTGTAAGTCGGTGTCCATAATGCAACAAAATTGGTACCTACGAAAGAAACCGACTTCCAAAAATAAAGTTATTTTTTACTTTGTAGTTTTTTATTTGGAAGTCGGTAGTATTTTTTGCAAAAAGTTTTTTAGGTTCCTGCTACCGACACGATAGAAAATTAATACAGGGTGGCGCAAAAATTATCACCCGATGTTCTTCGGCTGTATCTTTTTTATGCATGGAAAAGTTTGGTTCTGCGGCGGATATTATCTTTGAGGACTTCAAGAGTCTGAAGCTAATTGACATATACTAATGACTTAAAAAAAACCACAGGAAGAATTCTGGAACTGTTAAATCAGGCTATCTTACCGGCCATTGAAAGACCTGAGTAATGTAGCCCTCAGAATTTTGGTTGTGGCTCGTGCAGTAAGCGCTGTTGCTCAATCCTGTTGGAACTACATGTTCTCCAGTTCCAATTTAATCCTTTTAAGGATAGAGAAAGACGTTGATCATGGCTCTGTGAACTCGTCGACCACAGTAGTCGTTTGGTGGCCCGATGACGCCTCCAGCGTAAATAACACACCATGCAGTAACTTGTGCGGGTGTGAATCTTCCTGGATTATTCGCAGATTGGCGGTGCCACAGAAGTGATAATTTTGCTTAATCACATTCACAGAGCTTGCTCGTGATGATTTTCAATGAAAAATTTCGCGATTTAGAATGGCTTGACGCAGATTACAAGCGCTTGGAGGTTACCAGCTATATTCTTTAACCGACTTTCCAAAAAAGAGGAGGTTCTATGTTCGGCTGTATGTTTGGTTATTTTTGTGAATGTTCACCGATTTTCCCGCCAATTGTAGACCGATTCTGAAAATTATTTTTTTGTTTGAAATAGTATCTTCCCAAATTGGTCCCATACAAATTTGGTGAAGACCTGATGAATAACTTCGGAGATATAAAACATTACTCTTCAATAAACAACGGCAAATCTCTCGGAATTGCAGTAATTGCATGACTGTTTATTGTTTACGCCATTTCGTAACATAACATCACGCGAGTACACTTTAAAGGGGTACGCAGAGGGGTATTCCTATAACGAAGAAACAATTACAGCATCTGCCGATGAGTTTTGCGCGATCCTGTACAGTCTAGATATGGTTACTCCAATTTGCTCACGCTAACAAAGTCGTCATCAGGAACTTATAATTTAATTAAGCACTTTTTGGTATACAGAATTGGTGGTTTATCTGTCAGGTGCCGAAATGATCAGGCTGCATTAGTACTGACTCTGGAACAGGCAAAGTAGAATTGCCCGCGTGAGAAGTAATTTTCGTATCGGTAATAATTTTAAGTACTAATCGTTGAAAATGTATTCAACACAACTACTAAAATTGCAGTGTAAAACAAACTTAAAAAAAATACACAAACAAAGACATAACATCACGCCTGTATTTTTTTTAAGTCACATAAATCGTACCCAAAAAAAGTCATCATCATCATCAGTCTCCAGCAGTCCACTGTTAAAAAAATGTTTTATTTAAGGAAAGGTTTACCATTTGGATTTCAGTGACATTAAAACTAAGTAGAATTACAACCGTCCAAGGGGACCTCTGCAGCCAAACTAGGTGAGAGCCTGTATTTCAGCATGCAGTTTCACCCACATGAACATTGAAATGTTTTGACGCAATACGGAGAAAAATGCTGTACGTTAAAAAAATAAATTCAGAATTAATGTGGGACTTCCCGAAACACAGTTGCCATTGCAAGTGCGACACGTAATAAACACCGACCGCCCGCGATCTCGGGGCGTGCTCTGGTAGCGAATTTGACAGGACGCTTATTTGTACTTGATAAAAAGATAGATCATTATAGTGCTAAAATTATGTACATAAAATATTGACAACATTTATACATATAGATAAACAAAAAAAATTAAGAAAATAAATTCAATTTCTGTAGTCATAACTTCATAAGTAATTTATTTATTAACATAAATATTAAAAATATATTTAAAAAAACATGTCCAAGATAATACAAAAGAAATACACAAATAATAAGTCACATATTAAATTACAAATTCAATTATAGAAATACAAATTTAAATAGTCAAATACATGCAAAATACTCTGGCTTTCTAAAGTAGTATTCCTAAAAATATATCACAGTACCTGGTTCTCTGCAGTTATTTTGTCAACAGTTTTCATACGAATTCGTCGTTAGTAGTAATATAAATGAAAAAAAATTGTTTGAAAAATTCGATATAATGTTTTAACGTTTGGAAGTATCGGAACTCTCTTTGTGCTATAAAATTCAGATTGTAAAATATTCCATTTGAGGCGCATTACATTACTAGTTTAAAATGTTTCGAATGTTTTACTTAAAAAATATATATAAAAAAAATATTCCATTAAAATATACTTTTTATTGCTGTTCTCTTTATTTACCCAAATCAATATCATATTTATATTGTTTAGAGAATTTAAGTTACAATCATGTTCGAATTCAAGTTGCAATCATAAGTCGAGGTTGCCCAGTGGCTAAAGACCTCTCCTCTTGTGCTTGGTTGGGGTCTTGGGTTCAAATCCGGACAAGTACCAATGTGACTTTTCAAATTCATATGTAGTTTCTAAGTTTAATTTGGACATCGCAGACATGTGAAGAAAAACATCGTGAGGAAACCTGGACTGACTTATATAGGGTGGAAAAAATCATTGGAACTGAAGTAAAATTCTTAAGATAGATTATTTTATTTTTTAAAAGAAACAAATCTTCATTCACAGATTTCTCGACAAGGTTACCTAAGCCGGGCATCGAACCAGCAGAAAATTCAAATAATAAACACTTGTTATTTTATTTCACTAGTCGATACAATAAATGTTAGATATAGTATGTTATGTAAGTAAAGGTGGATATAAAACTGCATTATTGAGAAAGAGTGTTATGTGCATGGCTACTCTTATATATAACCATATACCAAAATTGTTAAAGAGCAACCTCTAAGAATATAAAAAAAGTACCTTAAAAATTACTAGTTTCAAAATGTTATTACTCTGTATCAGATTTCAAGACTATTTAATGTTCAATGTTCTTATATAATTAATTAGCTTTAAGTAAAAAGAATAATCTATAGTTGTATAAGTTACAAAAAAATTGTCATGATGAATGAATAAGGATCCAAAATATTGTAACACCTAATTGTATTATTTACCTACATTCTATGCAAATAAATAAATCTATCTATCTACATAATAATTTTCTTATAACTCTAATACCCAAAGACATTCTATGAAGTACACGCTTGCTAATTTGATTTCTAAATACCTTGTTCAAGACTTAGATAAGAAAATCGTTGAATTGATAATAATCAAGTTATTAGGAGCATACACATACACAACACTTTGCAGCAGGCTAAGCTAGGTGAAATTCTATTTCAAAAATACTTAATTTGTGTATCCCTAACGACGTGTCTCATTTCAAACAAATTATCAGTAAAATTATTAAAGTGTAACAACATTGTAAGTTTGAATAGTTCAAGTATCAAAGTCTTGCTAGTTACTAATTTCTTTTCATCATTCCGTGTCCCTCATATTAGAATTGATGATAAAATTAAATTGATGTTAGATTTCATGATATTTTTTATTTCAAAGACCAAATGTTTACTAGAGTTTGTAGTTTGTAGTTTACTCCTAAACAACAATCCCATCGATTAGTAGAATAAAATAGCGAGTGTTTACTTTTTGAGTTTTTAGCTGGTTCGATTCGCAGTTGAGATAAGTTTGTCGAGAAATCTGTTATTGCAGTTTTGTTTCTTTTAAAAAATAGACAGTGTTACCTTTAAGTAAAATAATCTATCCTAAGGATTTAAAGTGGTTTCCCTTCAGTGCCCATTGATATTCTTACGTGCGGTACAATTTTTCTTACGTGTTGCGTAAGAAAAACCGTTTACGCAGCGCATCACTTATGTAGGGTAGGTAGGGTAGGGTAGGGTATGTAGGGTAGATGGGTAGTAGGCAGCCAGTTGACGGGAGCGAAGCCGCGGGGGTCTGCTAGTAGTTAATATATGTCTGAAATCGCCAACCCGCATTGAGCAATCGCGGTGATTAATGCTTGTGCCGTCTGTGTATGAGAAGAGGTCTTTGCCCAGCAGTGGAACAGTTACAGGCTGGTATTATATATTATTATTAAATTAATTAATTATTATATAGGTTGCAATCTCATCTCACGCAAGCGAGTGAGTATCTCTGACTGGCGCGCCGTGCAGCACATATTTCCATCAATGGCAGATGGTTTTTGAAACTGGCGGATTGTAGTGTACTTGAACAAGCACATTGGAAACATCGAAATATTTTATTTATTTAAACCGTGCAATACCTATAAAGGTATCATTTTACTCATCCAACATTATGAACCACTTTTATTATGGGACCAACATTAAAGTCGCAAAAAGAAATCTGCTGTACAGTACATTTTTTCGAGTTGCGCAAAAAAAGTAAAAAGAAGAAAAAGTAAAAAATTAAAAAAACCCCGACATATTTTTATTTCATGCTACATAATTTATCTAGCAGTAGACACGCTTCGATTGACAATCTATTGAACACGTAATTATGACACGATATCTTGCAAAAACACCCCGATTTAAACAGTAAAACGCCCATAACTTTAGAACGGCTGAACTGATTTTCATCAAACATAGAACACTCTCGACTCGATAAAGACACCTTTCTAACGAAATCAAAATCAGTGCATCCGTTTAGGAGCTATGATGCCACAAACAGATACATAAATACACACTCACACAAGTACACATGTCAAACTTATAACACCCCTCTTTTTCCGTCGGGGGTTAAAAAGAAGAAATAGAAACGAGCACAAGAGATACAAACAAAAATAATCAATCTATATTTATCTAAAAATTAAAGAGAACGTAACATAAAGTACCTGGGTTCCATGTTATTTTTTACCCGACTGCCGAAGAAGGGGAATGTTTTCATCAGTCTATGTATGTATGTTTGTTCCTATGTGGCGTTCCAGAGACCAAACGCGTTGGTCGATTTTGACGATTTATTTATTTTATTTTATTATATTCTTTATTGTACACCACAAAAAAAACATACAGGACAAACGTTCAAATATACAAGTGTACAATCGATTCTTACGTCAATCGATTCGTCTTAACCTTGCAAGTGGCACTGCTACATTAAAATTGGAAATTAAAAAAATGGCGTCTTTTGGGCGCCGTATTGTTGTAGGCCCAATTTCTTTTTTCTTCGAGACCCTTCGTGTGGTGTATCAAAATAAAGGGTTTTAACAGGTGATTTCAGAAATATATTACACTTATATGTTTAAATATAAAACTTTCGAAAAAAGTAATATCTAGAAAGTTATAAATAAAAAAGTTAATTCAAAATATCAAAAAACCCGACTGCTTAGGAAGCGAACCAAAAAGACGTAAACAAGAAGAAAATCATGCTGTGCAGTCGAAGGATACATCTGGTTTTGGTCAGCCAGCTCGTTTCAATATTGACATTGCCAGACTCGCAAAAAACGGCGGCTTATGGGGAGGCAGATTATCCTACTTACCTTTCTAGAGTACATTCATGTAGAAGGCTGGAGGCTGATGCCGCCGGCGCGAACCGGCACCAATCAAATCAAATTCATGCTCGTCGTTTTTACCAGTTCGTAACATCGTAAGCAAAGTGTAAAAACTGTCTGCGATTTTCTCCACATAAACTTGATGGTGGCCGGAACACTTCGCGAGTTACTGTGTAGTAGCAATTTAATTTGACTGCGGCGGTGAGAGGTGGGCTTCTGCGCAGTGTAGCGAATTTTACAAAGATTATTAAGTTTAAATCGACGGTCCGTAAGTAAATATAGGAATAGCGCAAGATACAATATTTTTTCCTTGTAGACTGGCGACTCTACTACTCGTACGATTCAAACTTAATAGCGGCTCGGCATATTCCATGAAACCATGAGAACCCGTAAGGGCCACTGGCACAATTTTTTGTACTATGCCATGTCTGTTACGAGTCGCCATTCTAGACTATATCAAATTTGTTCGACTTGCCCATGCTACGCGTACCTATATTAGCTAAAGTATTAAATTAATTTGGTAAATACACACTGTTTTTTTGTTATTTAAATAAATAGGTACCTAAAAAAAGTTAATCAAAAAATTCAAAAAACCCGACTGCTTAAAAAGCGAACTAAAAAGACGTAAACAAGAAGAAAATCATGCTGTGCAGTCGGAAGATACATAATATTCGCGAGCTGGCTGACCAAAACCAGATGTATCCTTCCTTCCTTCCTTGAATTTTTTGATTAACTTTTTATTTACAACTTTTTAGTTTTTTTTTTAATTAGGTACATTTAAACATATAAGTGTTATATATTTTTGAAATCATCTCTGAAAACCCTTTATTTTGATACACCACACGATGGGTTTGGATTAAAAAATCCCCTTAAAATGGCGCCCAAAATCCGCCATTTTTTTCCAATTTTTATGTAGCCAGTGACACTCGCAGGGTTAAGACGAATCGATTGACGTAAGAATCATCAAAATCGGCCAACGCGTTTGGTCTCTAGAACGCCACATAGGAACAAACATACATACATAGACTGATATACACATTACCCTCCTTCGGCAGTCGGGTAAAAAGATAACCCTTTTAGTGTATAATAAAATGATATGAAGTTGGTAGGTATAATACTTACTTCATTTCAATCCGTTGCCGCGGAAGCTAGCTACCTATATTTAATTCAGTAAGCAATTCTATAGTTTTGATTGATTTGAAATATTCGAGTGTATCGTAAAATTCGCTACATAAAGTGACCACTTAGATTTAAGAAGTTATCGCGGTCTGAGCGGCAACTTTCCCTCCCGCTTACACAAATGAATCTATGCCGCTAACTAAACTTTGTACCTATTGTTATTATTACGAAGGAATAGCGTTCAAGGACAACTGGCAAATGACGTTTTTAGACCTGAATACACGTTGTGATTCGCGATGTCTAACTGCCATTTTTATCGTTATTGTGAGGGCTCCTCACCTGAGGCAAACTCCTTGCCTATTATAAGACTGGCTAGTATTTCGTTTTTGAAGGCGATTGAAATCAGAACGCTAGGAAATTAATTGAAGATATTTTTGTTTAGCTTTGCTTGCCACTTCTGTAAAAGCCGTCTCCTGTATCTAGGTGGCGTAATATACAAGATGGCGTTGCAGAAGTACAGTACCTATCTCTGGCTTATAACGAGTCGAGTAGGAAGGTAACATTTCTTTGTATGGGATTGGGTATCTGTACTGTAGTATTATAGTATCTGTGGCTGCGGTAATCTGTCATAAATATGTGCACACCACAAACAACATAAACTAATCTGTTTATTTAGGAAAAATTACCTTAACTGTGCGAGCTAAGCTTAGACCTTTTTCTGCAACCTTCTTGAAGAAAGATTTTTCTTTTTTACACAGATAGAAACGCACATTATGGAAAGAGGTGTATGAAACCAGAATCCCAAGAATCGGGTCCAATGACTCTTGATTTTCTATGTCTCTATATTAGTTATTGAGTTAAAATTAATACTCGATGTTATATATAAACAATTGCAAAACGCAGAAGCTGGGTTATTTTTCACAGAACCGGGATGCTTTTAAGGAAAATTAACGATTCAATGGAAAATAGAAAAAACAACCTCTTCACTTTTATATTTGACTAGCTGACCCGGCAAACTTTGTTTTGCCATAAAAACACCAAACATTTACCTACCTACCTTTCCTACCCTACCCTACCTACCCTACCTACCTACCCTACCTACCCTACCCTCCCTACCCTCCCTACCCTACCCTACCTACCCTACCCTACCCTACCCTACCCTACCTACTTACCTACCCTACCTATGTAGGTAAGGTACCATTATTTTTCTTATTTTTTACCCGGCTGCAAGGAAAGGGTTATGTTTTTCGCGCGTATCTTATATGTTTGTTTGTATGTAATATTCTTTATTATCTTGCAAACCGCTAGATGGATTTGTATAATTAATACATCGTTAGATAGGGCTTGGCCGCCCAAGTGTTCTTAGATAAGTGACGTTAAAAATAAACAAAAATGGCGGCTTTTGTGCGCCATATTGTGGGCGATTCAATATTTTTTTTCTTCGAAACCCATCGAGTGGGGTATCTAAATGAAGGATTTTTAAAGGTGATTACAAAAATATATATCACTTATATGTTTAAATGCGAATCGAAAAAAAAATAGGTAACTAAAAAGTTGTAAATAAAAAAGTTCATTTAAAAATCAAAAACCCGACTGCGAACTAAGAAGATGTAAACAAGTAGAAAATCATGCTGTGCAGTCGGAGGATACATATTCGCGAGCTGGCTGACCACCTGATCCTCCGACTGCACAGCATGATTTTCTACTTGTTTACATCTTTTTAGTTCGCAGTCGGGTTTATGATTTTTAAATTAACTTTTTTATTTTCTTAAGAACCTTCGCCTAACAATAACAAACACATCAAAAAAAGAATTAGTGATATCGGTCCAGCCGTTCACGTGTGATGCCTTGACCAAGGTAAATAGGCATTCATTTTTATATATATAGATAGATTGATATAGTATAGTGTTAAAGTCGTCACAATCTAAGAAGTCCTGCGATAACGTTAACGTAAGAAATTGAAAAATCAAATTCATAATCCTAATTAATAATGTTACCCATACAATGTAACATCGCAAGCATCAAGTTATTATTAATTAATTAAGTATTTTTATAGCTGTCAAATGGGACTTCTTAGATTGTGACGACTTTTGTATCAGCTTAGTGCTACGCCGCTACGGTGTGCTACGCACTACGAACCTAATCCGTGCTACGCCGCACTAAGTGCTACGCACCCATGCGCTATGCGGCTACGGTTTGCTACGAGCTCTTACAGCTAAATAATGTGCTTGATGGCTACGGAGCTACAACTTGCTACGCGTGTCTACGAGTTTTTACTTTCCTATAGCTACAATGACGTTGTAACAATTTAAAAAAATTAAATGTAGTCAACTGCCCCATTGCTGGACAAAGGCCTTGTCCAAAAATGTTGACTGAATATTAAATGCATTTAGTATTTCTATTTTGTTCAGCCTCTGCGGTCCGACATCTGGGCAAAAAAATTCACCAAAAATCCTTTTCCGTTTATCATATACTGTCCCACAGCTGGGCATAGTCATAAAACTTCTGAGCCTCTTCGGAAACTCTTTTCTCGCACCACCTCGGGCCAGCCTTTGTGGTATTTAAATATTAATAAAATAAAATAACTATTCAAAATAATTTCACCACCTCATTGTAACAATATCAGTGTCAACTTGAAGAAAAAACACATTTGTACAATATCTTGATCCACTTTAATATCGAATTAATTAATTCATAAAGCAATATAACAATAAACAAGAATAGTAATAGTACTCGAATAAAAAAATGACCAAACACAGGCAGCGCTAACGAAGATGGTTCAACATAATTCTTGGGATCGCACTTCTCAAATGAACGAGGGAAGCTGGAATCTATATAAAATATCATATATATACAAATAGACACATTGTCAAAATGTAAATGAAAGCAAAACGTAAATTCAAGAATTTTGCCTAGGTTTTTTATTGATTTATTCGTGTAAGCACTAGATATTTAAAAAAGTAATATATTTTTTTAAGCGCTAAAAAACTTAAGAAAACTTTCTCAAAGTTTCGTCGGTTCACACGGTTTGAACTCACAGCCCTCCGCGGTTCCAAACCTAAGAAGAAATAGGAAGAAAGCGTGCCGCCTAAAAAACTAGACACGTGTAAAAAAAACAAAGTGTCGGATGTTTTCAATTTAACAAAAACAAGAGTCATTTGTTAGTAGAAATGCTATCGTACATTCGGTTGAAGAATATCTCCACGAATTTTAGTACTGGGGCGTGACGAATTTCCTAGAAAACCATGGGCGTCATAGTTTCGTCTCTCATCTCACATAATAATATTGCCCAAAAATTCGTAAAGAAAAATAAACATTATTACATAGACATAAAATACATTGCAATATCGACTTGCAGTTTACTTATTACCTTTTGGTACTGGACTCTTCGAAGAAAAATATAGGTCAATGGGTCGTATTTAAATTCGCTAAATCAATATTATTCCCAAAAATAAATATTTTCAACTAAAATTTCAGGACCCACGTGCCTAAGACGCGAAAACCTTAAAAAGTATAGAGTCCAGGGCTAGTGTTTGAGCTAACATTTCACAGCATATGTGCAAGTGTGTGCGTAGCTGCATCAGTACGTAGCCAGGTATTTAAGGCAAAGGCCCCTAGCCCAAGCCCCATAACTCACAGTCGGGTCCTGACGAGCGTTCAGTCCGCGCGCATTGCACTCATTGCATATTTTCGAAACGCAACTAGTTCCGGTCCGGTCTCCACTCCTGAAGCAGCTGAAATACTCCAGAATAAATCTAGAAATTGGTAAGTTTAATAATATATTTTATAATTTAACTTACCGCATTTTTCTAAATCTTTACGATTTGTTTTCGCTATTTTCTAAAGTGTTAAAATGTGTTTTCAAAAGTGCATTTTATAAACAAAAATTCATCTTTTAACTGGCTTAAAGCTAAATAAAGTTGTGTAATATAAACTAGAGGTTATTTTAGTATATAATTTATGGTATTTTATTACGATTTTACGACAGTAAATATTTTTTTATGGTGATTACACAATCCGTCGGGAAAAAAGTTCTATCTTTCTGCTCCGCTCCTAAAGTATCCAAAAGCAGCGTTTAGCGAAGTTATGTGCGAAATTACATAAAATATTTAGTATATTTATTTTTTTGGTGAAAATTTGTAAGTTTCATTGGTTTCTTTGATAATTAAGTTTCGTGGTAATTATATACGTATAACAACGTGTGAATATTATATTCAGCGGCAAATCTAAGGAGTGGATTCGCAGGAAGTTTCAGCAAATCCCTCAATTAAACCTTGTTCCTGAATTTTAAGATTATTCTTTGAATATGCAAAAAATATAACAACGGAACGCTGATAGTTATTGATTCATTAATTTAAAGTTACAAGAATAAACTCTTGTAATTATTATTAAACTGAAAAAGTATGTAAGACAATCCTGGTTTCTTTATTTTTGGAATAGAACCCGGTACTTTCCAGCTACCCTAAAACGGTCAGCGATGGGCGATCAACTATAAATAGCAATGGACAACGTTTTCAGCTAAATTTTCAACTTTGCCTGCCGGAGTGGAGTCGCGGTCGAAGGAGAGATTTTTTTAAACTGTTGATAAGCTTGTTATTGTACCTATATCTTTTGAAGTGATTTATGCACCACCTCGATTTCTATTTCTTTGTCATAGTTTGTTTGCTGTCGGTATTAAACGCCCACTACAAAAAAGAGCTTCAAACGTAAGTTCTTAAGTATCTTATGGAAATATCCAGTTCTTACTTATTTTCAAACGATAACGGGCACTTATGTTTGGTTCTAGAAATACTTGTAAAATAGAGAAATATGTTCTCGGTTCATGAATAGCTTTATTGTTGAGAGCTCTAAAAGATGCTATAGATATTAAAAGATGGTTTAAATTATGTTGCATGTAGCAATGCAAACGTTTCAGTATCTGGTCCGCCGTCAACTTTGTCAACTCGGGTTAAAATATTGAGTGCTCTCCCCAATAATGAAATTACGATGTTTTTTTATTTGGAAGCGACCATCGGTTTTATCGATAAAATAAACGAGTTATAAGCTGGCCGGAAGGCAGTGATCTGGGCCGTGTAACCGTCGGCAATCTGCAGATAGGATTTTTGTAAATTGTCGGCCCCCTGATTGTATTAAATAGTATGGGTCTATGATGGAACAAATTTAAGAGTTATCATGACGGATTTAAAATCAAAGATAGACTCGCGAGCAATGAAAAAGTTCCAGTGACATAGCACCAAATTACTCCTAAACGGGAAAGGCTAGCTTAATGACGCCGTCTGCAATATTGAAGTACATCGAACAGCGCATCAGAATATTACCAACTAAAAACGTAAATATTGTGATCAAATTTTAAATTAAATGTTTTAAAAAATTGGGGCCATTTGGCAAATAAAACCAAATCTCTAAGTAGGGGTTTTATTAGGTGTAAACAACGTAAGTTTTGATAACTCAGTACTTGGTGTTTCCTCCATGTGCTGTCAATACAGCTTCTACGCGATTGGGCATGCGGAATACCAGATTCCTCAGCATATGCTGAGGAATGTTCTCCCATTCTTCGATGAGCGCGTAATTCAAGTCACGAAGAGTAATTGGAGGTGGAACTCGTTTTCTCAGACGTCTGTCAAGCTCGTCCCAAGCATGCTCAATAGGATTCAAATCGGGGCTCCTTGCTGGCCACTCCATTTTGTGGATTCCTACGTCCTGGAGATACTCATTTACAACTTGAGCAGTGTAGGCCCGTGCATTATCGTGCATGTACACTGCATTGTCGCTTATATTGGGCAAAAACGGACCAGCATGTTCATTGAGAATCTCATTGATGTATCTCACAACAATTAGGTTCCCGTTCTTGATTGGAACTAACGCTGTTCGACCCTCTGCAGAGATACCAGCCCACACGTGAACGATACCTCCGCCGTGTGACACTTTTTCTTCAAAATATGCTTGTGCAAAACGTTCTCCTGGTCGTCGGTATACTCTTTTCCTCCCATCATGATGGTACAGCATAAATCTTGACTCATCAGAGAACATCACTCTGCCCCATTCGTCCTCACCCCATTCTGTATGCTCGCGGGCTTATCGCAATCGGGCAACTTTACGATGCCGTTCCAGTTTTGGGCCATTTGCTGGCCTGTAAGGCTTCAAACCTCTTTACGGCAAGACGTCTCCTGACTGTCCACTTGCTTATTGTCTCCCTTCGAACTTGCAGAAGTTATTGTTGAACCGCAACTCCCGTCTGATGTTAACATGGCTGTTCTTAACATGGCTGCCGCAATGAAACTATCTTCTCGGACTTTTGTGGACCTTGGCTTGCCAGTGTCTGGTCTTCTCAGGTTTAATCCAGTCTCCCTAAACCTTTGGATCACTCATCGGACAGTAGTATGTGTCACGCCCATTATTCTGGCCGTATTTCTTTGGCTGGTCCCCAACTCCACCATAGTGATGATTCTCGTACAATCCTCGCGTGATAGAGGGATTATTTATGGGTACGAGAGCAGTAAGACTTTACAATTTAAGAATTCTTTCACAACGGCGAAACAAGGATGAAATCAAAACAAAACAAAAAACGAAACGAATTTATCCTGAAATTTTCAAACCCCAAAATTTTGTCCACGGCTTCAAAAAGACCAGTATTTAAAAGAGTTTATGTTTGCATAATATATATTTTTTTTTATACTTTTTAATTAATGAAGATAAGTTCTATGTCTTAGGAGATATTAAGGTGTTTGTCGGCATTTTGTGGGAGGAACTTTTTCATTGCTCGGCAGTTTATAATTAACTAGAGGACGCCTCGCGGTTTTACCCGCGTAGTTCCCGTTCCCGTGGGAATACAGGGATAAATAGTAGCTAATGTCACCCGGGGATAGAGTAGCTTCCCAACGGTGAAAGAATTTTTGAAATCGGTCCAGTAGTTTTGGAGCCTATTCGGTACAAACAAACAAACAATCAAACAAACAAACAAACAAAGAAATCTTTCCTCTTTATAATATTGGTAGATTCATGATATATTGAAAGTTTATTTGTTCCTTTGTCCTTACATCGACTGCCTTAATATTTCCGATATGTTTTTTTTTTAATCTATGTCGGGAAAACATACCAATTTTCCTATTGAATATAACGGGACAGGCTACAGCTTTGACAAAGGATTGCTAATATTTTGCCTCGCTATATTGCAAAACAAAAAAACTAGGACAAAATACTGGACAGATTTACCAAGAATTTTGAAATCGATACAACATATCGTCACAAGGGTTTTATAAAACCAATTCAACGAAATGCATGGTACCAAATTCGTAGAATTTCTTTGTTTTGAAAATATGATGGCAGTCTAACAAATACCGATGTTAGGTACTGAATTCAATACTTAATTTAGCCAAATAAATGTGGGTTAGCGATTTTAGATGGTGAGTTTCAACTTAGTCTAATCACAAATTAAGTAAATATAGTTTTATGACAACTGAAGTCTCAAGGCTAATGCTAACTTAAGTATGTAGTACCAAAATGTACATACAGGGTGGAAAAAAATAATGGGCCCTGAAGGGAAACCACTTTAAATGTTTAAGGCAGATTACATAAGGGAAACATTCCTTCATATCAATAAAAAAACATTTTTGCAAAAAATACTACCGATTTCCAAATAAAAAACTACAAAGTGAAAAATAACTTTATTTTTCCAGTCGGTTGTACCTACCTAATAGGCAAGTTTTTTAGTAAGGTAACTACTTATACCTCGCCACGCCAGAATATAATATCCGAATATTATGAAACTTGAACATAACCGAGGTGAAATGAGAGATCTGCGTACCCCTTAAGAGCGTACTGGCGTGATGTTATGTTATGAAATGGTATAAACAATAAACAGACATGCTATTGCAGCAATCTCGAGGGTTATGCCGTTATTTATTGAAGAGTTCTACTGTATACCTTCGAAGTTCTTCATCAGATGTTCACCAAATAAAATGGGACAATTTCTGAACATACTCTTTCAAATAAAAAGGAATTTTCAAAATCGGTGCACAATTGACGGAGATATCGGTGAACATACATAAAAAAAGAAAACATACATAAAGTCGAACTTAGAACCTCCTCCTTTTTGGTAAGTCGGTTAAAAAAGAAACAAAACTGCATTCATACATTTCTCTACAAGCTTATCTAATCCGGGAATCAAAAGATCATGAAATCTAACATTAATTTTATTATCAACACACTTGCTCATAAAGTGGCTCTAATTTCACCGCAATTAGGCACATAATGACACCTGTTATCAAACTGTGACTTTTTCATTACTATTATTCACAAGTGAGATAAAGAGTTTTTTTTTATTTATTGGTTGAGTTGCTTTGTTCTTAAAAAAGTTTCGATACAAAAAAGATCGTGCTAATGCAACACATTTCATAAAACTTCGTATTTAAATAGATAATTTCAACTTGTACGTGTTTAATAAATAAAACTTTCACTCAAATATACATTTTGTTTTTGTCTGTAATAAAACTTGAAATTCCCTATTTTGTACGTGGCTAAAACACTATCCGCGAAAAGCCAAAAAAAAAATCATTCTTTTGAGTCTATGGCCGATCGCCATTGTTAGATGCGCACGCATAGGAAATCTGATTAATTTTGCCCGCCATTGCGAAAAAATTTTCATAACTCGTTTTCACTGTTGAAAATGATTTTTAGTATTATTTTCTTCACAAGTGTGTTGAAAAACGTCGTATGATACACGTGAGTATTGATGATTACCGTCCTCGGCTCTCTTAAGACCCTCACTTAACGGCTCGGGTCTCAATGGCGCCTCAGCGGTAATCACCAACTTTACACACTTGTACCATAATGTACTATTATACCATTCCCCCTCTAAAAAGCTTATTTTATTCACTGAAAACAGTGTATAAAAATAAAAGTGCTTTATATCACTGTTTTGGTGTTTGAATTTAGAACACACCTTATATTCAAACTCCATCTCAATGCTATACAACCTCCTTGCGCATAAAATACTCGATACAAACTTCTTGTGCAAAGGATATTCAACTTTAAAACTCCTTCGTCGATTTAATTTTGAGTTTGTTTATATTTAGGATTTTAATAATGATTTTGGTTTTGATCTTGGATGTTTAGTGGATACTTATTTGGATTGTAATTCTAATATTAATTGCATTGGTGTTTAATTAATTATAATTATGTAAGGTAACGGAGGTGGTCACTGGCCCCTGAAACACAGGTGCTGTTAAAAAACCTAGCTCAGCTTCAATTTACAATGAATCACTCCATACGGTCGTGATTCAGTTGTTAGAATCCTTCACTTGTTCGTGATACATCTATGGCCCTCGCTTTAAATCCGTCCTTTATTCACTAGTTGCATAATATAATTATTATCAATTCTAATTTACGTGTCCTCTAGACACGTAAATTTTTTGGTGGATGTCACATGTCTTCGAATTTTTGGTTTTAGAACATTGGCCGGTTTCCGCACGATGTTTTCCTTCGCCGTTTTGAGAACAGTGGTGATGAAATAATTTACACAAAATAAAGCGCATTATGATTTATCGTAGTATATTTGTATTAAAAAGATTTAAAACATTTCACACTTTCCTCTTATATAGATGGATTCCTGGTACGACCTCTTATAGAAAGTAATTCGCACTGCAGGCGGCTATTAGACTTTTATCTTATTAACTAATAAAAGATCAAGTGACTGAGCACAAGATTTATTTCATTTTACAAACATGCTGGATAATAAGAGTTAATTACAATACTATCTACCACCCACGACTCCGCCCGCGTGGTATTAGTACTTCTCCCAATTTCTTTTAATATAAGTTATAGCCTATGTGTTATTCTAATGTATAATCTATATTACTGCAAAGTTTCATCAAAATCCGTTCAGTAATTTTTGCGTGACAGAGTAACAAACACTCATCCATCCATCCTCACAAACTTTCACCTTTATGAGGAAAATTAAAAAATAAAATGACTGTGCGCGGAAAAACCATCAACAGGAAACAAGGATTTAAAACAAATAGAGCTTTTTCCAATCATTCATCAATATACTTCGGCGATCGGTAAAATAATTCCGTATGGGTTTTATTACTTATTGGTTTTACACTATCCCGCTGATCGAGAAAGACCTACAACTATTAAAAAAAAAAACATAATAAAATATTTCATAAAGAGTTCACAAAGACCTTTAAAGCCCTGACTTCTGAGTAAACTAAAAGCTCATGTTACAGACGTAATATGTCTTGTCCTAAAAGTGACATTACTTAGCCGAGAACATCATCATAAGGGTGAAGATATGCTAAAAGAACGTGAAACTTTGTGAAAGTTTCCACTAATGCTACGATGTATATTGGAACGAGTAAGATGTGTAATGAGCGATGTAGCTTTGTGAGAAAGATGCGCCGGTCAAACTATGTGGTGCATCGACAGTTGACGGCAAATGGAGTGGCTGTGGCGCTCTACTATAGGTAATCTGCTCTGCACATAGCTACGACACTCGCGCATCCATTGTACGCATTCTTCTTTCTAAAAAAGTTTTTTACATACATACATAAACTCACGCCTTTTTCCCATGGGGGTAGGCAGAAACTACAGAACGCCACCTGCTACGATCCTTACATACTTCTTTTGCTTCACTCACATTCATGCATATAGTCATACACACACGCCGGTTATGAGTACTGCGCACCTGGCCTTTTTGAAGAACATCACCTATAAGGTCTATGTATGTCTTTCTAGGGCGTCCCCTCCCGGCGTTTCCAAAAGTTTTTTTATGTATAACTTTTTACTTAACATTTATTTTTGAATTAGGTACATCCTCTTAAACCCTATATTTTGATACTCCACAGGAAGGGGCGGAATGAAAAAAAAATTGGGCCCCACAATATGGAGCCCAAAATACGCCATTTTGCCAACGGCCAACGAGTTTGGTCTGTAGAACGCCACTTAGGAAAAAACATACATACATATATAAACTGATAAAAAAATTACCCTCTTTCTGCAGTCGCGTAAAAACAAAGCGTATCTAAACGCGTTTCCACCAGTGCTATACATTATGGACCAATTAATATAATTGGTGTATATCAAACACGTGTATAGCAACGTAGCATAGCTCATCTATGGTGTCAAAGCACCCTAATGTTCTTGGCCATGTTTTCAATTTATTTGGATCAGCGCAAGTTATCTTCGCCTACCACATGTTAGTAGTCATCTCAGTAGAACTTAGGTCATTCCTTTTCTAGACATAACTGTCAAATATAAAAGAAACGCCTTAAAACTCCAAACTTCATTCCAGCATAAAACTCTATTATTTTAATATTTTCAGAAATTTCATCTTTCCACAATCCATTCATCGTTTTTTAGTCTTTTCGTACTCTTGCCATGAAAACCTGTAATTAAAACCTAATAGTGTTTCGTTATTAACTTCAACACATCTGCACACTTAATAGAGCGTTCGAAGTGCCGCGAACCACGGCTATTTCGTATATAAACGCACCCCATTCCGTGTACAAAGTCACGTCTCGTCCGATTGATGCATGGCGCGTGTCCAAAGCAAATATTACTGAAACGCAAAACGATATGGCTTCATCGGCAAACACACCACCCAATTTTACAGCCCGTTTGATAGTAGCTACTCGTATGAGTAAAAAGACGAAGGGGTGTAAATATGGAAACATGACAAAATGAAATACGAAAAAACAGTTTTTTGAGGCTTGAAATTAGCGTGTTTGATTAACGGTTTGTGTGTTTAAATAAACTACTTCCGAGAACGAATTGTTTGTCTGTTTAATGTTTGTTTATTCACATGTAAAAGAATCGTCGTACCTAGTCCAATAGCCAGAAGAATATGCCCTTCGATAATTCAAAAGTTTATTTTTTATTTTTACTGGGGGATACCTTATGTGAATTCATTGCTATGTACAAAAATGCTAACAGTTTAGTGTTATGCAATGGGTATGGAGTAGGTCTTTCCTATTATTTCGTGGTATAACAATAATATTAAATTCAAATTTAAATAATTTACTGTTTCTTTATTAGTACTATCTAAACTTTATAGTAGTGAAAATACTAACAGATAGGTAATGTGGAACAATGGAAAACTGAAAATGGCTCGTAACTCTTTCAATAAAAGATTTAAGTTTTCAAATCATTTCCTATAACTATAGAGGGATTAGTTATATCTTACAATAAAAGTTCTAACAACTAAGCATTATCACAAAGTACATAAGCGGCGGTGCTCCGCAGACAGAGAATCCACTACGAACAAAGCGCCATTTTGAACGCACTGATTGACATTACGATTTTACAGGGAATAATGGGCAATATTGGACCGAGCTCAGTCGCGGCTGTCGCGAGTGCTTTGTGCGGGCGCTTGTCACGTCATTCATACATAAAGTAGGTACTGTAAAGAGGTTGCATTGGCTGGGTTACCAATATTAATTGTTACAGACCGAATATACTTTAAATTAATTCAATATAATTTAAATTCGTTATTTAATTAATTTTTAGTTACAAAGGTCGTTAAATTTTCAAGATAATTAGTTAGAAATTAAATATCTAGGCAAATAATAAATTATTTTAAGGCCATAGACGAAATTGAAAAGGGTATGAAACTTGTCATATTAATAAAATATGGTTTAAGTCATCTCGATCATAAATATGTTTCCTCCGATTGCAAAGCATAATTTTCTTCTTGTTTAAGTACCTACATCTTTTTAGTTCGCTTCTTAAGCAGTCGGGATTTTTGATTTTATAAAAAATAAAACAAATTCATAGTTTTTGTCTAGCTTGGTGCTTTTCACTATTTTATGTTTTTGGTGGGATCTTTATTACACCATTTTTACGTCTTTTTACCATCCAATTTTCGTCGTATGTGGAGTCGTGATCTTTAATGGATATTTGATGCTCTGTCTACCCTCAAAATCATGTAAGCATGATATGATGTATGTTTAGACGAATCGATGTATTTATGTTTATAACTTATACAAACTACTCTTTTTTTAAATTCGGTATCAATATAGTAGCAACCTTAGTGAGTCTGTCAAGTTTAGCTGTCAATTTTCGAAAAGTCGGGAGTAGCCCTTCTGTATACTTTCTATTTTGTGGCATTATGCAATAAAAGTAATTGTAGTTTTACGTTGCGATACGCGAAATATTGAATTTAAGTTTATTATTATTAGCACAGCAGGTACGACCATTCCGTGTTCTGTGAATATTTCTTTCATATTCTTTTTGTAGGAACGGAAAAGGTAGAAATCGTATTCGACCTCAGCATAAAAACAAACAAATTGACACAAAATTAGATTTTATCAACGAGGTTTAAATCACTACTCTGTTATTCTACTAGTGATTTTGTAGTTTCGCGCCATATTCAATACGATCGGAGTGGTTTCACTACGTTCGCCACGCAATACCCAAATTAAAGGCATAGCAAGTAAATGTTTAAACTTATGTATGGTGGCAGAGTTTATTATTACTAATATGTAGGTGCAAAATTATAAACTTAAATTCAATATTTCGCGTATCGCAAAGTAAAAATACAACGACCTGTGCAGCATTAATACTTAGTTGTTAGAATTTTTGTTGTAAGGTATAACTACTTCCTCTATGCATATAGGAAATGATTTGAAAACTTAAATCTTGTATTGCAAGATTTACATGCCATTTTCAGTTGGCCATTGTTCCACAGTACTTATCTTGTCGCATTTTCACTAATATAAAGTTTAGATAGTACTAATAAAGAAAATAGTACATTATGGTACAAGTGTGTAATGTTGGTGATTACCGCAGAGGCGCCATTGAGACCCGAGCCGTTAGGTGAGGGTCTTAAGAGAGCCGAGGACGGTAATCATCAATACACACGTGTATCATACGACGTTTTTCAACATACTTGTGAAGAAAATAATACTAATAAATCATTTCCAACAGTGAAAACGAGTTGTGAACATTTTTTCGCAATGGCGGGCAAAATTAATCAGTTTTCCTATGCGCGCGCATCTAACAATGGCGATCGGCCATAGACTAAAAATAATGAGTTATCTTTTTTTTGGCTTTTCGCGGATAGCGTTTTAGCCACGTACAAAATGGGGAATTTCAAGTTTTCAAAAACAAAAGTTATATTTCAGTGAAAGTTTTATTTATTAAACACGAACAAGTTGAAATTATCTATTTAAATACGAAGTTGCAAGAAATGTGTTGCATTTGTACTATTGAGCACGATCTTTTTTGTATTGAAACTTTTTTAAGAACAAAGCAACTCAACCAATAAATTAAAAATAAACTCTTTATCTCACTTGTGAATAATAGTAATGAAAAAGTCACAGTTTGATAACATGTGTCATTATGTGTCTAATTGCGGTGAAATTAGAGCCACTTTATGAGCAAGTGTGTTGAAAAGTAAATTATTTCAATTTAAATATAATAATATTGTTGTTACACGAAATAATAGGAAATACCTACTTCATACCTATTGCATAACTCTAAACTGTTAGCATTTTCCAGCGAAAATAAAAAAAACTTTTAAATTATCAAAGGTTATGTGAAAAATAATTATATCCCTACTGGACTAAACTAATACTTCCCGAAGGTAATTTCGGGAAGCAACTTCGCGAGCATTTCAATGTAATGTAACGTTCTTACGAATACAGACTCAGTTTCCTAAAGAATTTCCATGTAATGTAACGTTCTTGCAAATGTTCGACGCTGCATTCGACGTAATGCTCGCGGCGAGTGAGCAATTACAAAAATGTACATTGCGTTCATTATTGAACTCACTTCACGTCGAACGCGCTCGTGCCTTTGCTCGATAAAATGTTACACCAAAGCGTTCGTTGGTTTATAAAATCAGGTTGTAAGAAAACACCGAGCGTCATGTTCGAAGTATGATTCGAGTAAATTTAAAAACATCGAATGCTCTATGTTCTGTTACAATCCTATACTCACCTTTAGCAATACCGTTCGATTCATATGACACCAATAAGCGATTTTATTTAACGAAATTGTAAGTAGTTTCACAAGGCAAGGACGCAATGTCATGCAATTCGACCCATTTGCACTTGCCATTTTCTTAGGGATGAGAATGTGCTCGATATCGCTTTTACCGCTAACTTAGTTGTACGGTAATTAATGCTGTGGGAAAAGTTTTATAACTGATTGTGTAGTACGTTCTGATTTAATAAATGCATGTGTGCGCGACTGCGTATCTATTGCCACTAAATGATAAATGATTTTATTTGTACAAACACTTTTACATGTCGATCATATTTTAAAACTAGATGAGGTCGGCGCTTCCTGCACACAACAAACTCAGAGGTCACAGTCTCTTTTAAAGTCCAGACAAAATCTTGGTTAGATCATGTGAAGACCATATGTAGACTGATGTCTGTAATAGTCTTTTGAGGAAAGACCCAGGCAGATTGAGTGGACCTGTCCAGTCTTTAACCGTGCAGCACAAATCAGAATTTAAGGAGCTCAACGATTCGACGAAAAATACCAAAGAAAGGACATTCGGGTAGGCCGCATAAATTACTCAAACTGCCAGATCATGATTTAAAAGTAACCGATATTTTTTAAAACAGAATGATCCGCATAGTCTCCACATTCACAATCATAAAATATAATACTAGAATACTTTAAAAAGTAAATATTCTTGTCATTGCAAGAAAATCCAAAAAAAAAATCAAGGTGCAATAAAAAAATATTGGAGCAGCTCAATCCCAAGCCTTTTTGTCCTCAACGTACTCGTTCGTCTTTAACGGTATAAAACGCTTTTAGGCACAACTTACGTTTAATGAATGATTTGAATTTATTAAGGCTAACCCTCAGTTTCCCACCTTAAAATTATCGGAGAATTAATGTGACAAATTGTCAAACACGCGTTATCTTCTGTGATTGGCTGTTGAACATTCATTCAACCAATCACAGCAGATAACGCGTGCTTGACAATTTGTCACATTAATTCTCCGATAATTTTAAGGTGGGAAACTGAGGGTAAGTGGCGTAGACGCTTATTATAAAAGCGTATACATTGATATCTAAACGAGTCACCTATGTTTTTGAGCCTTGTTGTAGTTACTACAAATTTGTGTTGCATGTGTAGTAGTTGCCGTGTGGTAGGGACAAAATGGAGACACAGGATTATTATATATTTTCGTCTACCGGGCATAACTCCTTGTTTAGTATACCTATGGTTCGCACTGATATAGAGATACACTATCGCTGAATTTAATAAAATTCAAGGTGCCCTTGTGATTATCAACATACCTACTTCTAACACAACATAAAATCATTGAATCATACGTTTTCCCCGGAACCTAGAGTACCCTAGTCTAACATTCCGTCTTATTGACAAATTCCAGATGGAAAATCTAATAAAACGGGTGCGACTCATATCATATAAAGTTATTTGGTATATTTTCATTTGAATAACGTTCACAAGATGTAACGTGAGATATACCAACTGTTGATATCATTTCTTTACTTAAAACATTTATATACGTTTATTTAATCGAAAATCATTAGGTCTATCGTTGAAAATATGTATTGATACCGGTGTCCTGTCAGATTAATAAAACATAAATTAATAAATAGTACATTATTGCAAAGGCCGGGAAATAGGCAATTGCAGGACGAGTATGAGTTTGAAGGCCGAGCCGTAGGCGAGGACTAATGACACTTCATGGTTATTATAGTTCAAATCTGTTTCAATACCGAATCGGGGCACCGCGACTTCACGTAGTCTTTTGGCTGCTACAATATATATATATTTAATTATATAAATAGAGCAAGCGAATTTATATACAAAAAAAGTTTGGTTTGGTCTGGTAATTCATTCAATGACTTCGCCCGCTCTGGGTGAAGCGGGAGGGCTTGTCAGACTTTTAGTGCATAAAACCCACCCGTGTTCCTTCACTTGGTTGTGCCAGGGCCGCGGTAACTCTCTTTAAAATTTATGCGCAACCCCGACAGGTATCGGCCCTAGCGGACCCCGTCAGTTTTTGTTGACATCTCTTTTAGTCGCGCGTGGAACACTACGCGCCTTCGACTCGGGCCTGGTCCTTAGCGGACGGCGAGTAATGGCCCCCGACGCCCACGGCGTCTCCCTCACGCGTTCCACCTCCTCTTTCGCGAGCATTACTGCTTCACAGAATGAGGTGTCAACTTCCCATTCCACCGTATGCTCCACTGTGTCCTCCGGGTGATCCACACAATGGTGACACCTGGGCGTTTCCTTCCGTCTTATCCTGAACAGGAACCTTCCGAAACAGCCGTGTCCGGTGAGGAATTGCGTCAGACGGGAGATGAAGACGTGGCGCCTCTCAAGCCACTCTTCAAAGAGGGGCCTTATCACCGCAATTGTGGCGGCAACAGTCGCTCTCTCATTGTCGCCATGAGATCCTGCCGGAGCTCTGACCGCTGAGCCGCGATTTGTCACGGCAACGGAGTTTCGCCCCGGCGTTTCGCCTCGACGCGCCAGTCCCATATGTGCGAGGACTTTTGCTAACAGATACCATGGCGGCAATCCGGCAAGGAGGCTCACTACTTCACCGGAGACCGTGCGGTATCTCCGAACCAGCAGGATGGCCATGACCCTTTGGGACGCGTTCAACCAGCGGGCTGGTCTCTCACAGCATGGTGGTATTGCACTACCGGTGGTGGTATTGTCACATGGTCAAGCCCGTATGCCAGGTTAATCTTCAATGACTAGCCAATTTTTTTTAGGTATTAGGTATGAATAGAACGCATGTACAAATCAGCTCAAAAAAAAAAAAAAGCAGCCGTTCTGTACATTTTGCGGACATAATTGTATTAATAACCAGTTTAATTTTAATCGATGGCGGGACGAGCTTGACACCCACAAAAAGGACTGATCTACACTTGCCCAAAACCGGGCGAAATGGTTGTAAGAAGGGGAGGCCATGGCCCAAAAATTCGCTGAAAGTCAGCGAAGAGGTTTCTAACACCATTAACCTGTACAATGAGCTGATGGATGCATCCAAACTGGAGTGTGAGCCGCCCACCATTACCATAGACCTTACAGGGGATGATACCATTGCTAAATGTCCAATTATAAGTAGTCATAATAAAATTAAGAAATATATTAAGATCAATAAAAGTATTAAGAAATATAGGAAACTTATAAAAACTCAAAGTGTTTGCAAATATAATGTTAACCTTAGGAAAGATTTAAGAAACTTAAAAAACCAATTAAATATATGTAATAGTAAATTAGAAACTAGTACACAAATGTATGATGTTGAAATTCAGAACCTTGAAAGGGAATTATTGAGTAGGGAAAATACACTTAAGGAAATATTTTGTAAATATGAATGTAGTCAACAGATGTTGAGTGAACGCATGCAGGAGGCCTGTGAGTTGGTGGACCTGGTGAAGTATAATGCAGAGAGGTGCGAATCATTGACTAACAACCTCACCTGTAGTTGTGCTGCCGCTCTACAACCTCTCATGTCACAACATGTTGCTACTACAACTTTACCCATTGATCATACTGCAACAACTTTGAACCCCACCAAAAGTAATGTCTTAGTATTTTCTGATAGATTAGGAACAGGTTTTGGATCTTTGTTAAATAACCGTTCTAAACATACAATAGTGAACCATTGTTATCATAAACTGCAATTTAATGAGCTTATCCATAAAATTCAACAGACACAATTGAATGAGCAAACTACCGTAGTACTTCTTATTGGAAATAGCCTTAGTATAACAAAAAGGGACATAGTTAATGGTATTGACACCCTACTTAAGTTAAGACTAGGCAAATTAATATTATGTGCATTGCCCTATTCTGGCAAGTTACTTGTTCATGAAAATGAATACATTTCTAGTTTGAATAACCTGATGCATATATTATCTTGTCGTCATAGTGACCGTTTATTGTTTTTTGACACCAACAATTTTGTTAGTGATTTTGTTTTGATTGGGAACCATATGTTTCTTCCCAAAAATAGTCGACATTTATTAGCTACATTGTTAGCTTTTAATATACACGCAGTTATTGATAATTTAACTGAGACTAGGTTTAGTGATTTAACAGTATTATCCAGTTTTTCTGATAATACTTTAAACGATGATTCTTTAAACGATTAGAGCCGACAAAAGAGAAGTCGAATAGTAATATTTTACCATATCATCAAAATATAAATCGCTTCTCCGGCAAAATTTTAGACGTGGAATTGTTAGTAGATAAATACCACATGGATATCTTATGTTTTTGTGAAATTTGGTTAAAACCAGATAGGATGTTGTTTAATGTAAATAATTTCTCAGTTGCCAGCGCGTACAACAGATCCACGGTGGGTGGTGGTACCCTGATACTTTGTAATAGTCATTTAAAATATAAGGAAAGGAAGGATATCACTGCTTACTCTGTTGATCGCTTGTGTGAGGTAGCATGTGCAGAGGTCGAGGGGCATACTGTCTTGTGCGTTTACAGACCACCAGCATCAAACTTGTCATTGTTTTTGATTACAATGGAAGAATTATTAAGTAAACTTTTCAGAGATAATAAATTGGTTTTTGTTTGTGGTGACTTAAATATAGATCTGTTAGTCAACTCGCCTGAAAAATGTAAGCTCATTTCATTATTTAAATCATTTAACCTAAAATATTTATTTAATGAACCAACAAGAATAACAGCGACTTCAGCTTCTTGCATAGATAATGTATTCACTAATTGTAAAGTAAAAGATTCGTTTTTAATTAGTGGCGTTAGGTCAGACCATACTGGTCAACTAGTATCTTTTGAGTCAAATAAAAAAAATAACCTAGCTAAATCAATTCGATTAAGACCACTTACTAAAAATAAATTAATCTCTTTTAATAATAATGTTTTTAGCAACCTTTGTAACGCCAGTTTTGATTCAAACGACCCCAATATAAATTACGGCACGTTGTTTTCAACAGTTTGCCAAGAATTCAATAAAACGTGTCCTGTAAAAACAGTTAAAGTCAACAATTCCAAATCGAAATTTAGTGAATGGGCCACTGTGGGCATAAGAAAAAGCCGAGATATCTTATATAATTTATATTACGAAAAATCTTTGACTTTTACAATGGTTTTCAAACATCTTTATAGCCCTTTGGTAAGAATAGTTACAGCACTGATAACAAAATTTGTGCCACATGTTAAATTTAGTCATGTAATACTATTTTTATTTACCTTTGTATAGATTCTTTTACCGATTGTTTTGTAAATGTGTGAACATTGTAGGCCTTCTAGATGCTAGTTAACATTTGTTAACTTTTTTATAAAATATATAATCCTTTTATTTTATTTTTTTAGTTTCTTACGACTTATTGTCATAAGTCGGGCCTACGTTGTCCCCCCATGTCTAAGTACTAATGCTGTAACATGGAAATATTGTAAGACCAAACCATTTTTAAAAGAGTAACCATGGAGTTTCTTGCCGGTTCTTCTCCATAGGAAACGACCAACCCGAACCGTGCACCTTTTGTCGACGTTTTATAAGTGCCCATGTAGGCCTATGTGAAATAAAAAATATTGATTTTGATTTTTTTTGCCCTGCAGTGGGACGATTCGGGCTGAAAATATTAATAATATAAAAATAAACCACCTTTGAAGGGAACCTAAGTGGTATTACAATGGAATTTTCTTTTCAATTATCAGTATAATTTATGATTATCGGGATGGATGGAGATTACTTAAAAGACAGTTTGATGCTGGCAATAATCCTGCTAAGCCTATTTCTATCTTATAAACAGCTTCGAGTTTAACCAGTTGAAGCCGAATACCATTTTTTACACGGAGCGGCTGCCTGAACCCAGTAACTGGTATCATGAAATCATTTGGCGATTTATTCCGGTCGGATACCGATATTACCGTATTTGATACTCTGGGGGATCCGTTTTATTTTATAATATTTTCTTTTCTGGTCTGTTCCACCGTACAGGGTATCACATATAAATTTGTACCGTGCTTAAAATAAACTTGAGAAAAACAAAAAAGAAACTCGTGTTCTCAGTTTCGTATCTACTTGAAATAGAAAATAAAAAAACATACTAAATTACCCAAAAAAAATATCGGCATCTTATCTGTACACATTTATCGAATATTATAATCAGCTACGCGTACTCACTAGGAAATGGCTAGAAAGTACTACTACTGAGAATCAGATGACGACTATGATGTTCGGATGATTACACTGGAATGATGACTTCAAATAAATTAGAATGTGAGAAGGAAGATAGCGTATACGCAGCGTGCACGCGACATCACCGCGACAACGCGACGTATTTTTTGGAACATTTGCAACGCATACCACATAGTTACACACTACTTAGTCCACATACTAGTTAAAACATGCGCTTATTCACAATAAGCTTCTCAAAAACTACCAAAACAGCAAACAAAGCAAAACAACTTAACAAGTAGCTCAAATATCCTAACTTAAACAATCTCAATTGAAAAGCTCAACGGAATAACACGAAACCATGAGAGCGCGTAAATCCAGCCGACAAAATGCTCGTACATCGTCGACGTTCATGCAAACTCGTCGTGTAGAGTTTACGCAACACGCCGACAGTTGTGAAGGTCAGTTCCACTACCTCCCGTCTGACGGCGTTGGTGAGCTGGCTGGCTGTTGACCCCGGAGCAACAAGTTGCTCCTGTATTACGTATCTTCACGGGTATTGTGGTCTGAAAGAAATTCACGAAATTCCACATTTTTTCCGCAAATCCATTTTCGTGTCAGAATTTACGTGGCCGCTTTTATCGCTTGTGAGATCGTTTTGGTAAGTTGGACACGCGGTGATATCGTGATTCGAACTAGCAAAAAAATATTGACCTATGTCAGTAAAATCGTTAAAAATTTCGTATGTGTGTCTTCCACGAAAGTTATGATAATAAAATCGTACGTGTCATTTTTGTGGAATATGCGCAAGCGCATTGGTATAAATTCTAGGATTAACAAAATTACAATTGATGTACAGGTTGAGTACAAACCCATTGAATTTGAAAAAAAAAGTACATGCTCTATTAATACACCATTCGATAGTGGCGCTAATAAGGATCAAATGCAGGAAAGTAATGATATACGACAAACATAAGGAAAGGGTTCATTTTTAACAAAATACTTACTTTTACTACGCTTTGACCTACCTTCCTAGAAATTATTGCCATTATTTTCAACAAATAGCAGGCTTCGTAAACTCAAGCATTGTAACTACATTCGGCATTACAATAATTTTGATTCCGTTAAGAATATTCTCCAAAGATTGTTTCATGCTATCAATTGCATAATAGGACCATTCGTGGATTTACTAAAAAAAATAGGATTTTACTAAAAATAAGGTCTTTCCTCAAACTTGTCGTATGAAATTACTGCCCAGAATTGTATCCTTATTAGCGACACTATTGGATGGTGTAATAATGCAGCGTGTGTTTTTTACCCTCAAACTCGGCCTCGTGACTTCTTTGAATGTTTTCGATTCACTTGCAAAACTCATTCTGTCTATGTTGTTGAGCTAAGTAGAAAACTGTGAGTATCTCTGCCAAACCGCTTACTAAATATAATTAGAGACATTTCTCTAATTATGAAAATTATTATCTATTATTTTTCATCATTATGAAAGAAAAGAACTGCTCCTGACTAACAGACTCAAAAAATCTGAGCCCAAACACTTAAAAATACATATTTTTGTTAAAAAAGATATGTATCTTAATCAACGAATATGGATTTTAGATATTCCCACAGGATACGAGAATGTAGGACAGTCACTAGCAAAGTACTAGTAAAAACAAAGACAAAAAAAAGTAACGCAAAGAAAATTTATCTGAATAAAAACTAAAGATTGGTATCTAAGTCTTGCGAAAGACAGGCATAATAATATAAAAACGAATTTGAACCTGGCTGGGTTAAAATCTATTTATTAAATCTAATTCGTCTTTTACTAATTAAATAGATAATGAACAAACTAAACCATTAAGTCTAGAAGTACACAATTTTGCTAAAAAGCTTTTTATATAATGATCACAAACAAAGGCTTTTCCTGAAGATAAAGGACGCTCTGACGTCGGATTTACAGGAAGAGGCACCTGGTGTATGCTGTTTGCCGATGACATTGTGCTGATTGCCGAGAGTGGCCTAGAGGTCCAGAGCAGATATGGAAGGAAGTGTGGTGGAACAGACTGGAGAGTGTCGGCTTGAAATTGAGCAGAACCAAAACAGATTACTTGTTCTGCGATTTTGGCGGTCTCTCCAGTTCCGTGCCTATAGCTCTCGCTGGAACACCCATACGGATCTGCTCCGACTTAGAGTTGCTTGTCCAAGGGGACGGCGAGGTAGACCGAGACGTAACGCACCGGATTAACTCGGGATGGATGAAATGGCGACAGATCACTGGAACAACTTACAACCTACGGATTCCACTCAAGCTAAAGGGGAAAATTTAGTTTTGATGAAAAGATATAGAATGTAGCAGAGATGAGAGTGTTGAGATGGATGTGCGGAGTGATGAGAATGGATAAAGTGAGAAATTATTAGATTAGAGAAAGTTAGAAAGAGGCGCCAGTGACAGAAAAGTTGAAAGGAAACCGTCTGTCCTGGTATGGTCTTGTGATGAGGAGGGATGAAACGCATGTTACTAAAAGAGTTATGAATATAGATGTGGTTGGATGGAGTGGGAGGGGAAGGCCAAAGAAAAGTTGGATGGACTGTGTGAGGAGTGATATGAAAGAAAAGGGAGTGAGTAATACCGTGACTGGGGACAGGACGGTATGGAAGAAGAAAACGTGACAAGGGCTGGCAGATGATGATGACAAAGGAAGAAAAAAAAAGAAAGAAACTCGAGCGAGACCGAATGATATTTGTACGTAAATTCGTCACCAATGGAAAATCCAATCGGGCACACGGCTTAAAATCTGCTTTTATAAAATAAGCAAAAACATTTCATCAATATTACATTTTATTTAACAGAACATTACACCTGTACAGAACCATTTTTATTTTAATCAACGCTACAGTCGAGATTCTTTTTTGAAGCATATTATTTATCGAAACAAATAATGGTCGATGTATTCGGACTCTCTATTCAAATGGAGCTTAATTATTTTCAATATTGCTTTTATGCTTGATAGAAATATGTTCTATGTACAAAATGTTTAATTAACTATAACTACCTCGTTGGAATACTGGTGGCAAACGCTGCTACGCATATAGTTCTGGTTTCAATTATCTGCTCGGGCAAAATGTTATTGGGATTTTCCATCTGGAATATTTCTGTAGCAGTCTGGAGTATCCGTTTGATGACAAGGAGCTCGCCTCCTATTAACTGGAACTTTAACATAACTGGCAAAACGAGAGTGTACTGTAGAGCCACCACTACTCCTACTTTCGGGGAATATATTGGGCACGCCGGCCTGGCGGTTGAGTGGTTATTCTTTCGGGTATAAATGGCACCCAGCGATGTTTCAGTGGATCCTACTATATTTAAACAAACATTCCTAACAAAGCCTAAAAATTAATTTTAATATAATGGTGAAGAAAAACTCGTCCGCATCTCTGTCAACTGTTAATATGCTCAAAAGACTGGCGGTATTGATATATTGTACGGCAATTCTGATTTACTTATGCATGCAAAATACGTCTTAATTAATTTATTTTATATAACCAATAATGCACACATATAAAGAGACAAGAAGAAGAAGGAACAGAAAATAGTTACAACCAAGCGTATTGTTTCAAAAAACTAGAGGTAAAGATAAGGAGAAGCGTTCGTGGAGGTAGGAAGGCATTTTAGGGTTGTGAAGGACGTTAAATAGCAGACACAAAATTCGAGAGTCAAATAGGGAGCCACTTGAGCATCTTGCGAAAGACTGAAACATGATCATACTTTTTAAGATTGAAAACAAAACGAATACACATATTTTACAAACGCGCGAGTTTATTTAAAAGATGCTCGGTGGCATTCAAATAACAGGCGTCGGCGTAGACGATGAAGGGATGAATAAGAGTTTGGGCAAAGGAAATGTTGGTGTTCAAGGGCACTTTGCGACTGACTTCAGGAGTACACAGGACGTCCATGATTGCCTCCAAGTTTTTGGCCGTTCTAGTGTATTCAATTTAAACTCCTTTCAACCTAAGTGGAGACAGCGCCGTAACATCAAGCCTGCTTCGCATATGCCTACCGCAGATAACCATGGCCTGAGACTTTTTAGGGTTGATTTGCAGCCCATAGGACCGAGACCACTCCCCAATCAACTCCAGGTCACTGTTAACGGCGGACACAGCGGCTGCCACATCTTAAATTAGAAAATGATGGTAAAGCGGCAAGTCGTCAGCATAGAGATAGAAGTTATATGAGATGACTCTAGTAACAGAGTTAAAAAAAATAGAAAATAGAAGAGGTGAGAGAATGCTACCCTGAGATAAACCCGCAGTAAGAGAGCACCAATCCGAAGAAAAGTTATCAAAGTGCCGCTTTAGGCCCCCGAGGTAGGAGTCGAACCAATAAATAGAGGAAGAAGAGAAGTTGAAAGATTTAAGGATCCCAAGAAGGATATCGAAGTCAACAGAAATGAGAAATCATTGACAAAATTTTACCACTACACACAACCGACATAATTTCATTACTAAAACTCATCAACTCATAACTGATGTTCTATATTTGGACCCCGAAATATCATAATTCCCACTAATATCATGCAATTTTCTGTTTCCCGGAAAAGCAGCCACATAAGCGCGTTCCGAGCTTAATACTACATTTTATTGTTCGTGAAATATAAAGCTTCGAAACCATAAATATGAAGAGCATTTAGCTTTATTTGATACCCGACGCTTAAAAAAAGGGTACCACATAGGGTTCAACTATGTTTGAAAAGTACTTCAAAATGTTGATCTCCTAATAAAAGTCCACAAAAATAAAACATTGTGCCAAAGTAAACACGCTTTCTTATCATAAAAATACATTTTTATGGCCGCAAAATGTGGCATTTTGGTGACGTAAAATGTGATATGATAATATAATAATAATATATATTTTCTAATATTATTGTATTTTTTAAGAAATATTTAAACATGTAGACAAAAAGAAATAAGTTGAATAAAGGATATAATAATATAAATATATATTTATATATCATACTGAACAAAACAGTCGTGACGATCGGCACTCATTCGTCATTAACAACTATTCGTTTGGCAAAATAATGAATAACAATCGAACTGCTTTTGTATTATTTATAATAAATAAATACCTACTCGAAGATTGTTGATAGCTGTTTAGGTATACTATTGCCCTATGTGCTGTTTAGACTGAACTGACAGATGACAACTAACTCATTCTGCCTGTATGAAATCATGCCATGGGGGCTCGTGTTTTACGTCACGGTATAAATAGATTATAAATATCGGTTTTCAATTTTAATATAATAAAACACTAATGTGGTTTTATGACGCAAAAATCAGAATATTTATAGTACATTGTGTATTAAGGGCGGTAAGTAAGGAATTACGATCGAGACTCTAGTAGAGCCCGAAGTCGAAGACTGAGGGCTTTTTGAGTCGAGGTTCGTAATTCCCGTACCGCCCGTATTCGTAATTCCCCAGCACAGCTGTTATTACGAAATACGTGAACTTTTTTTTAAGCGGTTGGCGAATTTTTGCCCACACCACAGATTATACAGTGTTTTGTTCAGAAACTTTAAGGGCAAATACTTACGTAAGTTTACAGCCATGACGGAGTGTAAAAAGAATTAAATAATTTTGACGTATTCATACTATAACTATTAAAATCGATTATTAAGAACATTAGTTGAGTATTTAAGTAACATGTAGCGAGATTGCAAAGAAATTCCTGTTTAGATAACATTTTAAGACAGTTTTTCAATTGCGTGTAAACTCCTATCACACAGGTCATGCAAGTTCAACTTGCATGACCTGTGTGCTGTGCCATTAATTAAAAAAATATTACTTACCGCCCTAGGGTTTCATGACAAAAAGAAAGCCCGAGGGTTTTATATGGGGCATTACGGCCAAGTTAACCTATATGTTTAGATACTTTTTACGTGCAAGTGTGATGAAAAGTATATTTCTGCCTAAATATTATCACATTTCATATGTAACCGTGCCGAAAGTACCCTATTATTCCACAACGTATTTGAAAATTCTAGCTCCAGCCAGCTAGCATTTATTTCGTTCGTCTAATCAAAAGTTACAAGCAAAAATGAAAACCCGATGTAACAGAATATTAACGTCTAGCTTTTTTCCACGGCGGAAGTTTTCTTGTATCAGTGAAGCAATTTTCGGAAAAAATCGATTATTATATTTTACTGACAAATATTGGTAAAAGTAGAGTCATTTTGAAAATATCTTAAAGAAGCACCCACGCTTTTTTATAATAAATTAAATTTTTGTGTTAATCACTTAATTTAAATTTACTGAAAATTATTTTTTACTTTTTAGCGTGTTTTATATTTTTTTAAACAATTTTTTTTTTCCATATGAAACCGAGACTTCCCTCTGTATTGCAACAATGAAATAAGGCTGAATAAAATCAAAACTAATGACGGGCGCGCTTCCGTATATTCCAACAGTTACATGATAATTATGCTTACCTACTTAGTACGTTCTGTTATGTTGGACATTCTCGCTGCTGTCTTCCTGGGCTCTTCAAGAAGAAGATATTCTCTCAAGAATAAGGTTTCTCAGAAGTCCAAAATGAAGATGGTTGACCACTATGGTTTTAGTAGCGCATTTTTATCCCTTTTTTCTTTATTCACATTGAGCTTCTTAGTCTTGTAGGTATCAAATCTTTAGGTTTTATTTATTTAAGTTTTAAGAGAACTTTGTTTAGTAATTACCTTACAAGATGAAACGGCTGATTGAGTTTTCTTTAATTTTGAAATGTTCGTCGTGTGGTAAGATCAGGAGGTGACATCACATCAGCTCTCAGAATAAGGTTATTTTGATAGTGTGTAAGAGACAGATGTAGACAAGTCATATATATCTGTCCCTTACACAGAATCAAAATAACCTTAAGTAAGAGCTTATGGCCACCCCCTGATCTTATCAAGTGACATTTCATATTACTCAATAACTGGGTTATGGAATTCCGGTAGATACTTTCACCATGTAAAATACTGATCGCGAGTATAGTTTTGAAAACATATTTAATTGAAATGAGTACATTTAAAACAGGATATGTTTATTTTCGTGCCATTTCATTATCTGAATTCGGTTTATTAATTTTCGAATTGAGAGAGAACTTAATGGAGTACCCATTAAGTTCTGGGATTTATTATGGGATTCCGGGAAATGAAATTATTGGGTTTAGTAGATATTTGCTATACACGGAATGCGGCTCTATTGACCGGCCGTGTTTTGGTCCATGAATGTTGTTGGTATTGAACATGAGAATTTCGCAAATTAACTGTTCATATGAGGATTGCAGTATTGCTTATTAGCCTTTGATTCCAATAGAGGATTAAAATTATATATGAAGTGTACTAACTACTGTTTTCTGTATTTAGTTTCAGTGGAAATTATTTTGGTTGAATCATCGTATTTCAGAAAATTTTGGCGTTGGAAATAATTGTGGGAGGGTAGGAAGCCATATTTTTAACCCACTTTCCAAAAAGGAGGCGGTTCTATGTTCGACTTTATTTTACAATATTCTTACATTAATATTTATTTATGTTTATAAATGGCGAAAAATTATAATGGATATAAGATGGAAAATAACTCAATTACAAAATTTCTTTTTGTTCATTACTTTTTGCACAAAAATAGTTTTAATAGATAAGTTAAAGATTAAGGACGCTATTACATTTTTCTACAAATAACAGTGCTTTTCAGGTACAATTTTAATGTATATGCAATCAAAGATGTGAAGAAATCATTGTCTTTATTTAAAGATAATATATTCAGCTCCAGATTGGCATCAGAAAAATTGCATGACATCATACAAAATTTTCGCAAAAATACGTTTTGCCCATCACGATAATCACAAAAATATTAAAAAAGTGGGGTCCGAATAGGTCCCAGTTTAGTTAATTTTACAGCATATTTTATCTTCAAAATTATAAAAAAATTGCGGTATATATAGTCCTTTACAGGTTCAGATAATTATTTTTTACCCAAATCAATATATATTTTAATTATTAGCTAAAATAAAAACACTTGCCGACTTCTTCATACATTTTGCACTCGAAGCTTGTCATTCCGCGCTCAGAAGCGCTCGTAGAAGGACAAGCGTATCGCTTTTTTGCAAAAAATAAATACGATAAAAGTAATAGAAAAGATTGTAGTGTGCATGCGTGAATCGTCTGTCGTGATCGAAAGGAGTTGATATTTTACCGGACCGAAATAAAAGTATGTTTGAGTTTCCTATTATTATTAGAATATGATTTAGAAATTATGTTGGGTATGATCGGGATTTGGATATGTACTTTTAAGCAGTTGTTGACAAGGTTGAGAAATGGATGGGTGGGTTTAAGCAGCTCTTAGTAAGGTTAGGATTTGGATGGGTAAGATTAAGCTGGCGGCGGTGAAGGGTAGAAGTGGATGGGTGGGAGGAGATTTATGATTTGAACCGGTTTGTATGTATGTATGACGAATACGGGGTACAACCAAAATACAAGATGGCGCCGACGAAAATTTGGCATCTTTTCATCACAGGTGTCATTGTCATGTTTTTTGGGGTCGCTTATATCGAATATGGGGTCAAAACCAAAATACAAGATGGCGCCGACGAAAATTTGACCGATTTTCGATATGGGTGTCATATTCATGGTTTTTGGGGTTGCTTATATCTAATATGGAGTCAAAACCAAAATACAAGATGGCGCCGACAAAAATTTGACATCTTTGCGTCAAGGATAAATTGTTTATTGATTGGGCGACTTGCCGTTTCATTGATGATGTCGATGTAGTACGTTGTGCACATTGTCAACAGTTCGGTCATGTTAAGAAACACTGCACTATTAAATCACCTACCTGCGCTAATTGCTCTGAGACACATGAAACCAAAGACTGTCCGCATAAAGACAATTTAAATTATATACCGTCTTGCGTGGCGTGTAAACGCTCTAAGAAACCGTCTGACCATCGATGTGGATCGGATGGGTGTGCCACTTATAAACTTAAACTCGAACAACTTATCCTCAACACCAACTACTAAAATAATGGATAGATTAACAATAGGACAATTAAATCTCCACAACGATAGGGTAGCGACTTCTGAACTTGACAAACTAATTATCGATTATAACTTAGATATCGTGCTTGTTCAAGAACAATATCAAAACGCGCGTTTACGTCACAAAGTAGTACAGTTGGATGGCAAAGCACGAGCTGGAATTTACGTGGCGCATTCTTCTAACTTCACAGTAACGTCTTTGCGTAATCTAATGACACCCCATTGTGCCGTCGCGGAGGTCTCATCGTCTTCTTTTAAAGTTTACGTTGTGAGTTGCTACTTTCAATATTCAGACCCTGTTGCTCCTCATATACATAATCTCCGTCACGTCTTGCAGTCGCTCGCGGGCTGCAAAGTTATCGTTGGCGCTGATGTGAATGCGTCATCATCACTCTGGTATGGCAAAGTTCGGTCTACGGATTATGAACGACGCTGCGCTGTTGAAGATTTCATTGCTGAAATGAATCTGACTATTCATAATACCCCTGAAGCACCACCAACTTTTTGCAGCCAAATGGGCGAATCTTGTATTGACGTCACACTTTCTAGTGCAGACGTACGCTTGGATAGGTGGCGTGTCCTACCGGACGCGTCTTGTAGTGATCATCGCTTGATCGTGTACGAATTTGTTCCAGTTTTTACTCAGGGTACGTCACATGTCATTGGTAACTTTAGGTATAAATGTAAGGGTGCGAATTGGGAATTCTTTAGCTCGCTTGTTGCGTCTCACGCCAAAGACTTCACTCGTGATGGGCTTTCAGCTGAAGAAAGTGCTGAAATTATGTCAGACACCTTCACTTACTGTGCTGACATTGCCATTGGTCGTGGATCTTTGACCAATATACGTAGATGTGTCTGGTGGTGTGACTACCTAACTGAACAGCGTAAAAATTATCGCCGAGCGCGTAAACATCTTAACAAGCTTAAAAAACGTAAGGTTACCGGTGACCCTCTTTCCATTGCGTTAAATACGTTTAGACTTGCCAGGTCCCGCTACAGAGCATCGGTGGAAAAATCAAAGGGTAATTTATTGCGTAAAGTAGTAGAAAAATTAGATAAAGAAGGTCCGTGGTCTCCTTTATATCATGAGTTTAAAGCCAATCGATCAGTCGACCTCGCGTTTGTTCAGAATATTAAAGTAAATAATAAACACACTACCGGTATTGAGGAAACAACTGAAGTTTTGCTGAATACTCTTATACCTGATGACGTACTGGCTAATGACAACGAATACCATCAACAGATCAGAGCGTGGGCAGCTGTACCACCTGAATCACCAGCGTCAGACCTTCCATCCACTGACGAATTTATTAACGTTGTCAAGAGGTTACCACTCAACAAGTCATCAGGTGAAGATAAAATATCTAATCGGATGATTATAGAAGCGTGTAAAACAGCCGGTGATGCGATTTTAACCGTTTACAACCGTTGTATTGCGGAGGGCGTATTTCCTCGTATTTGGCGACGCGGATTTATACGAATAATCCCGAAAAGTGGCGACAAACCCCCGGACGACCCGAAGTCGTACCGGCCCATAACATTACCTCCATCTTTGGGAAAACTCCTGGAGCGCCTTATCGTTCCACGGTTGCTACCGGACGGACCAAAATTTCATAATAATCAATTCGGTTTCACTATTGGAAAATCGACTGTAGACGCGGCCCTTACTGTTAGGAAAATAGTTAATACATCTGAACATAAGTATGTAATTGGGATTTTTCTAGATATTTCTGGGGCTTTTGATAACGCATGGTGGCCAATGCTATTACTTAAAATGAAAAATCGAGGCTGCTATAGAAATATATACAATTTAGTTTACTCTTACTTTTTAAATGGTTCCGCGAAACTCAAACTCGGCCATCATTCCATGTCGAAGTCTCTCACCATGGGATGTCCTCAGGGTTCGGTTATTGGTCCACCTTTATGGAATTTAGGCTTTGATGATTTCCTCGCGATTCCGCTTCCAAGCGGCTGTTCATTAACCGGTTACGCGGACGACGGTCTTCTGCTCATTCAATCAAGTACTCGAGCTGGACTCGAGAACTTGGCTGACACTTGCCTACGATTAATATCTCAGTGGGGCGATCGTAACCGCCTGACCTTTGCTCCGCATAAAACTTATCAGCTCATTTTGAAAGGTAATCTTAAATCGTGTCCTACTATTAAATTTAATAACGTTCCGGTAAAAAGGAAGCAGTCCGTGTGCTATCTTGGTCTTGTGTTAGAAAGGAATTTTGCATTTATAGATCATATTAAAATCGTCGGTGAAAAAGCAAAAAAGAACTTCTATGCCTTAACGAGAATATCTAAATCTACGTGGGGTCTGTCTTTTTTGACTTTAAAGACTATTTATGGGGCTACTTACTTGGGTTGTATCTGCTATGGGGCGCCTGTTTGGGCTGATAGGGCCACAATAGGGGCGGTACGACGTAAGTTACTTCAGAGTCAGCGTTTGGCTTTGATATTCTTATGCAAAGCATACAGGACGGTTAGTACTGAGGCCTTACCGGTACTTGCTGGCGTACTTCCGGTCGACCTTGAAGTGCAGCGACGTGCTGCAATGTACTATTCCGCAAAAGAGACCATGGACGCGGACTTTTTAACGCGGAGTGACCGTGCCAAAATCTCTAGATTATTTAAACCACATATTTACGTCTGGGAGGAACTTTTATCCGAATGGCAATGTAGGTGGGATAATTCCATCAAGGGCCGACACCTCCACCAATTCTTTCCATCCGTTCGCGTGCGGCTGGCCAGGACGTGGCTGGAGGTGGATCACTGTGTTGCCCAATTTCTCACAGGGCATGGTAACTTTAAAAGTAAATTATTTTCCTTCAAGCTTGTTGCCTCGCCATTATGTCAGTGTTCTACATCTGACTGTGAATATATACAATCTGCACATCATATCTTATGGGAGTGTATTCTTTGGCAGAATGAACGCAATACTATGTTGAATAATGTACAGGCTGTATCAGGAGCCGTTTACTATACGGACCTTGTGGAAACTGGAACAAATTTCCGTGCGTTCAAGCGCTTTTGCCATACCTATTATTGGAATCAAATATAACAGCTCACAATGTTAGGACCCATTAATATTAATGCAAATTTTTTATCCGTGGTGCTTGGCAACTGGGCTTATCCCAGTTGTAAACGACCCTTTGTGCCTATTGGTCTTGTTTGTTCTGTCTCCTGCTTGATATGGAGGGAAGTGGAAATTTGTGTTTTTCTTACTCCTCCATTTTCTTTTCTGATTAATTTTCGTTGCGGGATCCAAGACAGTTAAATTCATTCTCCGGGACTTCGTCGAGCTTCATTGCCTCGGCGCTTTTCTGGTGGTCGCCACTGTTGATTCTGGCTTTCAGGAGTTGCAGTGGTTTGGGAATAGTGCGGTGGGATTGTCCCAAAGAAAAAAAAAAAAAAAACTTTGCGTCATGGGTGTCATTGTCATGGATTTTGGGGTCGCTCATATCGGATAACCAAAATACAATATGGCGCCGACGAAAATTTTACATCTTTTCGTCATGGGTGACATTTTCATGGTTTTTGGGTAGTATGTCATTAGCTGATGCTCATTATGTAATACTCCAAAAAATTTTGATGGTAATATTTTATGTAATATGTATATAATATGTAATGCAAAATGTTCAAGTCATTTTTAGGGTTTCCTCTATTACTAAGACTCCGCGGTCCGTCTGTCTGTCTATCATGAACCGTGATAGCTAGGCAGTTGAAATTTTCACAGATGATATATTTCTGTTGCCGCCATAACAACAAATACTAAAACAGAATAAAATAAATATTGGGGATCCCATACAACAAACGTGATTTTTTTGCCGTTTGTTGCAATAATGGTACGGAACCCATCGTGCGCGAGTCCGACTCGCACTTGGCCGGTTTTTTAATCCTTGTGACCGGAAATTATTTCGTTTTAGGTATCTACTTATATTACGTTGTGTTTTAAAAAAAATACCTACTTACTACAACAAAGTGAAAGCTAATTCTCTTTTCGAAAGTCGGTGTCGGTATCTATTGTTCTATTCGACACGGGAAAGTTATTATTTTTCTCTTTTTAGTTTTTGTTGGTACCCCATATTGGGTAGGTATACTAAATAAATCTGTTAACCCCCTAAAAACGTACAAGCGTGATTTTATATTATGGTAACCATACCATAATATAAAATCACGCTTGAACAAAAACAAAACATAACTATACGATCACACTAATCGCAGGTCATTTGCTATTTGTTATTGAAGAGTTCCTTTGTCTATCTCCGAAGATCTCTATCATAGCCTAATATATTATACAATAAAACTTTCCCTGAAAACACATACATTAATCGACGTGAACCCATAGTATCGGATAAGTAGTTTTCAAGAAAATCGCGGATACATAAGGGGGCGAATAGATAGAGCACCTCCTTTATTTGAAGTCGGTTGAAAATAATAACCTACTTTTTTCGACGACGGTTTGTCACAGTTACCAAATGCATTTTCAAAGTGCCAACTAACCTTCCTGAATCAACTTCAACAAAATTAAAAAATAATAACAAGGACCAATATTATTTCAGTGATGTATAAAATCGAGCGCTCTGTAGTTTCAATGAGTGCGTGCGCGTAATGTTGTTATGTGCTACTAGATACTTAAATATGAGTTCGCCGAAAATGTAACAGCGGCCTTAATAAGTTTAAGAAATAAGGTCGGGTTCTCAAATAAAAAATCTAGGTCAGACTTAAGAGACAACCCAACTGGTTGGCCACTCACCTTGCAATATCAAATTGTGTTGACTCAAAAGACGCAACAACTTACAACAAGATAATTTGTGGACATTTGTCTTTGCTCTTAATGGCGAATAGATCTTACCTGCTAAATCCTCCTTCAATTTATCTGCTAATACATTCTAGAAACTGATTGCAAGATAAGCCAAGAACATTATTTTTAATTTATATTTTTTTTTATCCGCCGGTATGCTCATGTTCTATCCCTCCTGTATAATAAACAATTTTTTCCGTCTTTACCTCAGAAAACGATTTCAGTTTTTATGTGACTCGCACACGAAAGTTCATCGGATAACATGAAAATTAAAATGCCAATGCATTCCACTATCTTCCTAGACAAATATTTTACTGTCCAGGCCGCTCGTCTATGGAATGCACTGCCTGTGACAATAAAACGCACGCAATCGCTACCGATCTTTAAAAGACTGGTAAAGGAGCAAGCACCACCTATCACTGTGATCTTATTCTTGTTGGAGCTTAATAATATATATCTAATATATAAAATTAATAATAAATATAATGTCAATATTTAGTTTTAGTTCTTTAAAACTAAACCCGCTTACCCGCTTTGACCGCGTAATATTAGAAAATTACACTAAGGAAACATAATCTCAGGATAAAAAATATCTCATTTCCTAACTTAGGACATGACACCTAGGTCCCATCAGAAAACTTGTTAACGAGCTCTACTTGTCACTGTGATCTTATTCATATACAAACTGTATTGTTTTCTTGCTTGTATATTTAGATGTATTTATGTATCTATTTTAGTAATTTGCACTTAGTACCTTCTGTATTGAACTAATTGTTTGTTAAAAATGTGCACCAAGTGCAACCCCAGGTCATGTCCAGTCTATCTCTTTCCATTCTTGGTTGCCTGGAACAGATCGCAGAAAGCGATAAGGCCGCCTGTTGTATGTTTGTTTTGTTTTAAGGTTTTTTATGTATTGTTTCATCTTGGTGTACAATAAAGTATATAAAATAAATAAATACCCCTGTAACAGACTGCTACACTCGCATCTGTAATATAAGCGTGGATTCAAATATGAATTTATGTTCTGTTGTAGTATCTTTGAACGAGGGATTTACCGCTATTGAGTGTTTCAGAGAACTGCCAATTAGCGAGCTCTACTGCCCGGCTATAAGATCTAATGCCCGGGCAAACCGGACAGAGCTTGGCATTCATTGTAACCAGCACATGAATAGAAAATAAGCCGCATTAAATGTTACCTAGAATCAAAATGCATCGTATTTAAATGTCCCTAGATGGCGCTGCATCTAGCTTAACGTAAAAAGACCGCTCTGTGTTTAAAATATCTTTAAAAGTGTACAGAATTGAATAAAACATTGAAAACTAATACATCACCAATAACTTAGTGACAGTGTTGTCTCCGAATATTATACACAAACTGTGATGCTGAAACCAAAAGTTACAAATTCAAAAACCGTAGCATAAAACAATAACAACACCACAATAACAAGTGACAATTCTTAATAAACCATAAAATTAATATCCATTCGACATTTTGTTATTCAAATATTTAATAATAAGTGTAATAATAGTAGATTATTGCATCGAGCACAAAGTAATTTATTATAAGTGAAAAAAGTGATTCATACAAAAAAATTACTTGGGTCGTTGTGCGAACCAAGTAGAAGTCGCGAGTTCTATTTTTGCCCGATAGATTGAAACAATCCATAGTAAAGCCAATATTTAAAAAGGGAGATAAATTTGATATCAATAATTATCGACCTATTACCTATCTCGCAAAAAAAATATGAAAGATGTATGTATAAAGGCTTATTAGGGATATTATAAGTTACGAACAGTTTGGTTTCCAAAAAAATAAATCCACATCATTAGCTATTTTCTCTCACATGAAAACAATACTTAAAAATGTCATCATTCTTCGATATAAATCGAAATTGCTGTACTGGCCAAATACATTCGAGCAGCGGCCGGCAAAATTTGAATGAAAATCAATATCTGTCGTGGTTTAGCGGCCAAATAAATTACATAGTAAACTCATATCTGTCGTGTAATTTAAAAATGGGACGATCTTTAACTCCGAAACATGGCAACCATGGCGGTAACTTATCAAATATTTTATTTAAATTTAGAACTGGCTTGCAAATAGAAAGCTGTTTATTGAAAAAAAACAAATGAACACTTTAACGCGCGCAACAATTATATTTTCGTTGTAGTCATTGATTTTGAAAAGTAATTGTATTTGACAAAATGAGTTCTAGCCTTCTAGGTAATACTTAGTTTTAATTACCGCGCATTATATGAGAAAAGAACTATACAAGCCTTGGCCACAACTAGGCATTGGCATTACAATTTGACCAGCACATTCATAACATAATTAGCAATTCTCTACCGTATGTACATCAGAGCTATATAGAATACTATATAGAATGGAATGTTTTGAAATTTGTGGTGCTAAAGATACCATCACTGGTCTTTATATTTGTTGTTGCTATCGAAATCCCGTTGATAAAAATTTTGAACAGTTCTTGGAAGCTTTGGAGAAGTTATTGGACTATTTATTCAATAGGAAATGCATAATAAGTGGTGATTTCGATATTGATCTGCTAGTGGACAATAAAAAAAGTGAGGAATTCCTTGGTTTGATGAAATGTTATAATTTTAGGCATCTTATCTCTTCTGCTACTTTCATCCGTAATAATAGTACTTTATGTATCGACAACATCATAACCAATCTGCCTGATGCAACTGTTTTGGGTGGTGAGGTAGATCACAATGGTTTGGCCGATGGGCATGCAGGTATTTTTGCTGAGGTTTATTTGAAAAATCGATCCAATCCGTATTTAAATGAGAACCGGTTTATTGTAATGCATAAATGAGTATTCAACATTAAAAATGGTGCAGCATTCGAAAAGGGGATTAAGACAAGACAAAGACAAGACAAGACAAAGATATTTTATTTCAACTAGGCCACAAAGCGGCACTTTTGAACGTTAGAATACATTAAAATTTACAGGGAATAAAAATTGATTCTACCGTGCATTCGGAAAGTAGCTTGTTATGGAGAAGAACGCACAAGAAACTCCATACCTACTCTTTTAAAAAAATATATGTTTTTTTTACAAAATTTAGGTACATAAGTACATACATTAATAAATTTATATGTGTGAGGACAATGCACCCAGAATCACTACATACTATACTACGTACAAAGTATTAAAAGTAATCACACATGTACTGTGCAGTTACATAATAAGCACTAGAAAAACACTAGCATCCGAAGCAGTTAAGTTAAGACCAATCCCAACTGACGGCGCCCGTTCACGAACATGACGCATGAATCGGCACCACCCAGCTCAACCATCATGAAGGGAACCGAATGATCCAACACACACGCCACCATCAGAGAGACATTTGAGAGAGCATGACACACTCAACTGCCAGGGCAAACACAAGTCAACGAACGACACCAAGGTACAGCAAATGGTAGATTTACAGTTGGGTACATAGTACTCACACACGTGCTGCGCAGTTATACTATACTAAAAGAAATTGAGTCTATATAATACAAATATATTCATACAGTCTTCAGCAGGTCCAACAATTCTACAGAACAATAATGTTCTGCATATCACTTGTTTTTGCGCCCTAGTGGTTGTGGAGCAAGACTAGCATTGAGCCAAGCATTTTTATCAGTGATGTAATCCCCCAACTTATAATATGCCTGCCTGCATAGTGTGCGTTTTATACAAGTTTTAAATTTCGTCTCATTCAGTTCTAGAATGTGGGGAGGAATTTTATTGTAACATTTTGTACAGTACCCCATGAAAGAAGAGGCTACTTTAGCCAGTCTGAAACCTGGTTGAACTAATTGGTCCCTATTTCTAGTAATGTAATTATGTCTATCTCCGTTTTTACTAAAAAGATGTAAATTCTTTCTCACGTACATGATATTTTCATAAATATATTGACAAGGAACCGTCATGATGTTAATGCCCTTAAACAGTTCCCTTAGAGAATCGCGCCGGCGAAGATTGTATATCGCTCTGATGGCTCGTTTTTGCAGAATAAAAATTGACTCAATGTCTGCAGCCCTTCCCCATAGTAAAATACCGTAAGACATTATACTATGAAAGTAACTAAAATAGACCAGCCTCGCGGTATCTACATCACTAAATTGACGAATCTTTCTAACAGCATAAGCTGCCGAACTTAGCCGCCCTGCAAGTGATATTAAATGAGGACCCCATTGTAACTTTGAGTCTAGCGTGATCCCCAGGAAAACCGTTTTATCGACGAATTCTAGCTTCTCCTTGTTTAAGATAATGTCACAATCAGTACTTTTTACATTCGGCAAGGAAAATTTTACGCACTTGGTTTTTCTACCATTTAAAACTAAATTATTTGCAGTGAACCAATCCTGAACCTGCCGTAGCGCGTTATTTACGTCGTCAACCTGACAAGTACGTCTATTTATTTTAAAAATTAAAGATGTGTCATTAGCAAATAACACCATGTTTAGTTTGTTTTCCAATAAACGGGGTAAATCGTTTATGTATATTAAAAATAAGAAAGGACCTAATATTGAGCCCTGGGGTACCCCCATTTTCACGTTTAACCCCGACGAATTCACACCGTTTATTTGAACTAATTGCTGTCTATCACTTAAATAAGATTCAACCAAACTTAACGCTGATTGACCTAGCCCGTAATGCTCAAGTTTCAGAAGTAATGTTTCATGATTAACGCAATCAAACGCCTTCGACAGGTCGCAGAAGATACCTATGGCATCCTGCGACTCTTCCCACGCATTAAAGATGTGTTTTAATAGGGTGACACCAGCGTCAGTTGTACAACGTCCTTTGGTGAAACCATACTGTTTATCATGCAAGATGTTATTCGTATTAAAATGAATGAGCATTTGATTAAGCATTATCTTCTCAAATACCTTGCTGAAAACCGGCAACACGGATACTGGTCTATAATTATTTGTGTCTTTACTGTCCCCGGATTTAAAAAGTGGTATAACCTTACTATATTTCATTAGATCCGGAAAGACTCCTTGATCCACACACAAATTGAAAATCACAGCTAAGTACGGCGCTATAGTCTGAATAATGGAGGTACAAGCTTTGATGGACATTCCCCACAGATCTTCAGTCGGTTTGATCTTGATTTGCTTAAAAGCTTTTATTACTGTTATGGGGTTTATATGTGAAAAGTTAAATACATTCGGGCAGGCTGAAACGTTCGCGTTTAATAATCCAAAAGCAAGCGCGGGCGAAGAATTTAAGGTTTCAGTAGTTTTAATTGGGATGTTGGTAAAGAAATTTACAAATTCTTGCGCAACTTTTTTATTATCTCTAATAAGTCCGTGTGTGGTCTCAAGCGTGTAATCAGGATTATTTCTTTTATTCCTGTTCGTTTCACTATTTATAATTTTCCAAACCGTCTTGACTTTATTTTCTGCTAATTTAACCTTATTTCTAATATACAAGGCCTTAGCTGCCTTACATGTATTTTTAAAAATTCTCGAGTAAGTAGCAACATACTTATTAAACGTTTCAGTGTTCATACAAGGCTTAAGGCCATATAGCTCGTAAAGTCTTTCCCTACTTTTTCTAAGTCCTGTAGTCGCCCAGTCACTGAATAAAAACTTAGGGCATACAGTTTTAGTTATCTTCTTAAAAGTGTTATTGAACTCTTTTTGAACCACTGAAAAAACTTCATCATACAAAATATTACCATCATTCACTGTGAGGTCCTGATCGCTTAACTTAGCGATTAAAGTGCTGTTAAATTTATTTAATTTACCGGATGTTATTGGTCTGGATTGAATCTGCACTTGTTTAATTAGCATATTGGACTCAAATGTCACAAGTAGCCCACTATGATCCGAAGGCAGATAATTTATAATGGCATTGTCCAAGTAGTTGCAGCAACAAAAAACATTATCAATACATGTAGCAGAAGTCAGCGTAGTTCGGGTTGGTTCCGTAAACACATGTGACAAATTAAATGATTTAAAGAGATTTAATAACCTACTTCTATCTGAATTATCTTCTTTTTATTATTGAATTAGATTCTTAAAGAATCTTGGACTGGCATGGGTATAAATACTTTTATTAAATGTACAAAGTGTTTTGCAATAGCTACAGGAAGAGAGAATGTAAAACTAACCTTAGGAATAAATCAAAATTAAAGTGGATCACTAAAGGGATACGTACCTCCAGCGAAATGAAGCGTTTTTTGTGTGCACGCAATGGAAATAACCTTGAACCAAGTGTTTTAAAATATAAAAACATGTACGTTAGGCTTTATAGAAATATTGTTTCTAAAGCTAAAAAGTTCGCTATAATGACACAAATAAATACAGCAGAAAATAAAGGTAGGGAAATCTGGAAAGTTGTAAATAAATGCACTAATAGAGAGAAAGTGATTCGGCAGGAACTTAGGCTTAAGGTTGATGGACGAATTGTGGTGGATCCAGAGGAAATAACTAACTTACTAGTGAATCAATTTAACTATAAAAGTGCTACTGACGTAAATAAAGGAGACCATGCCACGGCATTTCTCCATCTATACACGGACAAGGTTGGCAGTGACATGCATATTTCTCCTACCACTCCAAACGAGATTTGTACAATTGTTCAAGGAATGGAGAACAAACATTCCTGCGGGTATGACGAAGTGCCGATTCGTCTGTTCAAGGAGCATATTGAAATATTAGCTGAGCCTCTATCTGACTTCTTCAATAAATGTATAAAAGAGGCTATCTTCCCAGAACAACTAAAAATGGCGAAAGTAATACCTGTGTATAAGAAGGGAAGTAAGTCTGATCCTAAAAACTATAGACCCATGTGTCGGCGCGGCAGCGCAATAATAGCACTGAGGCACGCCAAAGCACGTAGCGGTTTGCGCTGGGGTTCAAAGATAGGCTAGACCTTGGGAATCTGAGGGGTCGGTATGCTGAGAGAGCATACCGACCGATGCATGCTGCATTAAACAAACTACGACTAACCTCAGAGGCGGGTGTGCTCGTGCTTAATCCTGGCAGCGCTCCTTCTCTGTTCCACTGGACGTCTTGATTCGAAGTTCCCTGGGTACTGGCACTATTTGCTGACGCGAGAGTGGACTGTATGCGGTGCGGTATAACGGCGAGCCACGTGACGCTGGCTCAAGGTGATGATCAGAGGCGACCACCACGAATCCGGCGGCGACGATAGTCGATCGCAGACGGTGCGGTTTTATAAAGCGGTAATACAGCGGTAGGATCTCACAGCGGGTGAGGAATCCAGTGTGAATAGCCAGGCGGTTGACTTATCACGAGCGGTGAGGCTACCCTCGACGAGGGCCGAACGTAGACTGTTCGAGAGTCGAACGTGTAGTTTAATGCAGCGAAAATTGACAAGAAGGGTAGATAAAGTATTAAGAGAAATGTGGGTAACTAAACAATGAGCGCACCTACAAGTGGCGCGAACATGCCCCCGGCTTGAAAACCTTCGGTTTTCATAAAAATTAAAACTAAAAGTAAGAGAAAATCGGTGGAAAACAACGAAGGAATTCAGGGGCAGAGTAAGTTATTGAGAAGGTAGAGTACAGAGGCGGACAACGGGTCTCTTACAGACACCCGTCGTCGTCCTAACTGAAGCGACTCTTACAACACCGTCCTTACCAGGATAGGTGGCAGTGACGTCGCCGAGAGGCCATGAAAGCGGAGACACATTGTCAGTGACAATAACAACAATAGAACCTATAGTAATAGGATTAGAAAACGTATTCCATTTCTTACGAGATTGAAGCAAATGCAGATACTCTAGTTTCCATCGTTTTGCGAACGATTGTACCATTTGGTCTAGCAAAGCATAACGTTTTAGTAAGCTTGGCGCTTCATTAGATGCCTCACTAGCAGGTAAATGTTTAAGTGGTGTTGACATTAAAAAATGTGATGGAGTTAAAGCGGTAGGTTCCGATGGATCTTCACTTAGTAGGGTTAGCGGCCGTGAGTTGATTACACACTCTATCTGCGTGAGCACAGTTGTCAGTTCCTCATATGTTAGCAATTGCGAACCAACGACCCTATGAAGATGCGTTTTGAAGGCTTTAACATAGATTTCATAGTGACCCCCAAAGTGAGGGCTACGCGGAGGATTAAATTTCCAAGTAATTTTATTAGCGGTTAATTCATTTCTAAAAGATTCTATATGATCTTCAGAATTAATGAGCGTATAAATATCCGATAGCGCATTTTTTGCACCTATAAAATTTGTAGCGTTGTCTGAGTATAGGACAGACACAGCGCCTCTACGTGATAAGAAGCGTTTAAATGCGGATAGAAATGAGCAAGTGCTCAGGTCACTTACGAGTTCTACGTGAACTGCGCGCACGACCAGACAAACAAAAATACAAAGATACGATTTAATAGAGCGAACGCCGCGTTTGCGATACGGGATAATATTTATTGGACCAGCGTAGTCCACAGCGGTATGAGTGAATGCCTTGGCTTCATTCACTCTACAAGCGGGTAAGTCACCCATTAATGGGAATACTTGATTAGGTTTTGCCCTAAAGCAAAAATAACAGTTATGTATAACATGACGAACTATATTTCGGCATGAAAGTATCCAATACTTTTGGCGTAAAATGGACATCAGAGTGAGCGGTCCAGTATGACAGTTCTGACGATGATAATGAGATACAATCATTTCAACGATATGATGTTTACGAGGCAACAGTATTGGATGCTGTTGGTCATAGCTGAGATCGGAGTTGCGTAACCGCCCACCGACTCGTATTAGACCGTTAGCGTCGAGAAACGGCATAAGCTTCTGAATAGCACGAGAACAACCTTTATTAGACTTTAGACTTTTCATTTCGTCAGAAAAATAAGAATATTGTAACGCGAGTAAAACCTTTGCTTCAGCGTAATTAAGATCGTCTGGAGTTATATGATTAGAAGGCGGTAAAATTTTTATAAATCGATAAATGTTTGTGACTGTACGTAGGAGTACCAGCCATTTTGAAATGCGGTTTGATAAGTTAAGAAGCGGGTGACCATTGTCACTTACATTAGTTACAGCGGTTAGAGTCAGTACTTTCTTAATCTCTGGTAAACTATTATGAATTGAATTATCATCAGCAATGAATTTGGCGGGCCACTCATTTGTAGGTTGGCATAGCCAATGAGGCCCAGTGAACCACAGTGGATGGTTTATGATTTGAGCGGGAGTTAATCCTCGTGACAAGCAGTCACTCGGGTTCTGATCACCAGGAATGTGATAAAACTTATTAGCGGGAATGGCGGCTACGGTTTTTGTAATGCGCGTTGCTACGAATGTTTTGAATCGATGCGGTGAGGCGCTAAGCCACTGAAGTGCGACCATAGAGTCTGTAAAACAGTAGACATCATTAATAGAATGCCGTTTTTCGTATGTATCGATAACGCGGCGAACTAGTTTTGCCATCAGTAAGCAAGCGCATAACTCTAGCCGGGCTACAGATACAGTCTTCAGTGGAGCGACTTTAGATTTTGCGCAAACCAATCGAGTAACTGGTGTTGAATTAGAATCATTTATAATGAGAAGGTAAACAACGCAACCATAAGCCTTTTCACTTGCATCAGAAAATGCAGTTATTGAAATTTTTGAATTTTCATAAACATCTAAATGGCGTTTAAAACGTAAACTTTGAATAGTAGGTAACTCATTTAAATAGTTTTTCCAAATGTTTATAATCTCTAACGGTGGTTATTCATCCCAACCAAGTTTTAATATATAAAGATTTTGTAACACAAGTTTAGCGTATAAAATAACTGGAGCAATGAGCCCGAGTACATCAAACTGACGAGCAATAACAGATAAAATGTTGCGTTTTGTGATTGGACGATTTTCTAAATGTACAGTAAACATAAATTCGTCACATGTGGGTGACCACTTTAAACCCAGAACCTTTAAATTAGGGTCCTGTTCTTCAAAGTTAATGCTATCAGTGTGAAGCTCAGAGGTGGACAGCGATTCAAGCAACTCACATGAGTTACTTGCCCACTTGACGAGTTCAAAGCCCCCGGCTTTGAGCAAACCCCGGAGGTCGTCTCTGAGCTGCAAACCCATTGACAGGTTTGGTGTAGAGTAACAAATGTCATCCATATACGTATTATGTTTTATGACAGTAGATGCAAGCGGGAAACGGGTACACTCGTCATTGCAGAGTTGTCTGAGTACTCTCATTGCCAAGAAAGGGCTGCTTCGAAGGCCGAAGCAGACGCGATTAAATTGATAAGTAATTAGCTGGTCGCAAGCGTTAAACCGAAATAAAAACTTTTGATATTTGCGGTCATTTGCATGAGTTAAAATCTGCAAATACATCTGTTTGATGTCTGATATAAAGGCGATTTTATATAAACGGAAATCTAGAAGAATTAAGAATAAATCATTTTGCAGATTTTCACCCGTATGCAAAACGTCATTGAGAGACAGACCTGAACTGGTTTTAGAGCTAGCATCCATCACCATGCGCCATTTAGTGGTGGTTTTATCTAACCGAGCCACGGCATGATGAGGTATATAGTAACCAGACATATGGTTATCATTTCTAATGACTGAAATATAACCCTTAGCTATATATTCATTGATGATAGCGTTATATTCAATTCGTAGTTGAGAGGAACAATTTAATTTACGCTCAAGAAACATGAAGCGCTTCTTAGCAGTGGCAAATGACTCACCAAGAGAGTCACGATCGCGGGAGAACGGCAGAGATACCATATAGCGGCCCGTATTGTCACGGGAAACATTCTCAGTGAAAAAGGTTTCACATTCGAGAGCGGCTGGACTCAACGTAGGTTTATATTCAATCTCCTCGAGGAGCCAGAATTTTTGAAGTACCGAGTCTAAGTGCGGTGGTTCCACGGCGGAACATAAAGAAATACATGCGTGTTCAAAGATATTAATCGGAGCATTACCGATTATCAAGTAACCAAAGATTGTTTCAAAGGCTGTAGGTGTGTCAGGCGATCCAGTGACACGACCTGACAACAAGATTTCAGAGAATAGCGGGGCACCAATCAGAATATCTATTCTGATGGCGAATAGAAATTGTTGTCTGCAAGGGGCAGATTATTTAAATACGAGAGAGCGGAAACATCAACTTCTGCCGTAGGCAATTTATCAGTGATACGATCAATGACATAAGCATTAAGTAATACAGAAGTATTATTTAGTCGCGAAGATAACTCGAGAGAAGTATCCCCCTTAATAGGGTTAGGCGCAGAACCTATGCCCTTAACTACATAGTGAGATAGTTTATTAAAATGTAAATCTAATTTTTGACAACACGCCGAAGTTATAAAGTTATTTTGAGAACCCGGATCTATTAGTGCACGAACGCATTGTTTATGACCATTAGAATCAGTCGCATAAACTTGCACAGTCCCCAATAGACAGGTATTATTACGCGGTAACATAGATTGAATATTACATAACGAAACATCATCAATGTGCGTAGTAATGCAACCGGACAGCTGGTTATGTGACGTAGCAATCATAGCAGTGGGGAAGCGTGGCGGCGACTGCTGCGCAGGAGCAGGCGTAATGTCACTCGACGACGTCTCCCGGGAGTGATGGCTGTTGTCAGTCGTTTGTTTACGACATAACAATGAATGATGACGCGATTGACAAAATCTACATCTTGAGTTAGATTTACATTCACGATTATTATGAGTGATACTTAAACAATTAGTGCATGCGTTATGCTGTTTAATTAAATTAAATCGTTCATCGATCGTTAACTTGTGAAACTGAGAACATTTATATAAAACTAAGTGATTGTTTTGTTTACAAAGCTTACAGTTTTTATTTACGTTAGAAGACGTTACAAATGAATTAGTGGCTTTAATTAACTTATTGTTGTTATAACTATGTGCGGAATCGATAACACTTCGTCTATTCGCAGGAGAAGCAGTACGTTCTAATATTTTAGTTTGCTCACGTAAGAACTTAACTAATTGATCATAAGTAGGCATAGATGTGCCTCGCTTATATAATTCGAAAGATCGTGCGGTACTAGGATCGATCTTTTTTAATGCAAGATGTAGAAGAACGAAATCCAAAAGATTATCTAATTTTAATGAGTTTAAACTTGACACTGCGGAACCAAATGTATCTAGGAACGTGTCTAAGTTTTTATACGATGCGATATTAAATGGCCTAAATTCCAATATTTGATCTAAATAAGCAGAAGCTAAACTACGCTTATCATCATATTTATCGAGAAGTGACTGCCATATAACACGGTAATTGTCCCCGTTGGGCACGATACCCGAACATACTGACAGTGCCCTACCAGAAAGTTTACTTATCAAATATTGAACGCGGTCGTGATCCGTTAAATCAGGATTTTCGTGAATAGTTCGCTTATACGACTCAAAGAATATAGGCCACCTAACAAGATCGCCACAGAAACTCATTATGTCGAGTTCTGGTAGACGAATAGACTTATGTTGCGGTAAAACATGAGAGTGTTGGACATTCTTCGAGTTGTCTAATTTATCAAAGCTAAACTTACAACGACAATACAAGTCTTCAAAGGCGTTAACAGATTGATAATTTACTTTATAAGATGCGTCAATATTTAATTCAACATCACCTAAATCATCAATAATTTCTTTATATTCAGAACGTAAACTGTCTAAAGATGTCATACTACATAAAAACAAATCCTTAGAAATATCGTTATCGAACGCCTTCAAAGATTGATCGTAAACTATTTGTAATCGGGAAAAGATACCATCACGTTTACCTATTAATTTAATACGTTTAATTTGCAAAACATCTAGTGATGTTGCATCTTCAAACTGTTCTTTAGCCTTTGTACGAGACATAGACATTTTGCAAAACGAGTGGTAATCAACTCAAGCGCAAAATAATAAAAGACTGAATTCGCAATAATACCCGTGACATACACGACACGAACAATAACGTGAGCAACGGTGCTACCGGTTCGAGAATGTTCACAGGACGATGATTTTTACTAACACCCTCACTACGAAAATATTAACAAGTTTTATAATTTTACTAGTTAAGTTATTTAACTACGTAGTTATATCATAAGGAATGGAATAGAATGGTACTTAATATTACAAAGCGTAAGTATACACTTATAGGATAAGCAGACGTACGAGTGCACTATATGAAATAGGCAATATAATATAACTCAATATTAGAGTGAAGCGGGATATTTAGATATGCCTAGGTCAAAGTGACTAGGTGTAGGATTAGGAACCAGAACTAATATCCGGCTCGAAGAGACCAGAAATAATGTGTCGGCGCGGCAGCGCAATAATAGCACTGAGGCACGCCAAAGCACGTAGCGGTTTGCGCTGGGGTTCAAAGATAGGCTAGACCTTGGGAATCTGACGGGTCGGTATGCTGAGAGAGATGCTGCATTAAACAAACTACGACTAACCTCAGAGGCGGGTGTGCTCGTGCTTAATCCTGGCAGCGCTCCTTCTCTGTTCCACTGGACGTCTTGATTCGAAGTTCCCTGGGTACTGGCACTATTTGCTGACGCGAGAGTGGACTGTATGCGGTGCGGTATAACGGCGAGCCACGTGACGCTGGCTCAAGGTGATGATCAGAGGTGACCACCACGAATCCGGCGGCGACGATAGTCGATCGCAGACGGTGCGGTTTTATAAAGCGGTAATACAGCGGTAGGATCTCACAGCGGGTGAGGAATCCAGGGTGAATAGCCAGGCGGTTGACTTATCACGAGCGGTGAGGCTACCCTCGACGAGGGCCGAACGTAGACTGTTCGAGAGTCGAACGTGTAGTTTAATGCAGCGAAAATTGACAAGAAGGGTAGATAAAGTATTAAGAGAAATGTGGGTAACTAAACAATGAGCGCACCTACAAGTGGCGCGAACAACCCATTTCTCTATTACCAGTGCTGTCAAAATTATTGGAAAAATTACTTAAAATTCGACTTTTAACACACCTTCGGGTAAATAGAGTTTTAAATAAAAGACAATTTGGGTATCAAAGGGGTGTTGGTACTTTAGACGCCATATATACGTTATTGGATGTGATAGGCAAAATTAATTATAAAATGAGAGTTGCAGGGATTTTCTTAGATTTTAGCTCAGCATTTGACACAATTGACCATGAATTACTTCTGACTAAAATGAGTCATTACGGAATAAAAGGAAATGCTTTGCGACTATTCTCGTCCTACTTAAAAAACAGGCGTATGTACGTTGAAATTGAAAAAACTCAGAATAATTATAAGAAAAGGTATAAATCCAAAATTGTATGCATATCGACTTTTGATTGGGTGTCCCACAGGGATCTATTTTGGGACTCATTTTATTTTTATTATTTATTAATGACTTGATTAATTATCTAAATAATATTTTACCGGACATTCAATTAGTAATTTTTGCAGATGACACAAATGCCATAGTGGCAGCCAATGACATGGTAGAGTTGACAAAAAGGGTAAATGCTACGTTAGAAGCATTTCATGTGTGGTTCACGGCAAATAATTTATTAATTAATAGTAAAAAGACTCAAATAATGTTATTTAAAACTACAGCCCGTAACAACGATAATTTAAATGTTGCCTTGAATGAAGTCGACTTTGAGCTCGTAGCCGATGTAAATTTTTTTGGTATATATATTGACCAACTGTTAAACTGGAAACCAGAATTGAAAGCAATTGGTGCATCGGTGTCGTCTGCATGTTACGCTCTGAGAGCCCTGAGAAATGAAGTCAGTATAGAACAGATAAAGATGGTATATTTTGCGCTAGTAGAGTCAAAAATTAGAGATACAGCATACTTTTTTGGGGAAATAGTTATGAATATAATAGTAGAAGGGCTTTCATACTACAAAAACGTGCAATTCGTACCATAGTCCGCATCTCACAAAGGGAAAGCTGCCGACAACATTTCATCAATCTAGGCATACTTTATATTATGGCCAAATACATACAAGACTATGAGACAGTTGAAGAACGGCAGATAAGGGAAGGCACCCGTAGACTGGACTTGAAGAATAACAATCCTACAAGTCATAACCTAAGAATTGTTGAACACAGTCCACGATACCAGTCTGTAAAATTGTTCAACAAGTTGCCTTTAGACATAAAAAGTGCTGTTTACAATAGTGCTTTCAAAATAAAACTAAAGAAATTCCTATTGAATAAATGTCTATATGCTGTAGAGGAACTGTAATTTTAATTTATTGAATTGTAATTTTATTGAGATTGTCAAGGGTTGTTAAATTTTATTGGATTTTGTTCTTTCTGATTTATTGTACTAACCATGAATTCATTATTTCTAATATTTTTTTTATCTATCTATGCTAAATTCTTTTATTAATTGTTTTAAATATCAATGGGTTGGCCATATTGTTTAATTTACTTACTAATGAAAAAATGAAAATTTATTGTTTTATAATTTTTGATGTAATTTATGAAATTCAATTAATGTAATCTATTTTACTGTGATTGTGTGTAAATTCGGATACAAAAAATAATTGTTTTACTAATAAATGACATGACTTATGGCTACAACTGATATTATACGTGCTAGTAGTTTCATACAACTGTATAGGTCACGTCAAAGAAGAACGAATGACATAGAAGAAAGAAGAAACAGTTCGTAGAGGTTTTCAGTGTAGATGCACAGTATAAGGAGCTAAGCGCGTGAGGTTTATACCGTGGTATCTACACTAAAAATTCTTTGTGGCGTATTCAGCATCAGAAGACAGAAACAAGAAGATTAACCGTTTACTTAATGTTGATTATTAAATAATGTGTAATGTTCTCTGTGTGGCTTGTGTAAGGGTCAGTATTCACTCGAGAAGCGAAACGTGATGAGTATCGTCCTGTCATTTACTCTATAATGTTAAACAATGTATTCCTCTTATACAATGCTCTGTTCTCAATGAAGAACCATTGACATAGAAGAAAGAAGAAACAGCTCATGTAAGTTTTTAGTGTAGATGCACAGTATAGGGCGCTAAGCGCGTGAGATCTATTTTGCGTATCGTCACTAAAGACTTCTTTGTGGCTTATTCATCGATAGAAGAGAGAAGATGAAAGAAGATCAATCTAAGATTTGTTTCTTTACTTTCGTCTGTATTATTTTGAAATAATGTCTGATGCCGTATGGCTTGTGTTATTTTATTTTACTGAATGTTGTTGTTAGTTGTAAACTTATTTGTAATATTCTTGAGAAGCATTTCACCGCGAGCCATCCTTACATTGACTCTTTAATGTTTAAAATATTCTAGTTTAAATTTTATATTATTACTTTTAGATCTTGTAGCAAAAATATGATCTCCAGCAACCATCGTGCATCGAGCACTTAGATGTTCTTCAATTAAATAATGAGTCCCGTGTATAAATCGGCACTCTTGTCTTACTGTGGCTTCTTTGTGACAAAGTTTTCGACGAAGAAGAAAGAATTGGTCCCGGAGATATGGTTTATTATAGTTATCATGCATCTTGGAGGCAGCACATAGAGGTTTTCTGAGTTACATTGTCTTACTTGTAGAAATAACATTTCGAATTTTCTAATTTAGAAACTTTCAGCTTTCAAATCTTCAGTTTTATAATATAATTATAGATGTTTATACAACTCCTTCGCAAATTAACAAATTTGATTACCATAAAAAAGGTTATAGTGAGTCAATAAGGAATATTTTTCCCGTTTTTGAAATATTTTTCATTTACGCTCCACTCCTATTAGTCGTAGCGTGATGTTATATAGCCTATAATCTTCCTCGATAAATGGACTAACCAATACAATCATATTTTTCAATTCCAACCAGCAGTTCCTGAGATTAGAGCGTTCAAATAAACAAACAAACTCTTCAGCTTTATAATATTAGTAAAGATCAATTTTAAATTTTATTATATTTAAAATTTATATAAATTAATAATTATTTAAAAATACTAGCTCCAGCGGTATGAAGCCCTATTGCATAGCAATTTTGTAATATTTTTTGCCATATGAAACCGAGACTATCCCTTTGTATTGAAGCAAGGAAATAAGGCTGAATAATATCGAAACAAAAGACGGGCGAGCGACCGAATATTATAATCCGTCCGTCAATTTTTGTTATAATTAGGCTTACCTACTTATTACGTTCTGTTATGTTGGACATTCTCGCTGCGGTCTACCTTAGTGCCTCAAAACAGAGATATTCTCTCAAGAATAATGTTTCTCAGAAGTCCAAAATGATGATGGTTGACCATAGTGGTCAATCGCTTTAGTAGCGCATTTTTATCCGTTTATTATGCAAATTGAGCTTCTTAGTCTCGTAGGTATCAAATCTTTAGGTTCTATTTTTTAAGTATTTAGATAAAGTTGTTCAGTACTTTACCTTACAAGTTGAAGCGGCTGATTGAGATTTCTTTAACTTTGAAATGATCGTCGTGTTAAACCCTGACCGGAAAGTCTGACATCAGGTTGAATTGGTGATGTATATGACTTGTCTACATCTGCCCCTTATGCACACTTTAAATAACCTTACTCTAAGAGCATATGGTCACCCCCCTGGTCTTACCAAGCGACATGTCATAGTACTCAATAACTGGGTTATGGAATTCCGATAGGCAGTTTCACCATGTAAATACAGATCCCGAAAACATTTAATAACATATTGAATAGACATGAGTTTATTTAAAACAGGATATGTTTCATTCCGTGACATTTCATCATCAGAGTTGTTGAGTTCTGGAATTTATTATTGGATTCCGGGAAATGAAATTATTGGGATTAGTAGATATTTATTATACACGGAATGCGGTTCTATTGACCGGCCGTGTTTTGGTCCATGAATATTGTTGGTATTGAACATGAGAATTTCGCAAATTAACTGTTCATATGAGGATTGCAGTATTGCTTATTAGCCTTTGATTCCAATAGAGGATTAAAATTATATATGAAGTGGACTAACTACTGTTTTCTGTATTTAGTTTCAGTGGAAATTATTTTGGTTGAATCATCGTATTTCAGAAAATTTTGGCGTTGGAAATAATTGTGGGAGGGTAGGAAGCCATATTTTTAACCCACTTTCCAAAAAGGAGGCGGTTCTATGTTCGACTTTATTTTACAATATTCTTACATTAATATTTATTTATGTTTATAAATGGCGAAAAATTATAATGGATATAAGATGGAAAATAACTCAATTTCAAAAATTTCTTTTTGTTCATTACTTTTTGCACAAAAATAGTTTTAATAGATAAGTTAAAGATTAAGGACGCTATTACATTTTTCTAGAAATAACAGTGCTTTTCAGGTACAATTTTAATGTATATGCAATCAAAGATGTGAAGAAATCATTGTCTTTATTTAAAGATAATATATTCAGCTCCAGATTGGCATCAGAAAAATTGCATGACATCATACAAAATTTTCGCACAAATACGTTTTGCCCATCACGATAATCACAAAAATATTAAAAAAGTGGGGTCCGAATAGATCCCAGTTTAGTTAATTTTACAGCATATTTTATCTTCAAAACAATAAAAAAATTGCGGTATATATAGTCCTTTACAGATAAGATAAGATAAGTCTTTATTTGCCTTAAACATGGTATAAAGTTGTTACAGTCAGGTATTAATCAAAAGTCCACATGTTTAGCTATACAGGATTTGTATCAATTGCATGCAAAATAATTATTAGTTAATGTCATAAATCTTAAGTTCAATGTCATAGATAAGGTCAATACAATAATATAACAATTCATATGAGCATTATCCGCAATGACAAAAGATTATTTTATGTTTATTGTTAAAAAATATCTTTAATGTCATAAAACACATGTTCTTTCAGCCATTTCAATAATCTGTTTTTAAATGAGTTAATATTATATAATAATTTTATTTCTTTTGGAATTCTGTTATAAATGCGTGTACACATGACTATGAAACTTTTCGCATACTTGGCTGATTTTGGAGTATCCTGCAATACAAGTCTGCACGGATCTCTAGTTCGAGAATTAATTTGATAGGCTTTTTTGAACAATCCCTTATTATTATAAACATAATTACATATTTCGTAAATGTAGAGTGACGGAAGTGGTAATATACCTAGCTTTTTAAAGAAATGTTTACATGACTCGTCAGGACGGATACCACAAATGGCTCTGATGCATTTCTTTTGCGCAATAAATGCTCTGTGTCTATCCGTGCTGTTACCCCAAAAAATAAGCCCGTATCGTAAGATGGATTCTATATAGGCGTGATATGTTGTAATTGCTGTTTTTATGTTAGTTATATTCTTCACTTGTCTGAGAGCATAAACAAACTTATTAATCCTACCGCACAAATTATCCAGATGTACTTTCCAATTCAGATCTTGATCTATGAGTACTCCTAAGAATTTAGTTTGTGGAACTTCTTTTAGCCTGTCAATATTAAGTTTGAAATTGTATTTAGTATGTTTTGATTTATTAAACTGTATATAATTAGATTTATCTAAATTGAATTTTAAATTATTTGTCTGTAACCATTTTATAATGTCGTCAATAGCATTATTAATGTCCATCTCATGATCAGCTTTCGTTTTATACTTTTTGTCAGATGTCACAATAATCGAAATGTCATCTGCAAATAATACACATTTATGTTTAGTCACTAGTGGCAAGTCATTTATGTATAATAGAAACAATAAGGGTCCTAATACACTCCCTTGGGGCACGCCGAAGTTATTAACTCTATAGTTAGAAGAATACGAGGTTAATAGGTTGTCATTTACTTTATTAATGACAACGTATTGTTTTCGGTTACTTAAATAAGACGTGATCCACTGCAGTGCCAAACCTCGTATGCCATTTTTTTCTAATTTTTCCAACAAGTTATCATGTGCCACAAAGTCGAAAGCTTGTGACAGGTCGAAGAATAGTCCTGTCGTTAAGTAGTTTTTATTTAGAAAATTATGAATATGAGTCAAAAGATCGGCAATTGCTAGTGTTGTTGACTTTTGCTTTTGAAATCCATACTGTTCTTTTGTTATGATGTTGTATTTGCTACAGAAGTCGGAAAGTCTCTTGTGCATACATTTTTCAAATAATTTAGATATTATGGGTATAAGAGTTATCGGGCGATAATTTTTAACATCATTTCTATCGTTTTTTTTGTACAGAGGTTTAACGACTGATAATTTAAGGGCATCAGGAAATGTTCCAGATGAAAATGAAAGATTAATGAGATAGGTCAATATAGGAATCAATTCTGTACTGCAAGTTTTAATTACTTTTGTACTAATTCCATCGTAACCTTCTGAGTTAGTGTTATTTAAAGCTATTATTTCTTTTTTTATCTCGTCTTCAGTCATAGAGCCAAGAAACATGGAATTGGGTATTGTCTTGGTTTTATTAGGCTCATCATTATCATGTAAATTATTAAATTTCACAGTGCTAGTCGAATCAATAAAGTAATCATTAAAAGCATTTGCTATGTCAGAGGGATTATCCAGTATTCTTTTATCTAGTTTTAGTTGAGATATATTAATGTCACATTTTGTATTTCCAATTTCACGGTTAATGACTGACCACGTTGCTCTACATTTGTTTTGACTTTTATTTATGTAATTAATGTTTGAATTTATTTTGGATTTAAATATACATTTTTTAAGTATTGATGAATATTTTTTATATCTAAGTTTGTGCGTTAGGGTTTTATTTTTATAATAGAGATACCGTAAACATCGTTTAGTTTTGCAACTATTTCTGAGACCATTAGTTATCCATTTTTGTTTATTTGCATTAGAATTGTTTATTTTAATCTTAATCTTTGGGAAGCATAAATTATACAATAAACATAAAAGCTCGTGAAATTGATTGAATGCTTTATTTAAATCAGTTTCGTGATATACCTCTGACCACGTTAAACTAGCTAGGCATTTTTTGAATGTTCTTATGTTTTCAAAACAATAGTCTTTTCTATATATAAAATATGATTTGGTCTTTAAAATTTGCTCTTTTACTGGGAAATCTAAGATTTGTGCTGTGTCGTGGTCTGATAAGTATAGGGGTAAAACCTCAGTATAAGATTTTTACACAACAGGTTGCTGTACAGGTTCAGATAATTATTTTTTACCCAAATCAATATATATTTTAATTATTAGCTAAAATAAAAACACTTGCCGACTTCTTCATACATTTTGCACTCGAAGCTTGTCATTCCGCGCTCAGAAGCGCTCGTAGAAGGACAAGCGTATCGATTTTTTGCAAAAAATAAATACGATAAAAGTAATAGAAAAGATTGTAGTGTGCATGCGTGAATCGTCTGTCGTGATCGAAAGGAGTTGATATTTTACCGGACCGAAATAAAAGTATGTTTGAGTTTCCTATTATTATTAGAATATGATTTAGAAATTATGTTGGGTATGATCGGGATTTGGATATGTACTGTTAAGCAGTTGTTGACAAGGTTGAGAAATGGATGGGTGGGTTTAAGCAGCTCTTAGTAAGGTTAGGATTTGGATGGGTAAGATTAAGCTGGCGGCGGTGAAGGGTAGAAGTGGATGGGTGGGAGGAGATTTATGATTTGAACCGGTTTGTATGTATGTATGACGAATACGGGGTACAACCAAAATACAAGATGGCGCCGACGAAAATTTGGCATCTTTTCATCACAGGTGCCATTGTCATGTTTTTTGGGGTCGCTTATATCGAATATGGGGTCAAAACCAAAATACAAGATGGCGCCGACGAAAATTTGACCGATTTTCGATATGGGTGTCATATTCATGGTTTTTGGGGTTGCTTATATCTAATATGGAGTCAAAACCAAAATACAAGATGGCGCCGACGAAAATTTGACATCTTTGCGTCATGGGTGTCATTGTCATGGATTTTGGGGTCGCTCATATCGGATAACCAAAATACAATATGGCGCCGACGAAAATTTTACATCTTTTCGTCATGGGTGACATTTTCATGGTTTTTGGGTAGTATGTCATTAGCTGATGCTCATTATGTAATACTCCAAAAAAATTTGATGGTAATATTTTATGTACCTAATATGTATATAATATGTAATGCAAAATGTTCAAGTCATTTTTAGGGTTTCCTCTATTACTAAGACTCCGCGGTCCGTCTGTCTGTCTATCATGAACCGTGATAGCTAGGCAGTTGAAATTTTCACAGATGATATATTTCTGTTGCCGCCATAACAACAAATACTAAAACAGAATAAAATAAATATTGGGGCTCCCATACAACAAACGTGATTTTTTTGCCGTTTGTTGCAATAATGGTACGGAACCCGTCGTGCGCGAGTCCGACTCGCACTTGGCCGGTTTTTTAATCCTTGTGACCGGAAATTATTTCGTTTTAGGTATCTACTTATATTACGTTGTGTTTTAAAAAAAATACCTACTTACTACAACAAAGTGAAAGCTAATTCTCTTTTCGAAAGTCGGTGTCGGTATCTATTGTTCTATTCGACACGGGAAAGTTATTATTTTTCTCTTTTTAGTTTTTGTTGGTACCCCATATTGGGTAGGTATACTAAATAAATCTGTTAACCCCCTAAAAACGTACAAGCGTGATTTTATATTATGGTATGGTGAAAACAAAACATAACTATACGATCACACTAATCGCAGGTCATTTGCTATTTGTTATTGAAGAGTTCCTTTGTCTATCGCCGAAGATCTCTATCATAGCCTAATATATTATACAATAAAACTTTCCCTGAAAACACATACATTAATCGACGTAAACCCATAGTATCGGATAAGTAGTTTTCAAGAAAATCGCGGATACATACGGGGCGAATAGATAGAGCACCTCCACCCTTTATTTGAAGTCGGTTGAAAATAATAACCTACTTTTTCGACGACGGTTTGTCACAGTTACCAAATGCATTTTCAAAGTGCCAACTAACCTTCCTGAATCAACTTCAACAAAAAAAAAATTATAACAAGGACCAATATTATTTCAGTGATGTATAAAATCGAGCGCTCTGTAGTTTCAATGAGTGCGTGCGCGTAATGTTGTTATGTGCTACTAGATACCTAAATATGAGTTCGCCGAAAATGTAACAGCGTCCTTAATAAGTTTAAGAAATAAGGTCGGGTTCTCAAATAAAAAATCTAGGTCAGACTTAAGAGACAACCCAACTGGTTGGCCACTCACCTTGCAATATCAAATTGTGTTGACTCAAAAGACGCAACAACTTACAACAAGATAATTTGTGGACATTTGTCTTTGCTCTTAATGGCGAATAGATCTTACCTGCTAAATCCTCCTTCAATTTATCTGCTAATACATTCTAGAAACTGATTGCAAGATAAGCCAAGAACATTATTTTTAATTTATATTTTTTTTTTACCCGCCGGAATGCTCATATTCTATCCCTCCTGTATAATAAACAATTTTTTCCGTCTTTACCTCAGAAAACGATTTCAGTTTTTATGTGACTCGCACACGAAAGTTCATCGGATAACATGAAACTTAAAATGCCAATGCATTCCACTATCTTCCTAGACAAATATTTTACTGTCCAGGCCGCTCGTCTATGGAATGCACTGCCTGTGACAATAAAACGCACGCAATCGCTACCGATCTTTAAAAGACTGGTAAAGGAGCAAGCACCACCTATCACTGTGATCTTATTCTTGTTGGAGCTTAATAATATATATCTAATATATAAAATTAATAATAAATATAATGTCAATATTTAGTTTTAGTTCTTTAAAACTAAATCCGCTTACCCGCTTTGACCGCGTAATATTAGAAAATTACACCAAGGAAACATAATCTCAGGATAAAAAATATCTCATTTCCTAACTTAGGACATGACACCTAGGTCCCATCAGAAAACTTGTTAACGAGCACTACTTGTCACTGTGATCTCATTCATATACAAACTGTATTGTTTTCTTGCCTGTATATTTAGATGTATTTATGTATCTATTTTAGTAATTTGCACTTAGTACCTTCTCTATTGAACTAATTGTTTATTAAAAATGTGCACCAAGTGCAACCCCATGTCATGTCCAGTCTATCTCTTTCCATTCTTGGTTGCCTGGAACAGATCGCAGAAAGCGATAAGGCCGCCTGTTGTATGTTTGTTTTGTTTTAAGGTTTTTATGTATTTTTTCATCTTGGTGTACAATAAAGTATATAAAATAAATAAATACCCCTGTAACAGACTGCTACACTCGCATCTGTAATATAAGCGTGGATTCAAATATGAATTTATGTTCTGTTGTAGTATCTTTGAACGAGGGATTCACCGCTATTGAGTGTTTCAGAGAACTGCCAATTAGCGAGCTCTACTGCCCGGCTATAAGCTCTAATGCCCGGGCAAACCGGACAGAGCTTGGCATTCATTGTAACCAGCACATGAATAGAAAATAAGCCGCATTAAATGTTACCTAGAATCAAAATGCATCGTATTTAAATGTCCCTAGATGGCGCTGCATCTAGCTTAACGTAAAAAGACCGCTCTGTGTTTAAAATATCTTTAAAAGTGTACAGAATTGAATAAAACATTGAAAACTAATACATCACCAATAACTTAGTGACAGTGTTGTCTCCGAATATTATACACAAACTGTGATGCTGAAACCAAAAGTTACAAATTCAAAAACCGTAGCATAAAACAATAACAACACCACAATAACAAGTGACAATCCTTAATAAACCATAAAATTAATATCCATTCGACATTTTGTTATTCAAATATGTAATAATAAGTGTAATAAAATAATAACAACAAACACAAAGTGAAAAAAGTGATTCATACAAAAAAATTACTTGGGTCGTTGTGCGAACCAAGTAGAAGTCGCGAGTTCTATTTTTGCCCGATATATTGAAACAATCCATAGTAAAGCCAATATTTAAAAAGGGAGATAAATTTGATATCAATAATTATCGACCTATTACCTATCTCGTAAAAAAAATATGAAAGATGTATGTGTAAAGGCTTATTAGGGATATTATAAGTTACGAACAGTTTTTTTCCAAAAAAATAAATCCACATCATTAGCTATTTTCTCTCACATGAAAACAATACTTAAAAATGTCATCATTCTTCGATATAAATCGAAATTGCTGTACTGGCCAAATACATTCGAGCAGCGGCCGGCAAAAGTTGTATGAAAATCCATATCTGTCGTGGTTTAGCGGCCAAATAAATTACATAGTAAACTCATATCTGTCGTGTAATTTAAAAATGGGACGATCTTTAACTCCGAAACATGGCAACCATGGCGGTAACTTATCAAATATTTTATTTAAATTTAGAACTAGCTTGCAAATAGAAAGCTGTTTATTGAAAAAAAACAAATGAACACTTTAACGCGGGCAAAAATTATGTTTTCGATGTAGTCATTGATTTTGAAAAGTAATTGTATTTGACAAAATGAGTTCTAGCCTTCTAGGTAATACTTAGTTTTAATTACCGCGCATTATATGAGAAAAGAACTATACAAGCCTTGGCCACAACTAGGCATTGGCATTACAATTTGACCAGCACATTCATAACATAATTAGCAATTCTGTACCGTATGTACATGAGAGCTATATAGAATACTATATAGAATGGAATGTTTTGAAATTTGTGGTGCTAAAGATACCATCACTGGTCTTTATATTTGTTGTTGCTATCGAAATCCCGTTGATAAAACAGAACAGTTCTTGGAAGCTTTGGAGAAGTTATTGGACTATTTATTCAATAGGAAATGCATAATAAGTGGTGATTTCAATATTGATCTGCTAGTGGACAATAAAAAAAGTGAGGAATTCCTTGGTTTGATGAAATGTAATAATTTTAGGCATCTTATCTCTTCTGCTACTTTCATCCGTAATAATAGTACTTTATGTATCGACAACATCATAACCAATCTGCCTGATGCAACTGTTTTGGGTGGTGAGGTAGATCACAATGGTTTGGCCGATGGGCTTGCAGGTATTTTTGCTGAGGTTTATTTGAAAAATCGATCCAATCCGTATTTAAATGAGAACCGGTTTATTGTAATGCATAAATGAGTATTCAACATTAAAAATGGTGCAGCATTCGAAAAGGGGATTCTTAAAGAATCTTGGACTGGCATGGGTATAAATACTTTTATTAAATGTACAAAGTGTTTCGCAATAGCTACAGGAAGAGAAAATGTAAAACTAACCTTAGGAATAAATCAAAATTAAAGTGGATCACTAAAGGGATACGTACCTCCAGCAAAATGAAGCGTTTTTTGTGTGCACGCAATGGAAATAACCTTGAACCAAGTGTTTTAAAATATAAAAACATGTACGTTAGGCTTTATAGAAATATTGTTTCTAAAGCTAAAAAGTTCGCTATAATGACACAAATAAATACAGCAGAAAATAAAGGTAGGGAAATCTGGAAAATTGTAAATAAATGCACTAATAGAGAGAAAGTGATTCGGCAGGAACTTAGGCTTAAGGTTGATGGACGAATTGTGGTGGATCCAGAGGAAATAACTAACTTACTAGTGAATCAATTTAACTATAAAAGTGCTACTGACGTAAATAAAGGAGACCATGCAACGGCATTTCTCCATCTATACACGGACAAGGTTGGCAGTGACATGCATATTTCTCCTACCACTCCAAACGAGATTTGTACAATTGTTAAAGGAATGGAGAACAAACATTCCTGCGGGTATGACGAAGTGCCGATTCGTCTGTTCAAGGAGCATATTGAAATTTTAGCTGAGCCTCTATCTGACTTCTTCAATAAATGTATAAAAGAGGCTATCTTCCCAGAACAACTAAAAATGGCGAAAGTAATACCTGTGTATAAGAAGGGAAGTAAGTCTGATCTTAAAAACTATAGACCCATTTCTCTATTACCAGTGCTGTCAAAATTATTTGAAAAATTACTTAAAATTCGACTTTACCTTCAGGTAAATAAGGTTTTAAATAAAAGACAATTTGGGTATCAAAGGGGTGTTGGTACTTTAGACGCCATATATACGTTCTTGGATGTGATAGGCAAAATTAATAATAAAATGAGAGTTGCAGGGATTTTCTTAGATTTAAGCTCTGCATTTGACACAATTGACCATGAATTACTTCTGACTAAAATGAGTCATTACGGAATAAGAGGAAATGCTTTTCGACTATTCTCGTCCTACTTAAAAAAACAGGTGTATGCACGTTGAAATTGACAAAACTCAGAATAATTATAAGAAAAGGTATAAATCCAAAATTGTATGCATATCGACGGGTGTCCCACAGGGATCTATTTTGGGACCCATTTTATTTTTATTATTTATTAATGACTTGATTAATTATCTAAATAATATTTTACCGGACATTGAATTAGTAATTTTTGCAGATGACACAAATGCCATAGTGGCAGCCAATGACATGGTAGAGTTGACAAAAAGGGTAAATGCTACGTTAGAAGCATTTCATGTGTGGTTCACGGCAAATAATTTATTAATTAATAGTAAAAGACTCAAATAATGTTATTTAAAACTACAGCCCGTAACAACGATAATTTAAATGTTGCCTTGAATGAAGTCGACAATGAGCTCGTAGCCGATGTAAATTTTTTTGGTATTATTGACCATCTGTTAAACTGGAAACCAGAATTGAAAGCAATTGGTGCATCGGTGTCGTCTGCATGTTACGCTCTGAGAGCCCTGAGAAATTATGTCAGTATAGAACAGATAAAGATGGTATATTTTGCGCTAGTAGAGTCAAAAATTAGATACAGCATGCTTTTTTGGGGGAATAGTTATGAATATAATAGTAGAAGGGCTTTCATACTACAAAAACGTGCAATTCGTACCATGGTCCGCATCTCACAAAGGGAAAGTTGCCGACAACATTTCATCATTCTAGGCATACTTACCGTACCAAGTCTTTATGTACTAGTACTTTTAAGTAATATGGCCAAATACATACAAGACTATGAGACAGTTGAAGAACGGCAGATAAGGGAAGGCACCCGTAGACTGGACTTGAAGAATAACAATCTTACAAGTCATAACCTAAGAATTGTTGAACACAGTCCACGATACCAGTCTGTAAAATTGTTCAACAAGTTGCCTTTAGACATAAAAAGTGCTGTTTACAATAGTGCTTTCAAAATAAAACTAAAGAAATTCCTATTGAATAAATGTCTATATGCTGTAGAGGAACTGCAATTTTAATTTATTGAATTGTAATTTTATTGAGATGGTCAAGGGTTGTTAAATTTTATTGGATTTTGTTCTTTCTGATTTATTGTACTGACCATGAATTCATTATTTCTAATATTTTTTTTATCTATCTATGCAATTTTTTTTTATTAATTGTTTTAAATATCAATGGGTTGGCAATATTGTTTAATTTACCTACATGTTGCAATGTACTAATGAAAAAATGAAAATTTATTGTTTTATAATGTTTGATGTAATTTATGAAATCCAATTAATGTAATCTATTTTAGTATATATACTGTGATTGTGTGTAAATTCGGATAAAAAAATAATTGTTTTACGAATAAATGACTTATGGCTACAACTGATATTATACGTGCTAGTAGTTTCATACATCTGTATAGGTAACGTCAAAGAAGAACGAACGACATAGAAGAAAGAAGAAACAGTTCGTAGAGGTTTTCAGTGTAGATGCACAGTATAAGGAGCTAAGCGCGTGAGGTTTATACCGTGGTATCTACACTAAAACTTCTTTGTGGCGTATTCAGCAGCAGAAGACAGAAACAAGAAGATTAACCGTTTACTTAATGTTGATTATTAAATAATGTGTAATGTTCTCTCTGTGTGTCTTGTGTAAGGGTCAGTATTCACTCGAGAAGCGAAACGTGATGAGTATCGTCCTGCTATTTACTCTATAATGTTAAACAATGTATTCCTCTTATACAATGCTCTGTTCTCAATGAAGAACCAACGACATAGAAGAAAGAAGAAACAGCTCATGTAGGTTCTTTGTGACAAATTCATCGACGAAGAAGAAAGAATTGGTCCCGGAGATATGGTTTATTATAGTTATCGTGCGTGCATCTTGGAGACAGCACATATAGGTTTTCTGAGTTAGATTGTCTTATTTGTAGAAATAACATATGACACTTTCTAATTTAGAAACTTTCTTGTGACTAATTCAGCGACAGAAGAGGAACCGAAGATTTGTTTATTTGTTTTATTTATTTTTTGTGTATGATTGCGAAATTGCATTAAATATATGTGTAAGTGGAGCCCAAGATTAGAAGAAGTAAAATGTTTACCTTTTCAAACCTCCCCCTAATGATTTTTTTTTAAAGTTCGTCCCATGAAAATGATGCTACTACTAGTAAAGTAGGTACATTCCTTTAATGCTATATTTATTTTTCTTTCAAGAATTACTCAGTTTCTATATAAAATATATGAAGGTACCTACAGCAAACTTCCTTGAAAAGTAGGTTTTGCAGGTATGTACAAGAGAGTATGGTGGGGGAGCGGGGATAGTGAAGAGTTCCTCGCAAACAACAATAACAAAAGTAGATTAATCGAAATGCTAAGGAAGAAACTAGCAGATAATAATATTTTCTCGTGTCAAGCAGAAGTTCATTCTGATACATTAAATATACAAAAGGCGATTAATATTGAATCAGTCTATGTTGTAGTTTTTGCTGAAGATATTGATATGTTAGTTTTATTAACAGCTTTAACGCCTTCTCATCAAACCAGCCAAAGGAACGGTATCCGCAAAAAGGTATTCTAATAAAAGCCTGGAACAAACATTACCAAAGTGTAATAATATTTTGTTTTTATAATTATGCATTAACTGGATGAGATACTACTTCACGTTTTATATAAAAGTAAAATAGTAGATTGTTTATCTAGGGAGAAAAAACTATTTTAAAGGCGAGAGCGCAGCGAGGGATTCCAGTACGACACTTGAGCTTAAAATAGTGTTGCTTCCGAGCTAGAAACTATTTTTTACTGTATGATGTTTTAAAATAGAAATATTGTAAACATTCAAGTCCATTCATATAACTGAGTTCTGTCATTTTTCGTTTATAATAACTAATTGCACTGATCTACATATAAGATAGAGAGCAAGATATTATAGAAGTAGCCCTAATATCCTTTGATAATATTTCCCTTAGGATCTTCTTTGTGTGGTATTCATTCGATGGAACAGAAGATAGAAGACAGCAGACGGATGAAGATTTGTTTTTGTGTTGTATTGTATATTTTCATTTATTTAAATCGTGTGACTTGTTAAGCGCAGAACTCGCATGCGAAACGAATTCTTGTGATGAGCACCATTATTAACATACATAACTGATTAAAGGAAATTATATTCACTATAGTTTTTATGCTATAGTCCCGTGTTCTGTAGTTGTACAGGTTAAATATTCTAGTCCTATTTTGCTAAGCACTGATGATAATAATTATTTGTTCCGTATGGTGTCGGACGTAGCGAATATTATATATATATATATATATATTCCCATATCTTCTCTTGGGTGTCTTAAGAGGCGACTAAGTGAATTACCAGAGAATGGGTAGCAGCATTCTCTGTGCATTTTAACAAACGTATTGCGATCGCCAATCCGCCTGCCAAACGTGGCGATTATGGCATTCGGGTTGACTTTGACTTTTACAGGTCCCTCTGTGGAAATATTCGTCCATCTTCGAAACAGCTCATAGAGTGCTCATAGCTAGTAATGGTAGTGTAAGTCTAACAGAATATCCACTGCCATTTCTAACTGATAGCATTCTTTGTGGCTGATTCTGCGGTTGAAGAAGGGATGCAGAAGAAGAATGAAGAAATAATGTATTTTAATATACGACTTTTACAGGTCCCTCTGTGGAAATATTCGTCCATCTTCGAAACAGCACATAGAGTGCTCATAAGCTAGTAATGGTAGTGTCAGTCAAACAGAATATCCACTGCCATTTCTAACTGATGTCATTCTTTGTGGCTAATTCTGCGGTAGAAGAAGGGATGCAGAAGAAGAGTGAAGAAAGAATGTATTTTAATATACAATGTGTCTTTTTTGTTTGATTTAGTATTGTTGTTGTTTGTTCTGTGAAGTTATATGTTATTATGTTGTCCTCGTGTGATATGTGTACGGAATTTGCGTCGCCTATTTGGATTTTGATTTCGGCTTCAAAAACCATGAAAATTACACGCCTATGTAGACGATGTTGATTTAAGGTTTGTGAAAAAACTCTATAAAGCGAAAAATTAATTTGTTTTCCGAAGTAGGTGTCTTTGATACCTAATGTATTTTCGTTTTTCGACAGCGACTTCGGAAAACAAAGTTATTTTTCGCTTTGTAGTGTTTTGCTTTAGAAGTAAGTTATTTTTTTTGTTAAAAAGCTTTTTATTCACTCTTTTTAGTGTTGGTACCTCATAATTATTACCACGGATATTATTTATAGCCAGAGTACATCTCATTTCTATTCCAATAAACATAAACACGAATAGAATACATCGTTTTATTACGGAGTCCCAGTGCCTACCTTCCAGCTTCATCATGAGATCAGTTCGATGGTATCATTTTCATCAGTACCATTTATTTAGGTATATGTATTTTCTCAAACATGCTTGGAAATTTGAGCATTACTTTGACAACCTTCTTCGAGATAAATCGAAATTGCAGTACAGGCCAAATACATGCGAGCAGCGGCCGGCAAAAGTTGTATGAAAATCCATATCTGTCGTTTGCAGCGGCCAAATAAATTACAATTCCATAGGCCGCAGAATGGGCGGAAAAAAATCGCGCGAATGAAAATCGCAGTGCGTGCTAAGCCTAATACGGGAGTAATTATTGTTGTTCGGTTTTCGTCATTGATTTTGAAAAGTAATTGTATTTGACAAAATGAGTTCTAGGTACTACTTAGTTTTAATTTCCGCGCATTATTTGAGAAAAGCACTATACAAGCCTTGGCCACAACTAGGCATTGATGGACTTACGTATGTGTGCCTCGGCTTCGCCTCGGCCCACATTTACACGTTCGTCCATCAATGCCTCTTTTGCTGGCCGCTGCAGTAATGTACTATTCCTCATTCATAGTCGGTTAACTGTTCGAGATACGTTATACTCATGACATACTTATTAAGGAGTTCCAGTGGCCATCTGTGGTCTTCTTCATCAGTTGCACTTCATTAAATGATACTTTCTGAGTGCAAATGCTTGCCATGTAATTGAAAATACTAAAATCACTATATAACGGCATATAATATATGAGGAATGCCCTGGATTGCCATGGGATCCTATTATTAGATACTGATAATAGAACCACCTGAATAGTATACAATAAAAAAAAAAGAATTTTGCAAATCCAAATTGAGAATCTCCTCTTTTTTGTGCAGTCGGTTAATAAAAAACCATAAATCAATCTTATAGCTACTAGGTTACCTAGCTATATAAGTTAAATATTAATTGTATTTTCTTTTGTTGCAGAAATCTCAAAAAGCATAACCACGACGGAACAGGAGAAAAAACTTATCGGCAAGGTGCGGCTGATTGGGGACATCTCATTCTATGGAGACATCAAACTAAATGGTGAAATAAGACTTAAAGGTTGTAGCTCATTTACACGACCCCGCTCCAACACCGCTCCTGCACAACACCCTCTCAAACGGAGATAACTGTTCGTTGTCCACGCACCGACATTTAGTATAAGATAAAAAAAAGTAACCTCAAGTCATCAAAATACATATTAAAAATACAGTACTGTGTTCCACACATTTTGTGTAGAAAAAAGTTAGAACAGTCTGGGGTCTCTGCGACCATTCTATTCCATGCTATTGTTTCAGTGGTCAATTATGTCTGTTTTTCTAGGACATGTCAATGGCAACGTTTACATCTAAGGCGAGTTGAAGATCGACGGGATTGTCTACCTTGTCGGAGAGTTTAACCGCTGGAGCAGTCCGTTTTACCGAGGAAGCCGTCCTCCATGGAGAGTTAATTCTCATCGGAGACCTTCGTGTCGATGGCGAGATCCACATCAGACGTAACATTGTTCACCGCAAGACTACTTTCTGATTAAGTAAATCTTCTTCTTTTACCGGTAAGCATTTTCTTAGAGATGTGCGGCTTTTTGTACTCACTTTTATAATTTCGTATCTTTTTTGGCACTTTAGTAAAAAGGATGCCAAATGATGGATGAGAGACTACGTCGATGTGGCGATGCTTGGGGGAGGCCTATGTCCAGCAGTGGACGAGCTTCGGCTGAAATGATGATGATGGATGCGAAACTATTCGATCATGAATACAAGTGAATGCACAAACGCCCGTAGTTGAATATAGAGGCCTAATTTGACCAATGAATCCGAACGCGAGCTAAACATCTAAAGAAAGCATTCAGTTCGGGTTCCATTACGCCATTGCATCCTCGAATCATAAACATTTTTAAGTATCCAGTAGATTTTTTTTTTTGTTGCAGCTCTCCACCACTGCCACTTGGTTTCAACGGCTTCGAAAGGTAAGCGTATCCCAATAACTTAAAATTAAATTAGAAAAAAGGGGTTTTTTTTTTCGGGCATTTCCTAATTGCACGTCTGCAAGAGAAACAGGTAAATTTATAGCTCTTTTTTATGAAAACAAGTTTTGTATATGAACGCAGTAGGTTAACCAAATTTGGATAAGTTTGAGGCGTACTTAAATAAATAGTTAGATCAATAATTTTTGTTTTGTTATAATTAAAAAACAAACTACATTAGCGACGTCATTGATACATTAGTCTAGTCAAAAATAAAATTTCACATTAACAAAAGTATGAAAATAATGTGAACTACAGAAGGTGTTGAGTTTGATAATATTACACGACGAACAATATAACGAATATTTTTGTTAGTTAGGCATATTTTCAGTGACTTACTTTAGCAGCACCTGAAAAAAGAAGATTAAAAAAAACTACTGATATTAATTCAGGTATAAGGAACTCTGAACTGAAGAAATCTTTTATGTTTTTATTTGTGAGTTGTTGGCGTTGATTTTTAGATTTCTACGTGCATATAAGTAAGTAAGTAAGTATATATTCATAGAATAGAATACTCGTTATTGTACACCAAAAAAAAGGTACAAATCTCTTTTACAAGAAAACTTATTTCTACGGGTGGGTACATAAATGATTTCCCGCCGTAAACTGTAGACGAATACAGAGGTAATGCACCAATCTGGAATATGCTACATTTGCAGCATCATCACGATGCGTCTCGCTTATGCTGATAGCGGCTACTTTCAAGGCAGATCTCTTCGGTACGGTTGGCTTGTGTTTTTTTACGTTAACGGGTTTAGGAGGTGGCACTTCAGAGCTCTGGCAAATACTGCATACTAATCCAGGTCTTGGTTTGTTTACGAATGTCGAAGACAGGAGTCCTTGATACACAGATCGTCGAAATTCCTTTAAAGTCAACTTACAAAGATCTTGTCGTGAAGTTGCTTGAAGTTCTTTATAAAATCAAAAAAGAATTCACTACAGAACAATCCAGGAAATGAAAAAAGGTCGTTGCCACTATTTTGAGCTTTTCTGTCACTGGCCTTTGACATCATAGATCGATAGGAAGACTTTGAAAAAAAATTGCCGATATTTTGTCTTCAAGCCTATTTTTTTGGGTTCTTGCCTCTAATTTATTTCTGTTTAGTTGTAACTGTTGACAAGAAAAGTAGGTATTTTAGGCATCAAAAAGAGAGTATGGAGGGGGAGCGGGGAAAGTGAAGAGTTTCATACAATCAACAATAACAAAAGTAGATTAATCGAAATGCTAAGGAAGAAACTAGCAGAAAAAAATATTTTCTCGAATCAAGCAGAAGGTGATGCTGATACATTAATTATACAAACGGCGATTAATATTGAATCAGAAAATGTTGTAGTTGTTGCAGATATTGATATGTTAATTTTATTAACAGTAAAGCTTTGTCATAAAGAAATATATTTTCTCAAACCAGCCAAAGGAATGGTATCCAAAAAAAGACTTTCTAATAAAAGCCTGGAACAAACATTACCAATGTGTAATCATATTTTGTTTTTATAATTATGCATTAACTGGATGAGATAAGACTGCAGCGTTTTACAATAAAGGTGAAATAGTAGATTGTTTATCAAGGGAGCAAAAAACTATTTTAAAGGCGAGAGCGCAGCGAAAGATTGATAATAAACTAGAATCCTGAGCGCAGCGACGGATTCAAAGTATGTACTTACATCACTTGAGTTTAAAGTGGTGTTGCTCCCGAGGTGGACACTATTTTTTACTGTATGATGTTTAAAAATATAACGACTTTTTTCTTTTATTACTGGCTTTTAAAAAATGCGGTTATTTTTAAATGGTTAACCTTTTAGTTTATGGTATTAAAAAGCTACAAAAATTAAATATTCAAGTCCATTCATTCCAACTGAGTTCAGTCATTTTTCATTTATAATGACTAATTGCACTGGTCTACATAGAAGATAGAGAGCGAGATATTATAGAAGTAGCCTTAATATCATTTGATAACATTTCCCTTAGGATCTTCTTTGTGTGGTATTCATTCGATGGAACAGAAGATAGAAGACAGCAGACGGATGAAGATTTGTTTTTGTATTGTACTGTATATTTTCATTTATTTAAATCGTGTGACATGTTAAGCGCAGAACTCGCATGCGAAGCGAATTCTTGTGATAAGCACCATTCTTAACATACATAACTGATTAAAGGAAATGATATTCACTATAGTTTTATGCTATAGTTCCGTGTTCTGTAGTTGTACAGGTTAAATATTCTAGTCCTCTTTTACTAAGCACCGATGATAATAATTATTTGTTCCGTATGGTGTCGGACGTAGCGAATAGCTCTATCCCATATCGTCTCTTGGGTGTCTTAAGAGGCGACTAAGTGAATTACCAGAGAATGGGCAGCAGCATTCTCTGTGCATTGTAACAACCATATTGCGATCGCCAACCCGCCTGCCAAGCGTGGCGATTATGGCATTCGGGTTGACTTTGACTTTTACAGGTGGAACTATTCGTCCATCTTCGAAACAGCACATAGAGTGCTCATCAGCTAGTAATGGTAGTGACAGTCTAACAGAATATCCACTGCCATTTCTAACTGATAGCATTATTTGTGGCTAATTCTGCGGTAGAAGAAGGGATGCAGAAGAAGAGTGAAGAAAGAATGTATTTTAATATACGACTTTTACAGGTCCCTCTGTGGAAATATTCGTCCATCTTCGAAACAGCACATAGAGTGCTCATAGCTAGTAATGGTAGTGTCAGTCTAACAGAATATCCACTGCCATTTCTAACTGATAGCATTCTTTGTGGCTAATTCTGCGGTAGAAGAAGGGATGCAGAAGAAGAATGAAGAAAGAAGGTATTTTTTTATTTAGCGATAGGTTAGTCTGACCACTATCTCGCCTGATGTAATTATCTGTATTTTAATATTTGTATATTAAATATAAACCATGAAAATTACACCCTTGAATAGACGAAGTTGATAATTACTTTGTTTTCCGAATCTTTGGTACCTTATGTTTATCGACACCGACTTCAGAAAATAAAGTTATTTTTCGCTTTTTAGTGTTAAAAATAATACAATTATCAGATACTGATAATAGAACCACCTGGAGATACACACTTTAAAAAAAAAACAATTTTACAAATCCAAATTGAGAATTTCCTCCTTTTTTTGCAGTCGGTTAATAAAAAAACATAAACCAATCTTATAGCTCCTAGGTTACCTAGCTATATAAGTTAAATATTTATTGTATTTTTCTTTTGTTATCTAAACTGCGGTTAAGAGTTGTGACGTTGACGGAGTCAACGACGAGCTGCTTCCAAGCCACCCTGTCTTCGGCTCTTCTCATACCATTGGTCACAGTGAGTCCCATAATGTGTCATCAATCCCGCTCTCATCTGGTCAGACCAGCGTGTACCACCTTTCCCACTACAACCAGTTTTTCCAGGTTGTCTGGCTGTCTCCGGGCGATGTGACCAAAGTAACTTAGGACTCGTTGGTAGCAGATCGTGAAGAGTCTGGTTTTGATGTTCAACTGGTCGAGAATGGACTTAGTCGTGCGCTTGGCTGTCCATGGTATGCCCAACATTCTTCTCCAACACCACATCTCAAAAGCCTCTATCTTTTTTCGATCCACCGTGCGAATTGCTCAAGATTCCGAGCCGTAAAGAAATATCGAGAATACCAGAGTTCTCACGAGTCTCTTCTGTGTGTTGTTGGAGACATTTCTATTCTGCCATCTATGTCGCAGATGCGTACGCCTCCGAATCTCCCCGTCGCAGCCTCCCCGATCACTGATCATGGAGCCCAGGTACACAAAGTCACTCACAAACTCTAGATCCACAAGTTCTCCCGTGCGTGCGAGTAGTCCAGCTCGGTCGGCTCGGTCACTTTGGTTTTCGATTTGTTAATCGACAATCCTACCATCTCGCTTTCACGCTCCACTCTAGCAAATAGTTCCGCGAGTTCTGAGGATGCAAACAAAGTGTTATCATCTGCGTACCCGGATTGCTGATTTTGTTGCCACCTTCCGCGATGCCTCCCTCCCACTCTTCTAAGGCTCTCCTCATTATGTATTCGCCATTTATGTTGAAAAGAAGAGGGGACAGAATACATCCTTGCCGCACTCCTTTTTCTGGCTTGAAAAGTCCCGACACCACTTTATTGACTCTAACCATCGACTCTCCATCTTCGTACAGGTTTGCAATCAGTGCTGTCATGTGCGAGGGTAATCCCATTTCCTTGAGTAAACTCCACAGAAAGTCCCACCTCACACAATCAAACGCCTTGGAGTAGTCTATAAAGCACAAGGGCATTGGAACATTAAACTCGCGGCTCTTCTCTATCATTTGCCTCATATTCACAATTTGCTCTCTTTACTTTGCACTAGGTAAGATTGGAGCCGTCCGTTAATTATGTAGAGCATTATCTTGCTAGCGTGGGATATGAGTGCGACCGTCCGGTAGTGCCCGCAATTCCTTGTTGACCCTTTCTTGTGCAATGGTATCAAGAGAGACTCCTTCCAATTCTTAGGCCTTTCACCCATTCTCCATAGCTGGTTACATAAATACCGTAAAAACCTAACACCTTTGTCTCCAAGACTTTTCAGCTCTTCGGCGAAGATGCTGTCTCCTCCAGCTGATTTATTAGGCTTCAGCTTTTTCAGCGCACTTTTCACTTCGGATTCCAGGATCTCTGGCTCTAAGAAAAGGTTTTCAATCTGGGTTACCGGCTCATCAGATCTCCTCGTGTCCTTATATAGGCTCTCGCCATCTCTCCGTGACCTGGTCTATTTCCGTCAGTAAGGTCCCTTATATCCTTTGATAATATTTCCCTTGGGATCTTCTTTGTGATTTATTCAGCGATGGAACAGAAGATAAAAGACAGCAGACGGATGAAGATTTTTTTTTGTATTTTACTGTATACTTTTATTTATTTTAACCGTGTGACTTGTTAAGTGCAGTACTCGCAAACGAAACAAATTCTTGTGATGAGCACTGATTATAGGAAATAATATTCACTATAGTTTTTATGCTATAGTTCCGTGTTCTGTAGTTGTACAGGTTAAATATTCTAGTCCTCTTTTGCTAAGCACCGATGATAATAATTATTTGTTCCGTATGGTGTCGGACGTAGCGAATATTATATATATAATCCCATATCTTCTCTTGGGTTTCTTAAGAGGCGACTAAGTGAATTACCAGAGAATGGGTAGCAGCATTCTCTGTGCATTGTAACAACCATATTGCGATCGCCAACCCGCCTACCAAGCGTGGCGATTATGGCATTCGGGTTGACTTTAACTTTTACAGGTCCCTCTGTGGAAATATTCGTCCATCTTCGAAACAGCACATAGAGTGCTCATAGCTAGTAATGGTAGTGTCAGTCTAACAGAATATCCACTGCCATTTCTAACTGATAGCATTCTTTGTGGCTAATTCTGCGGTTGAAGAAGGGATGCAGAAGAAGAATGAAGAAAGAAGGTATTTTTTTATTTAGCGATAGGCTAGTCTGACCACTATCTCGCCCGATGTAATTATCTGTATTTTAATATTTGTATATTAAATATAAATCATGAAAATACCCTACACCCTTGTGTAGACGAAGTTGATAATTACTTTGTTTTCCGAATCTTTGGTACCTTGTGTTTTTCGACACCGACTTCAGAAAAGAAAGTTATTTTTCGCTTTGTAGTGTTTGAATTTTGAAATCGGTTATTTTTTTTTTGTTGAATAGGTTTTTATATCACTCTTTTTAGTGTTAGTATCTCTTATTACCAGGGCAATCATTTATAGCCAGAGTACATCTCATTTCTATTCCAATAAACCCACACACGACTAGAATACATTGTTTTATTACGGAGTGCCAGTGCCTACCTTCCAGCTTCATCATCAGATCATTTCGATGGTACCATTTTCAGCTGCACCATTTATTTATATATATTTGCTTCATAGTCGCTTAACTATTCGAGATGCCTTATACCCATGACATACTTATTAAGGAGTTCCAGTGGGATATGTGGTCTTCTTCATCAGTTGCACTTCACCAAACGATACTTTCTGAGCGCAATTGCTTGCCATGTAATTGAAAATACTAAAATGCCTATTTATCTGCCTATAATACACGAGGAATTCGTTCGATTTTTATGGAATACAATTATCAGATACTGATAATAGAACCACCTGGAGAGATACACTTTAAAAAAAAACAATTTTACAAATCCAAATTGAGAATTTCCTCCTTTTTGGGCAGTCGGTTAATTAATAAAAAAACATAAATCAATCTTATAGCTCCTAGGTTACCTAGCTATATAAGTTAAATATTAATTGTATTTTCTTTTGTTGCAGATATCTCAAAAAGCTTCACCACGACGGAACAGGAGAAAAAACTTACCGGCAAGGTGCGGCTGATTGGGGACATTTCATTCTATGGAGACGTCAAACTAAATGGTGAAATAAGACTTAAAGGTTGTAGCTCATTTACACGACCCCGCTCCAACACCGCTCCTGCACAACACCCTCTCAAACGGAGATAACTGTTCGTTGTCCACGCACCGACATTTAGTATAAGATAAAAAAAGTAACCTTAAGTCATCAAAATACATATTAAAAATACAGTACTGTGTTCCACACATTTTGTGTAGAAAAAAGTTAGAACAGTCTGGGGTCTCTGCGACCATTCTATTTCATGCTATTGTTTCAGTGGTCAATTATCTCTGTTTTTCTAGGACATTTCAATGGCAACGTTTACATCTAAGGCGAGTTGAAGATCGACCGTCCTCCATGGAGAGTTAATTCTCATCGGAGACCTTCGTATCGACGGCGAGATCCAGATCAGACGGAACATTGTTCACTGCAAGACTAAACTTCTTCTTTTAACGGTAAGCATTTTCTTAGAGATGTGCGGCGTTTTTGTACTCACTTGTATAATTTCGTATCTTTTTCGACACTTTAGTAAAAAAGGATGCCATATGATGGATGAGAGACTACGTCGATGTGGCGATGCTTGGAGGAGGCCTATGTCCAGCAGTGGGCGAGCTTCGGCTGAAATGATGATGATGGATGCGAAACTATTCGATCATGAATACAAGTGAATGCACAAACGCCCGTAGTTGAATATAGAGGCTAATTTGACCAATGAATCCGAACGCGAGCTAAACATCTAAACTTCGGTTCAGAGTTGTGAATGCCAATATTTCACAACAATGATGATACTGAAAGCTCCTGAACGCACTTTGAATGTTCAGTTCGGGTTGCATTGCGCCCATTACTCTCGAGTCATAAATATTTTAAAGAAAATTGTAGGTTTCTTTTTATATTTTTTTTTTGTTGCATCTCAACACCACTGCCACTTGGTTTCGACGGCTTCAAAAGGTAAGCATACCCCAATAACTTAAAATTAAATTAGAATAAAGGGGAATATTGTTAGTAATTGTCCTGGGGCATACTCGTAAGTATATATTTCTTTCGATTTGACTGTCTTGACCTGCATTAAAAACGGGAAAATAATTAGCTCTTTTTTATGAAAACAAGTTTTGCTCGAAGGCAATTTTGGTTATGTTTGAGGCGTACTTAAATAAATAGTAAGATCGCTCAATTGGATATGAATCCGAATAGTTTCTATTTATAAAACTTTCTAACAAAAAATACTACGGACTTCCAAATAAAAACACTACAAAGTGAAAAATAACTTTCTTTTTGGAAGTCGGTGTGGTAGGGTTCGTTCCAAAAATAAAGTTTTTTTTTCCGCTTTTTGTAGTTATTTTTATTTGTCACTTTTTAGTTGTACTTAATAGGCAACTTGCCTTTAGTAAGGAACCTATAATGCCAGAATGGATTACCAGAATACCATGAAACTTGAACATAACCGGTGAAATGAGAGTGTACCAAGGTGAACTGTACAAATCTGTGTACCCCTTAAGAGCATACTGGCGTGATGTTATGTTTTGAAATGGTATAAACAATAAATAGACATGCGATTACAGCAATCCCGAGAGATGCGTTATTTGTTGAAGAGTTCTGTTGTATATCTCCGAAGTTCTTCATCAGATCTTCACCAAATTAAAATGGGAACAATTTCGAACAAAAAAGAAAAAAAATCGGTCCACAATTGACGGAGAAACTGCTGAACAAACACAAAAAAAAACAAACATAAAGTCGAACATAGAACTCATCCTTTTTGGAAATTCGGTTAAAAAACAACCTATATAGCGAAGTCATCGATAACCTACATTAGTCTAGTTAAAGGTAACATATCAAAAAATTGAAGTTTGAAAATAATGCAAACTACAGAAGGTTACAAGTTTTAGAATAATACACGACGAACAATATTACGAACATTTTTGTTAGTTATGTATATCTCCATTTGTATGTGTGAGTTGTGTGCTTTCCAAGTGCTCATCAAACGTAATAAATATAAATGATTGCCCGCTGTAAATTACTGTAGACGAATAATTGTCCATTGAAAAAAATCCTTTACGTTTTCTTGCGTTTTTATAATCGTGGTGGCCCAGTGGTTAGGACTTCACTTATCGTGCTCTAGTTAAATCCGGGCAAGTGTGACTTCCAATTCATATCCTCCTTTCTAAGTTTATCTTGGAATTCGCCGTCATCCGTAAAATAAACATCGTGAGGTAATCTGTATTTATAGTCAAAGAAATCATCAATCCACGTTGGGCAATCGAGATAAATGCTTCTGGTACGGTTTTAGCCCTACAGTGGGCAATTAACAAGCTGATATTAGTATTACTTGCCCCAAATTGCTATTTGATTCGTGTGAACTAGAATCGTAAAGTTATTTTTTTTTTTAGTTAATTTTTTAGGATTCCTTACCCAAAGGGTAAAAACGGGACCCTATTACTAAGACTCCGCGGTCCGTCTGTCTGTCTGTCTGTCTGTCACCAGGCTGTATCTCATGAACCGTGATAGCTAGACAGTTGAAATTTTCACAGATTATGTATTTCTTTTGCCGCTATAACAACAAATACTAAAAACAGAATAAAATTAATATTCAAGTGGGGCTCCCATACAACAAACGTACTTTTTTGCCGTTTTTTTGCGATAATGGTACGGAACCTTTCGTACGCGAGTCCGACTCGCACTTGGCCGGTTTTTATCTTAATGGTTTTGACATTCAAATGAGCCAAGACTTTATAGATAGCGAGACTTCTCCGTGCCTCGGAACGTTGGTTCTGGCTGTCAGTTGTTGATATGTCACAGGTCACAGTTGTTACTGGTTGTCAGAAGCCAGATAATCTGACAAAAGTTTTACCAAGGGTATCTAGTAATCCAGTTACTGGATTGTTGAGTTCAGGCAGGCAGGCATGTAAAATCAGCCGATCCTACTAGTATACTTACCTAATCACACACATAAAACTAACTAGATAACGCAACTCCCTCCTTCTGTAAAAAAAACCAAGCGTGCTTTTTTCACAAACAATTTAAAAACAAATTTACTTACCAGTGAAAGAATACATTTCCAATGCCTCGGCCAACTTTTTCTATACATTCTTTACTGCCCAATGTGGCATAAAAGGGCATTTTTCCAGATTTCGGTGGATTGCCGGTGCCGATAATGCTAAATTAAAAGCACAGATTAAGATCATTGATCGTAACTTTACTCCGTTTTTTGGCATGTGAAGTGCATACAATCGCGTCGTCAGTTAGATTTATATCTGTGTACCTAATATATATATATATAAACCAATCGAAACCTCTATAGAAATTTATTCCACCCCAAAAGTATAAATTTCCAGAGAACAGTATAACATTAAGAATTCAACCAATAGGACGGTCACATTCGAGATACGGTAGCCAATCACAGCAGCGAAAAAAACATTAATATGAAAAGCTGGCAAGATTGCATCATTAACGTGGGGTCGCAGAGGCTATAAATTTCTTTGCTACAACCTCATTGGCTCCGTGAACATCCTCGGATATATGTATTGTATCAAGTTCGTATAGGTCGATATGAAGTTCATGACGTCTGTGAAGTTCGTTCCTCGCTGCGCAGTAACCCGCCTCTTAGAGCGGTTACGCACTGCAGCCGTTCTGAATCCGAGAAATTTCGGTTCCGAAGTAGCCGTAGTACTTCTTGTAGGAAAGCTTACGCACTACATCCGAACTCTATCCGTCATACCTAATTCAAAACGTTTTCTTAGACTGACTTAAGACTCAATCACGCCAAAACGACTGAAACCTGTATCTGGATGAAAATTGGCATGATTATAGAATATACTATGAAATAGCACATAGACTACTTTTCATCCCGGCAAAATGTACGGTTGCAAATTTGAACAAATTTGGATTTCAAGCGGGAGAAGCCGCTTGCGGAAACTGGGAAGGTAGAAGTTATTATTTACTAGCGACCTGCCCCGACTTTGCAATTTCTCTAATGCAAATCTTTTCGTGACAATTACGTTTAAGAAAACATAAAAAACAGCCAAATCGGTCGAGCTATTCTCAGGTTTGATCTCTCATACTGAAATATTAAAAGTCTATGATTCCATGCGATGTTTTCCTTTATTTATTGATTGGGATACAAATTGTTATATATTGGGACATAGGATTACAGGATTAGTATCTAGGCCGTGGTCTACCCGTGTTCCAAATAGTTAACTTTAACTACAAATATAATACATCTTAAATCAAACTACTAACTTAAACCTAAAAACAAACTAAACTAAAGATTAACATTCTCTCTAACCCACAATTCATACAAACTTAGTCCTTAACCGACATCAAAGTGAACGAACGCGTAGGTACACACAGTAGGGTAGACGACAAAATGAAATGCCCGCGTACTAATTTACCGGGTAACCTATTTATGCAAAGCCAGAATCGTGGTACGCGCCACCGTCTAGCGAGGCAGACATGTCTGCCCCAAGTTTGTGGGAAAACCCCTAGGTTTGTATTCACACAGCGAGCAAAATGGAGCAAGCGAACGCACACATAGACGCGTTTACTTAAGTTCAACGCCCACCAAGATACTAAGCGATGAGACGCTTGGCGATACATTATAGAACTTGATTTAACTTCTACACAAAAACGTACTCGATGCAACGCTGCACACTTTAAGATAGCTATACAAATAGAACATTATTTTCTACCCAAAAACTACTGTTGAAGCACATTTGAACGGTTGTACAAACAAACATACAGTACTCATTTAATTAGAGTACCTCAGTAGCTTGCTGTCGACCGTATTGAATATGATGCATTGATATTTTACCCGACTATGGCAAACCCAAAAGGAGGGTTATACGTTTGATCTGTATGTATTTATCAATAAAAGAGTAACTATTCTATTCAAGTCTCAAGCTAGTCAACTCTCCTATCCATATTGAACCTTAACATACAAACCAGTTAGGTACACATTTCAGTAAGAGAATTCGAATATTACCCTGCGATACATCTCGAGGATATCACGATTCAGCGCGAATTCCTCGCGACGCAAAGATGCGCCGCCAGTAGACACCCAGTGAATTCACGATTCACAACAGGTCTCTATAAAAATCGTAGTATCGCGACGCTTCTAGTTGTGATCTGACCCTTTTGCAATCAGACACGTCTGCTACGCTAAGTACTAGGAAAACCCCTCATTAGCAAACCTCCACAAAGTAAAAGTTACAGAAGGTTGATTCCTTAAACCTAGCGAAAACGGATGGATACCCTCGATTTCTGAATTAAATATTTGTCAAACGGATGGCCGTTGGGGCCGAAAAGTTCTAGAGTGGCGGCCGCGTACCGCGTGGAGCAGCGTTGGAAGGCCTCCCTCTAGGTGGAGCGACGACCTGATCGAGGCTGCGAGTCCGGGGCATGCGCAACACACAGGACCGAACAGTGTGGCGACGCTTGGGGGAGGCCTATGTCCAGCAGTGTACGTCTTACGGCTGAAATGATAATGTTGATGAATTATCAAACTATATTTTAGCCTCAAAATGTTTCAAACTTTGGCGTTAAAGTAGCACCAAAAAGGGCACAAATATAACATCCTTCAAAAAATCAAAAAATCAAGATCAAAATCAAAATACATTTATTTGCATAAATAAGGTACAGAAAGTTGGTAAAAAGTACAAAATTGTTCTCTTATTCTGCCTTTAATTTCGGCGTGCAAATATAAAATAGTGTGACACATTTTATTAAAAATTGTTATTGACCATAATCATGCAGTCACTAAACAGATAAGCCCATTAAAATCGTATTATTGAATTAAATAAATGTCAATATAATATGAAAAAAATTATAAAGATAATCACAAGTGTCAATATTAATAATGTCAATAATGGGAGAGATTCACCACACAATAATAATAAACAAACACAAAATAATAACAATTTAAATAATAATAAAGATAATAATCATAAATGTCAATAATGGGCGAAATTCGCCATAAAATAATAAACCAATGACAAAATAATAACAATCATAATTTAAAAATTACCGAGCAATATAAAAAATAAAAACTTACAGTTTATAATCCAAAAACACACTATAAAAGCACCCTTTCAATTAGAAACCTCGTCAAATTATTTTTAAATCTAGAAAATGGTAGCGTTTTATTATTTAAATGTAGCGTCTTATTGGGCGTTAAGTGTTTGAGCTGTTTGGCCTTGAAATGTTAGGTCCACTGAATGCTCATCAAGTTTTTTTGGACATCAGTAAACAAAGGTGCCAGCGTTCTGAGCACTTTTCCCATTGATAACGAAGTGGAAGAATTTTTGGTGCCCGTTTTCTTCCGCCCTTTTTATACGCGCTTGTACGTAGGTACGTTATATTAGTTTTATTTTTAAATTGAATCATGTAAATAATCTATTACTATAATACAATTAACTTTGAGATAAAAAGTAGGTTCAAATATAAAAATTCAAGAACCAGCCCACAGACACTCCCAGCAAATGCACTCGCGACTAATTATATGCCTGTTTTCCCTCGTTGCTTGTTTGGAGTCGACCTTTTTCCATATATTTTGAGGTGAGCCTGTGATGGCGCAGGTGAACCCATACATGTCTACTTTTCAAATACTAGAAAAACTGTTTGTATTACTCGTATCACAGAATAAATAGATTCAGAACGGTTAGTTATCCACTATAAGCGAAAACGCGCACGTAGGTACGTAAGCCGATCTTAAACGTTTGGGGTAATGTCCAATATCAAAGACCTTATACTTCAGTAAGAAATACGTATAAGGGCTTTGTCCAATATGAAGACTGGCGGGTTCTTATTTCAAATGTGAAAGTATGAATGTTTGTTATGTGAACATGCCTGAACGGCTGACAAAGTTAGCCATGCACAATAGATAGGGATTAATAACAATAGGACAAGGTAATTTTTTATCTCGCTACTATGTGCCCGATAATTTTGTCATTCACGGGGCTGAAGCGCCTTATAAAAGCTCATTTCTAATCTCTCCGGTAGAATCATAAAAATAATATTTTAAATCTATAAAATGTGTATATAAAACAAAATAAAGAAAAATAAAATAATATTATTTTTATGTGTTACGGGATTTGAACCAGTCTTATCGTGGTTTATCTAGCAGTGTTAACCGCTGGGCCAGATAGGCACTTATGTTTGACTATGAAATTAAATACCTGAGTCTAATCAAACTAGCTTAAATGATGATCTACCGCGCTCTCTAGGATTCTTGATGAATAGCAATATACGGGAGTAAATGCGATCGATGTTGGCGACAAAACGTGTGGGTATTGTATTTGAAATCTACCCACAATGTTATAAAGTTTAGGTAAACGTTTGTTTTATATTCTGATATCTACAGATGAGGATGGATTTGAAACACCACCACCCACATGTTTTGTGATTTTAATAAATAGTATGACGTTGCGGCCATGTCGCGTTCTCATTGGTTCATTAAGAAAGAGTTCAATTTACAGGTGTGTGTTTGTGTGTGATGTGTCTATAGAAGAAGGTCGTTAGTGGGCTATGCTATAGTTTCATGAAGATAGGACTTCACTTTAGACCATGATAGTACCTTTGTGTGCTTGCGTTTTCGCTCGTTGTACGAAGCGCATTTTCTATACCTATACATTTTGTGATGAAGCGTGCAACGCACCGGCGGCGTACCGAATGCTTGAAATTATTAAAGTAATAAATTAAATGCCGATAAAACGGAAGCCCGATTCGCAACTAATGACTGGTTTAAAATAACACCAGTTTTGTGAATTTCCAATTCCAAATAACAAAAAAGTATTTGAAATTCGGAATTGGAAAATAAATCTCGTAACTTGAACCCTTTTTTTCGATGCTTCGTACATATATTGTGCTGCCCCGTTATTAACTTTGATTGCGAAAAAATATGCCAATATAATTACATTAACCACCTAACTGTACTAACCTTCATATTATTAATTTAAACCCAGATCTTACTTAAAAAAGCTGAATGTTGTCGATCGATTGTCATCTTCTGTCTAATCTTTTCCCAACTATATTGGGGTCCGTTTTCATTATAACCGGATTCCGGATGCTGAATACCAGTAATACATTGAACTACTGCTTATCATCTCACATTTACCTGACCTTCACAAACCAATGACTGGGTAACACAAACCCCTTGGTTAGACTGCTTGTCTGAATTATGCGCGTCTGGCTTCCCGAAACGACTGTCAAGGATCTTTTAAGGACGGTCTGCTTTCAGATGAGTCTCAGTTTTAATTGATTTTCACCCATCCACGAGCCGTAATCAGCAAGCGTTACTTATTTCTGCAAAGGGCAAAGGCCTTCCACCTTCCACTTATCCTGGTCCTCTGCGATTTAGGATCATTCCTTTGAAAATAAGTCAAGCTCATTCCACTATCTCTTCTCACTGCCGCGTTGTGGCGATTGGGATCCAATGTGTGGTAATCTTCGCCCAATAGTCCTCTAATATGCGGCAGATGTGACCAGCAGCAACGTGCACTGCTTGTGTTTTGGACCAACATATAATTTCTAAAACGGTCTGTGAGTCAATACTTGAGTTTTATAATAAAATAACTTATATTATCAGATATCATTATCAGGGATTTTCTCATCTGATAAACAGTTCCGCAGTACAGTTTTTCGATGTAACGAAATATCACAGAAACAAGACATCGAGTTAACAAGGCGTTGCAGTATAAATGTCGTTGAAAGGCTTTCGAAGAAACATAATTCGATGATACTGCTATCGCACTCAAGTAGGAATAACGTTTCAAATTAGGGATGCATCCATGGACCTTAACAAAACAAAAAACGTAACTTAAGCGTTTGTTTCTTTCTTTTAATTACTGTTTTTCATATTCAGTGAGAATCATGTTTCTAAGCGCCTAATGCTAATAATTTGAAAGAAAATCGCTTAAGTAAAAAAAGTGTTAAAATATATTTGCTTTCTTGTGGAAGACAAGTTTTTGACCTGAAACAGTCACAGAAACGAACTACTAATAAACTTAAAGGTGCTCCACTTACTTGGAGCATTCACCTGTAATGTAACGTTACAGAGTCGAGCATTACATCACTTAGGGAGGAGAACCGTGCCTTACAGTACGCAACCTGTAATGTTACATATTCGAGAATTACATTGGTGAGTGAAGAGAACCGAGCACTACAGAGCGCAACTTGGTGATACAATGTGTAATATTTTGATACATCTTGTAACATCAATGCACACCACTTGTAAACATTGTAGTATCAATCAAATCTAATGTTACTTTACAGGCGAATGCTCGTCAGTCAGGCGGCAGTATCGTAATGTAATGCTCAAAATTGAATCTGAAATGTTACTGAAAATTTTGTTCTTATTACTAGGTTCCTAAGAATTTGAAAACATGCAAGACAACCAGAAGCCGTCCACAAGCAGTGGTTACCGTGGAGATCGCATCCGACGGAGACGCTATCCGACCATTGCCGCTGGGCAATGGTCGGATAGCGATGACGACCAGGTGGTGGGCCAGCCTTCCAGTAGCCGAGGGCATAGGAGGCCTTACAGACGTAACAACCAGTATGCCGAGCGCATTACCATAACTCCACGCCCTGCATCGCCCCAGCAAGGAGGCAATCAGCAGAACCGTGACGCACCCGAAGAGAGTAAGTTTTTATTTAAGAAGGGGCAGTTTTCGTATTGATTGATGTTAGAAGCATTGATTTTATTTCAGTATTCTGTTTCGAACTTTGGGTCTCATTGTTTGGCAAAAGCCTCTTCTTTCTCTTTGTTAGAAGTCAAACAATGAACTGTTGAAAATGCTCTAACATTGACCACCTCGGACAAGCCTAGCTTGTTCAGTATAAACATGGTTTGGTGCTCGCCGAATCAGATAACGCCTGTATTCTATAACATTTCTTCCACTCGACTAAACAACCAGGCCCCAGCATCCCTCAGTCAAATCGATAGTTATAAAGTCCCGGTAGACGCATTCCAGTACCACAAAGCTAAAGACGACAGCGCGATATATCGCTAAAATATAACCCGACCAAGTGAAATTGCTGGTTAGTTTCATATTACACGTATGTTACTTTGAGCTGATTGAATTTGGGATTATTTATAGTTGATTGAATTGACTACGTAACTTAGTAAAATTCTTTATTTGTTAAAATTTACAGCTTCTCGTGAGAGGGACTTTAGTTTGTTATTTATTGACATTCGTCAAGGAGTTTCTTCCGTTGTGAAATAGTGACTAAGTTGACTTGATTGGAGAAACTTTCCTTCAAAAGAAGTAGAAGTCTACAAGGGCCTCTAAAGGAATATTCTATATAGGTGTAAGACGCACCACATAGATGCGAAAGCATCTGTTGTGTTGTCTGTGACTTTTTTTACACTTTTATTTCATCACCGCTTCTTTCAAAACTGTTAAGAAGACATCGTGAATAAGTTGTGGGATGTCCTTGACCAAAGACAATTAAGACATTTTTATATCCACCAATTTGCATTAGGCTCGCGTGGTGGATATCGGTCGTTTCCCTCTAATATATATGGAATATTATAAGCTGATTATGCTCACACATTTTTTTTATTGCTTTTTGGCTAATAGGACGTCAGTTTTCTTGGCCGGATATATATTTTTATAGTTGTTAATTTTTTTGTAATTAATCTTCTCAGAATTCTAGAATAACATTTGTTTTGGCAATTATATAACCCTTATATATTATGATCATATTGCTGCCCTTTGCCCATGTTACTTGGGGTCAGCGCAATACGTTTTTATCTTTCATTCTAAAAACATTCGCGTCATCATTATTTCAAATACTATTCTGCCTGCATTATTTTCTACTCTTTGTGAATGCTATAATAGTTAGATATTTTATAAAGAATGCTTGTTTATTATATTAGTATTCGTTACTTTGCTATCTAGACTTTATCAATAGTAACCTAAGTTTAACCATAGTGAGTTTAGTCTGTCTAAAGTTAAGACTTCTCCTTTCTTCTTTATACAGACGGAATATGTATTTGACAAATTGTATTTGCCGGTTCGACTCTAGTCCTTTAGTCTAAAATTTTTAGGATTGACCTCGTGTTAGGTGAAGGTCAATCCTATAGAATTTACATTTTCTGACAATTATGTCGTTGGTAGAACTTTTATGTCCCATTTTTATGTCGCTCGGTATCAGAGGTTAAAAGTCCGATACTTTTAACCTCTGATACCGAGCGACATTTTTCCGGTTAAACCGTAAAAGATTTCATACAAAGAATACTGCACGGATGGAGTTGATACGGTTACGATCCCTTTCGCAGTTGATAAAACTGTGCTATGTCCTCAACACAACCATCAAACTAGGTATTCTTGCTGTTTTACACTTTCAGATCCAGAAAGGAGTCTCAGAAAATTTATCGATAATTTAATTAAAAAGAAACCCTATTGGGGCTTTGACGGAGATCGCATAAACATACGGTCAGAATTGAGAACTACACACAATATTACCGAATTGTGTGTCGAGTTCAATTTGGGCCGATGTACAATTGAAGATCCACCGGTCCTATGTGTAAGTATCAAAATATTTAATATTAAAACATTTATATTTGTTCTGGTACCCGGCGGTATAAATCTTAACTATCTTAACTAACATAATAAAGAAGTGAAATGTTCTACGTCTGTCGAGGGTAACTAAAAATAATTCTTCTACTGATAGAAAGCAGTACACTATTGCTGATTGTCGACTAATTTTATCCCATAAAATGCATGATTTCTGTAAAATAAGCCCCGGGAGAAAAGCCGCGGCAAGTGGTACCTACTGTAAGTGCTTGGCTGACATACGTGACTTGATAAAGGGTGACCAAGCCACGGCTACTGAGGCCCCCCACCTCGATAATACTGGTACCCACCGGGGGGGACGCCGATAGCCCTATTGCAAGCCTCGCAAAGGTTTCGCTATATTAAGATAGATATCGTTCATAGATAGTCGCTTTGTCTATAGAGCCAAATATCTCTTTTTTTTGGTTTCAGCGGTCTCCGTTTGGTTATATGGTGCAAGCTAGCGTCCTTTTGGATGATAGCTGCAATGGCTCAATTTACCTTTGTGGCTATTTAAAAGGATCGTTCCACAGTCCCCAACACCACACAAATATATGCCGGGTGGTATCAGAGTGCCTGGTGATCTCCAGGCGAGATCACAACTTATTCACGGTTAGTTAATAAGGTTTTTTTTATTATTATAAAAGCTTTATTAGAAATTAAATTAGGTACAATATAATATAACGGCCTATCCTGCAGTAGGACCGCTCTCGACCGCACTCGGTTAGCACGGCACGCCAGCATTAATGACATCATACGTTGAGCTCTTGTCACCGCCGGGGTGCCAGCTGTTTTAGAACCCACTGGCTTGGCGCGCGACGATGGGAAGAGACCGGACGGGATGACCATAATGCCATGGAAGTTGGGTAGGCCTTTGGTGTGGGATGCAACATGTGTCGATACCCTTGCGCCATCCCAGCTTCTTTGCTGCTGGTGCAGAAAACCTCAAACGGCGCAAATATAACAACCTTATTGGCAGTTAGTTATATGTTAGAGCCGTTTGGGGTTGAGACATTAGGTCCATGGGGTCCGAGTGCTCACCGAGTGAGTATGTCTCGAAACACTCGGACTGTTCGCGTGACCAGAGGGCTGGCCTTTTCTTTAGCCAGAGAATTAGCATTGCCATTCAACGTGGCAATGCTGCCAGCGTTCTGGGCAAGTTTCCCATTGACATCGATGTGGACGAATTTTTTGATGCACAATAAAGTTTTTTTTGTTTTGTTATTAGTCATAAGATTAGACATATTCAGTTGTATATATTATTTGATAACTCTTGTAAATTTAGGTACAATAATCTAATTAAAGGAAAATGAATTTAAAAATGGCATTAAACCATTTAAAATGTCATTAAAATCAAGGTCAAATCCTACAACTGAATGTTAAAACGAATCATCAACTGACTGAGCTCAATTTTTGCATACACGTTTGGTTTCAATGACATTAGTGCACGGTAAAAAGTAGTTCGTTTCTTTTTATTAGGTACCGACTCCCTTTTTCAAACTTTTTTACTGGAATACGAAAGTTACCTATCATTTTCTAGCACCCGATTTTTGATTTAAGTATTTGACCTTGAGTATTTTTCACTTTGCCTAAAAACCTGTCACAGGTTTGCATGTTTTATGTAATGTTTGACACGTTCTTAAAACCAAATACTTAATTCAGAAAACGGCCCCAAGTCATTTCATTGTAAGCTTATATGCAACCTAAATTGACAATGTTTAGGAAAAAAAAGATGGAAATAGTTTTAACTAAGTTTAGCTTGTGATCTAGGGTATTCGTGCAGCTCTGTGAATCTAGCACTCGACTTTGGAATAATTCTGTTTATTTTGATCTATTTTTGTTTATTTTGAAAGATATCGGTCAGTAGTGGACAGTTGTGAAAATAATTTGGAAAGTAGCGGTGCTAAAAAAATGTAGAGTAAAAAAAGTTTCGCCTCTGACTTTGCATAACCTGCCTTTGCCGGTTGCATCTGATAGGTAGAAGTGGATTGTAGTGTATTCTTTTACGTTTGTAGTAATAAAAAAAAATATTTAAGGTCTCGATTTTTTTTACACAAAAAAAATACTAATAAACGTTCGTAGAGGTTAGAAGAGTATAGCACTAGTATACCTAATTATTTTCGTTTACAGTAAGCAAAAAAAAAAGAAAAAGTATTTTATGTCCCGAAATTTATACCAAAACGACAAATTCATTCTAAAAGCTGGTACGGTTACTACAAACGCTGAAACTGACTAAAACGCTGACAGAAGCTGGAAGACGGTTGTAGTTAATTTTTTTTCGTTTGTAGTTAGTTAAAGAAAATAGAAAAAAATATTTTAAGTTAGAAGAGTATTGTAGTTTACTGTTGTTTGTAATAAGCTGAAAAAATTGGCAAAAAATATTTTATGTCTTGTGTTTTCTCTATCATTCTAAAAGCTTAAACGGTTACTACAAACGTTGAAAATGACTGAGAATCGTTCGTAAGGGTTAGAAGAGGTTGGCGATTTGTTTATTTCGTTTGATGTAAGCTTAAAAAATTAGAAAAAAATATTATAAATCTCGATTTTTTTACATTACGATAAATTCATCGAGTACTATAAACGCTAAAAATGACTGAGAAACGTTCGAAGAATTTAAAAAAGATTTGAAGTTCGGTTATTTTGTTATAAATAAGCTAAAAAAAGTAGAAATATAATTTAGTTCACGATTTTTTTAATTACGATAAATTCATTTTGAACACTTTACACGAGTACTACAAACAAGCTACAAACACTGAAAATGTCAAAAAAAATCGTAGACATTAGGGGGCGTCCATAAATTACGTGAGGTGTTTTTTTTAATTTTCTTTCCCTCCCTCCCCGCCTGGTGAGATGTCGTGAGATTTTATTCAACACCCTCCCTCATCCCCCAATCTCACGTGAGATTTTTCAAAATGTGGGTTTCTGTATTATCTTCGCTGCATTCCATAATTTTACCACATCGTCCTGGCAGGACTTCTTCGTCTTATAGACGTATCTTTTGACGTATACATTATAAAAATCTTGATAACTCATTTTAAATTAGTAAGAGCAAGCACTGAGTCGAGTAAAACATTTACAAGAATAAACAAAGCAGGTTGGAACCTGTCCGTGTGTCACTGCCACTCAGCTCGTACGCTCTTGTTCACCGAGTCGCGCGTTCGGCTGACAGTGGCGCGAAAACAAAGGACGGGCTACACTGTACCGTAAATACAGATTAAATTGAGCTATTTGGTAAAAAACAAATATGGTGGTTTGACAGTCAGTAGATGTATAACGTCGAATTATGAATGAAATTATTTTCTTTCGAACGAATTAATGAATGATCTTAATCGTATTACGATTACGCTTAAGATTAAATCTTAAGCATGTACAATCTGGATTAAATGGACCAAAATAGAATATTTTCTCTTTGTTTCAATCAGAAAAAAAATTGCGTGATATTTGCCGAGACCCCCCCTCTCTCCAACGTAAGATTAGATGAGATTTGACTCGACCCCCTCCCCCCCTTAAACACCTCACGTAATTTATGGACGCCCCCTTAGAAGAGGATTGTTGTTTGTCGAGAACTACAATCGCTAAAAGTGACCCAAAATGTTCAAAGAAGTTAGAAGGATCGAAGATTAGTTTTTTATTTGTAGTAAGCTAAAAAATTAGAGAACAATATTTCAAGTCTCGAAATTTTTACCAAAACGATAAATTCATTCTGAAATCTAATACGGTAACTACAAACGCTGTAAGTGACTGAAAAACGTTTGTTAAGGTTCCAAGAGCATTATAAATGATGTCCTTATTTCTAGGTTCCTATGAATTTATTTAATTAAACATCTGGTTACACTGGCGACCAGTGGTCACGGTCGGATAGCTATGACGACCAAAGATGAGCCCGAGTAACTAGCCTTCCGGTAGCCGAGAAAGGAGGCCTAGCAGACGTCACCATCACCATCACCATCAGAATGCCGGTATTACCATATCTCAATGCCCTGCATCGCCCCTTCAAGTAAGCAATCAGTTTAACTATGACGCACCCAATACGATTTTATATAAGTGGAGGCAGTTTTCGAATTGATTGATGTTAGAAGCATTAATTTAATTTAATTTTTTATTAAAGTAGGCTCGCGCTTGACCACTATCTCACCTGATGGTAAGCGATGATGTGGTCGACGGTGTAACACGCTTGCCTAGAAGTAACCTATTCACTCTTGACTTAAAGACCCCGAGGTTGTAGCTATCTGGAAACACAGACTCCGACAGGGAATTCCACTCCTTAGCTGTACGCATAATGAAAGTATTTCCAAAACTTTTAGTGCGTATGGGTGGGATGTCCACCATGTAGCGATGGCGCATCGCCGTTCGTCTTGTAGTCCGATGATGAAACGGGCTAGGCAGAATCTTTTTTCTTTGTTCGATCTTTGTGTCCCATTGTTGGATACACACACTTCTTTATCTTTCTTAAAAGCAAGATATTGAACTGTTGACAATACTCCGACATTGGCCACCACGGACAAGCCTAGCTTGTTCTGTATATGCTTTACACGGGTTGATTTTCGTCGAATCAGGTAACTCCTATATTCTAAGTCATTAATCCACTCGATTCAAACTGGCCTCAGCATCCTTCAGCAAAACGATAGTTATTTTAAAACTATTACTAATAAAACTCGTCTGAAGAATCACCATAGTGGCGATGGCGTCAGTGACATGCGACCTTCATTTGAATTTGTTACTACAGCGACTCGCCGAACTTCCGAGCCGCTGTAGGTACTCGTATCTATTCATACCACCAGCTTTGGTAGGTTCGAAGTTTTAACAGGCACCTACTTAAGACATTCCAGATTTATCTCTGGCTCTACATTGCTATAATGTACATACTAGTGACTCTGTCTGCTGACGCTGATCTTGATATGGGCGGCAGGAACTACTTAGATACCAAGAGATAGCCCATAACAAAGCATATGTATTATTTCGCTTGTAAATGAAACTAGAATACCTACCTAAATTTTGCACCCTAAATAATAGATAGGAATATTTTTTCTACCTTCTAAGTACTAAAATTTTACTTGCAGCTACATTGGCAAACTTTACGACGAAGGGGTCCTACGGAATTTTCTCAAGACAAGCCCAGACAAGCCGATCCCGAATTATCTCCGGTAAGGCCAAACGAATACAACAGATTGCAGCCAGGGTATATCCCAAGAGAATGCCACAGATTGCTGCCAGCTGATATCTTGCGACTGAGAGAGACTGACCACCTGGTTGGTTGTTCCCAAACAAACAAACAAACAAGATCTGAAAACGCGCTCCGTTAATAGGAGCCCTTGTAGGAAACTTCCTAGTGTTCCTACTAATATAAAAAGGAGGAGTATAGAGAAACTAGAGGGGGAGGGAAGCTCCAAAACCGACACAGAGAAAAACTTATTTTAAGACATTCGGCACCGTCAGATCTCACCCAAGATCAGGGAGTCCCTGAATGTATATTTAATTATGATATGTACGATGATTTGGCGTGGAAGGGCAGGTCAGACGATAGACTATCAAGTTCGTCTGACTGTGATCGCCTGTCACAATCTACAGAGCGACCCAGTCGAGCGGAGAGTGCACGTCCGTCGCCAACGTCGGCTGCCAATAAAAGCGACTGCAGCGACTGCGAGCGCAGCAGATGCGAATGCGATGGGTAAGTGTTAAAGATTAATTTACCCAATCTTGGGCCTGGTGACTTTCTATCAAGAAAGCGTGGCAACATTAAGGGAATATCAAACGCTATGGATATTTCACGTGATCAAACCCGTGCATCTTGGTATGTCGACGATCGCCATGGCTGTTACGAATGACACTTATCGAGAGCCTCTTGTAGCTTTTTCGTACCGATAATATAGACCCCTAAGTTTTCTCGACGTGTTCGGGACCCTGACAGCAGTACAAGCTCTTATTTATTTAATTATTTATCCTCGTATTGAAACGCCTTGCAGCAATTATCCAACCAACCATACGTTTAGGTTTCCTCACGATGTTTTCCTTCACCGTTGTCAGCGATTGCCAAGATACACTTAGAAAGTAGGTAGGTACATAAGACTAAAACAGTCACATTGGTCCTTGCTCGGATTTGAGCTCACGATCTCAAGCTCGAAAGACGAGGTCTTTATCCAAGGGGCCACCAAGCCATTAGCTTGGTAAAATTACAAGTTTGTGGTGATATTGATAGTTGAGGAGCTCCGTCATACGAATAGGTACGGTCTTGTATGTATTCCCAAAAAGGTTAATAAGTGAAAAATATTTTTGGCAACATACATTCTAACTGACAAATCTCTAGCTGCCGCCCGCGTGGCATTTGTATCTAATATCTTAATTAATTATAGCTAAAGTTTAATTACCTATTTCTAAGATAAGAGCAGTGGTGGCCCAGTGGTTACGGACACGACTTACGAGTTGTAAGTCGTGGGTACGAACCCGAGCAGGCGCTTTACTCTGTGTTATTTATTTCATCACCACTGCTCTCAAAACGGTGAAGGAAAACATCGTGAGGAAACCGGCATGTCCTAGAACCAAAAACTCAAAGACATGTGACATCTACCAATCCGCACTGGGCCCGCGTGGTGGATTATAGCCCAATCTCTCTATGAGAGGAAGCCTGTGTCCCAGCAGTGGGAACATTAAAAGGCTGATGATGTGATAAGACATCATTGCCATCTGCCTATCCTTTTCCAGTGAGTTTAGCCGAATTGGTCAGGGCAGCAAGGCACTTTGTCCACCGTTGTGTGCCTGTCTACGAGCCCTGACTGCCAGTAAAGGAAGCATTCGGGTCTATGCGATCGCGAAGCGCGACTACGACCATTCAACTACGCGACAATAGTCGCCTGTCGCGGGGCGACTCCTAGCTTTCCGATGTCAGCGACGGCGACATCGCCACTCTGCCTGCTGTTTTATGGGTGACGGTTGTGGTCTATTGTAGTACGATATGTCGGACAATTTATCCGCAGCTAGGAAAAAAGATATTCAGCAGCTATTGGAAGATGAAGAAGATAATGATATTCTTATTATCCCTAATATAGATAGACGCGCGACCGAAGACCGCTAGCCGGTCCCGCTCACGGACGAGTGACACCACTCGTCCGTGTGGCGCGTTATGCCCAAACATTTTGTCATTTACCTCAAATTATGCAGAATGCGACGGATATGGCATAAAAGCGAAATTATTAAGCTATGAATTTGAAAATTAATACTTTTTCAGTTTCAGAGCTACCTAAAACACTATTATTAAATTATTATAACTTATAATAATTCAATAGTAATGTTTGAATGTCATTTAAAATGATTATAATCAAGTATCCCTAAGCAAGTTTTTACTTTCACCTATATTAATTAAGTAAGACGCTTATTGTTTTTTTTCAATTTGTGCTTAACTTTCTCTCTTGTGTTACCAATAAAATTAAGTTTTCTTACTACCTCTGTATGCTCAGCGATCGAGTTATATTTGCGAATAAATCTGCGACGGATTGCGTTACTAATATAATCATACTCTGAGCGCTAGTAAATCGATCTGATCGATCTGCTACGCACATTAAAGCGAATCACAGCGCTCATATTTTTTATTAAGTAATCAACCTATTCTGTCACACTGCTCAGCAAACGTCTTCCTTCTAACTTTCCATGCTTCTTTAAGTATCGTGTTACATATATACATTATATAATAGTAAAAAGCGTTCATTAGCTCTCAAAAACGTGCAAATAAGAGCGAAAGTTAAATGAGTGTAATGTTACTACAACTTGTAAAAGGAAAACAGAGAAAAATCTCTTGAAAGTTTCTCTTGAAGCCATGCATTTGGTTAGACAAGTTCATCATCATCATCATTTTGGCCCAAAGAGGTCCACTGCTGGACATTGGCCTCTACCAAGCGTCACCTCGCTGATCAGTCCTGAGCATCTCGCATCCACCGGTTTCCCGCAGCTTGACCAGGTCATCGCTCCACCTAGAGGCAGGCCTTATAACGCTGCGTCTTCCGGTACGCGGTCGCCTCTCTAGAACTTTTGAGAATTGGATTTAACTTCCATGGAGAAAGTTGTTCATATACTCGTAAATGAGCTCAAGGAATGATCTGCTTTTGTAACTCGCCTAAAATGAGACATTATGTCAGCGATAACGATTGACGAAAGTACAAAATTTATAAAATTAACAAGTGCTTCCGATATGTTACATACCTTCAAGAGGCGCCTGAATTTTTGGGACAAAGACCAGGGAGTGTAGGAGTTATACCTCACTATAACCACCCCGGTGATCACCATCAGCATGTAGAAGGGGACCCTAGACCATTCAAAAGACCACTGTGTAACCCCCTATATGCAACGATTGTTAGGGCACATCTCTGGGGAGACCAAAAAAAAGCGACCTAGTCCATACCTGTAAGTTTGTCTTTTAGACAGTTCTTTTCGCTGACAGAATGTATTTTTTTTGTAGAGCTTGTGCTAATCCGGTTCGATTTAACATTTTCTTGTTTTTTTTCAGATCCTGGCTTTTTGGACTAAATTGAAAAAATGTAAGTGCATAAACAAGTCCTATGAACGAAGTTAGTGCTTAATAGTGTATTATTAATTTAGTGTAAAACAAAGTGGAATAATACAATATGAACTAAAATATTAAATAATAGTTATTTAAATAGGACAAATTTGAAATAATAACTAAATCAACACAAAAGTGAATTTAAAATAGTGTGTTTTAGTACTTTAAATAAGTTTCTGCAAGTTGAAAGAACTCGGTTTGAGTGGAGTGGATAAACATTACGAACTCAATAACTATGAGCTTTGTTTACAAAAATACAAACTTAATTTGTGTATGAAGGTGAAAATCATTTTTTATATGTGTTTTGTTAAAAGCTAGAACATACAACCATTATGTGGTACAAGAAAACGAGATGGAACAGAGTGATAATTTTGACAGAATTAATTTAGTTTAACATAGCTATTTTTGGGACTTCAAATATTAAAACTTTTTAAATAAGATCTCTGCGAGTGACAAAACAGTAAACAGGGTATTAAAACACAGTGCTTAAAATTGGAACTATAATCATACATGCAAACTGATTGAAGAACAATTTATGAACTGAAGTTTTGCATGATGGTGAAAAACAAAACAATGTTCACAGAGTCTAGTTTCAACCAAATTAAAACTCAGTGTTTTGGTGCACATTATGCGAAGAAAGCTATATGCGTGATAGAATAAAAAGACTAAGAGAATAATAAGATTTTATATAATGTCTTCACATTATGGGCAGAAAAGTTTCGAAGTATTGTTGGACGTGCTGAAGACTGTATGAATATATTTGTATTGTATAAACTCATTTTCTTTTAGTTTTATATAACTACACAGAACATGAGTGAGTGCTATGTTCCGACGGTAAATCTACCATTCACTGTACCTGTGTGTCGTTCTTTGACTTCTGTGAGTCCTGGCAGTTGAGTATGTCATGCTCTCTCTTATTTCTCTCTGATAGTGGCAAATGTGTTGGATCATTCGGTTACCTTCATGATGGTTGAGCGGAGTGGTGCCGATCCCTGCGTCATGTTCGTGAACAGGCGCCATCAGTTGTGATTGGTCATATTTTAGCTGCTTCGGCCTGTTATTGTATTTTTTAATTGTTTGTTATTCTAGACGCTTTTACGTGCACTTCTTTTTACATCGTTCTCACATACATGTATTTTTTCAACAACAATCATGTAGCCAAAAACTTGTAATTAAAACTGATGGAAAAGAGATTCTTGCTAATTCTTATCCATAATGCTTGCGAATTTGCAAAACGTAATCATTTTACCTCTAAGGTTTATTTGAAATAAACTATTTTATTTTGATTTTTGAATTATTTACTTAATACAAAATATTACAGAGTTTTTGTTTAAGATTACTATTAAGAATATAATATATCTATCAGCCACCCACATCATTCTGGAAAGCGAGGCCGTAGCTTCTTAACGGACCTCGCTGTCATCCCATAGCTATGGTCACTTTCGGACAAAGTCATATTTTAAGTTTAAGACGAAAAATATAAAACCACGAATTAATATAAACCGATTCTGTTTATCAACTATAAAGCATATGCGAGACATTCCGGTGTCAAAAAATAGATCCAATTGCGCACTTTCGAATAGGCACATTGTTCAATCATATTTTTCATAGGTAAATCAATGACTTTCTCTTACCAAAAATAGGTTTGTAAATATAGGAATTTGCTTTTTGTATTGTTTATCCGGAATTTATTGGTAGTATAAAAATACTGCTTAGACAGATCGATATAGTTATTTTTTCTGATTACACAAAAACTAAATCAGGTACCCAAATCGGACTACCAGACGTACGGCGATGCGCTATCGGTACATGGTGGACATATTATCCCACTCATACGCCCTAAACATTTTGTGTATACTTTTATTATGCGTACAGCTAAGGAGTGGAATTCCCTGCCGGAGTCTGTGTTTCCCGATAGCTACAATCTAGGGGTCTTTAAGTCAATAGTAAATAGGCTACTTCTAGGCAAGCGTGCTTCACCATCGACCACATCAACGCTTACCACCAGGTGAGATAGTGGTCAAGCGCGAGCCTATATTAAACAAAAACGAACAAAACAATTGTTAAACCGCACTTTAGGTATAGGACGACAGCTCAAACCTGTGAAACTTCCATGCTGGACGCTTCTGTGCTTCTGGGTGGAACGAGGGTAATGTATGTAAGTCAATAGAAAGACGTCCGTGGCATGTGAAATATATTTCACAACTTACTGCTTATATACACACATCAACACGGTCTAGGGATATTTCATACTCAATTAAATAACTCGAAAAGTACTGGCCGCATTGGAATCTTTTATACACCGATTTGTTTGTAATTTATCTCAGACTAATTCCAAATTCAAATTTTTGAAAATTCTTTTGTTTCGATGGCATAAAAATGTCTTGATGTGTAGGAGAGGGAATTTTCATTTATGCGAAATTTAGAAAACAATACGAATTACGTTTAGTTACAGTTTTTTTTCATTTTTAAACGAAAGATAAAGTTAAAATTGAGGTATTGTAGCCATGCAACGCCAACATTTGACGAGGGCGGAGATGTTACGAGCTGTGGGAATGCTGGAAGCTGGGTCTGTTCAGCGTAATGTTGCTGAGGCCATAGGGACCCACCAAAATGTAATTTCAAGATTGTGGACACGCTATCGTGCCACAGGTGAAGTAGCGGAGAGGCACCGGGGGCCAAATCGCATCACTACCCCCAGACAAGACCGATTTTTGCAAATTACTGCGCGAGCTCAACCAAATGCAACGGCGACTCAATTGGTCCAAAGGCTGCGAGTGGAACACCAAGTGCTTGTGAGTGACCAAACTGTAAGAAGGCGACTGCATGAAAGCAATATACGCTCTCGTAGACCACTCCGGGTCCCACCTTTACGGAGAGGCAATCATGGACGACGATTAGAATGGGTTCGGAACCACGTGGACTGGGGCCGTGAGCAATGGTCCAATGTGCTGTTCACGGATGAATCCAGGTTCGGCTTCCATCCAGATTCACGAAGGACGCGTGTTTGGCGAGTTCCTGGACGATGGAGCCGTCTTCATAACCCTCAGGAAGTTCACCCATACCAAGGAGGAACAATTATGGTTTGGGCAGGAATTCGTCTTGGAGGACGGACGGATCTCGTTTGGGTGCGGCGCAATATGACGGCAGAACGATACGTCCAGCAGGTGAGAACGGTAGCAGCTTGGTTACATACACACAATGTTAGGGCCTTAGACTGGCCTGCTCAATCGCCAGATCTAAATCCTATTGAGCATTCGTGGGATATGCTGCAAAGAAGAGCTCTGAAGGAAGTTCCTGAAAATCTGGCTACAGAAGATCAACTTTTTGCGCACCTCAGAAGGACATGGGACAATATTCCGCAGCAAGACATTGACAACCTTGTTCTGAGCATGCCGAATCGTTGCCGATGTGTTATGAACATCATGGGCGCTTTCTCAGACTACTAACTTCAAGTTTATAAACACAAATTAAATGATTTTTCTATTTTATTCAGTTTTTACTCATAAGTTAAAAGTTAATTCATATACGGTTTCCGTCTATGCTTAATTTTTTTCCATAAAATCCTGAAATTTTAATCGAAGTACCTTAACCATTATTAAAAAATGGTAGAATATTAAATAACGTATCTTTTAAATATATACAAAATATCCCTAGACCGTGTTGATGTGTGTATATGATCACGTTTCCGAATTTCGTACTAAGCTCTACAGGCTTCCTCCTATTCGCCTTCGCCGGAATGCCCATATACTTTTTTTGCTTTATAATGTGCTATTTAATCCTTTTACTCCTTTTTATCTCAAAGAACGCTTTCAGTTCCTCTGTGACACTCATTCTAGGTGCTTGAGATCATCGGCAAATCTAAAATTAAGTATTCGTATGCATTGCACTTCCTTCTTTAACAAATCTTTCACGATTCAAGCAGCTCGGTTGTGGAATGTATTACCTATTGAAGTGAGACGTGGTCAAACACTGCCAACGTTCAAGAAAATGGTGAAGGAGCATTACCTTTCACTATAAGTTTTATTCTTCTCCTTTCTCTGTTATATATTTGATATGTATTAGTATATTATGTAATATTGTATGTATGTATTGTATGTTATTAAGTCTAAGTAATATTATTTTTGTTATTTTGTACACTGACAGCCCTAAATTCTTCTCCGATCTTTCAGTCCATCCAAAGGTTGTCTGTAAGAGATTACCCAGTGCGATATGACCGCCCATTGTACACTTGTATATTTGAACAATTGTCCTGTATGTTTTTTTGTGGTGTACAATAAAGTATAAAATAAATAATAAATATACCTGAGAGCTCATCGACAGAATGTGAAGCTATAGTCAGTGAAAATGTTTACACTGTGTCTCCAAGTCGTGAGTTTGTTCTACTCTAAAACATTGCTGGTCTTCTATTGAAATCAGACTTATTAAATATTTACATTCAAGAATTGTTAAGTAAACAAAGTTGTGGACATAATATGTATAACCAAGCATTTTAAAATGGCAGGCCAAGATCTTATTTTATATACCTAATTACAAGTTAGCGGCATGCTATGCTAGGAAGAATAGAAAGCGTGGTGGTGCCTGTATAATAATAAAAGGTGGGCATGAATATAAAGAACTACTTGACATAATGAAGTGCTCGACATCAGGAATTATGTTGTGCCGTCGAATTACCTTTCCAAAAATATATATTTTGATGTGTTTATAGACCTCCTAAGCTGTGTAACCTAGATAAGTTTTATGAAAAGATTAGATTAGATTAAGACGGGCTGGTGTCCGCAAATCCACGTCTAAGCGCGTATTTTGCGTACGGAGTTTCATGAAAATTTTACTAATTAAAAAAAAGTGTGTATCAAACCTTTCAAAAAAGTAATTTAATGTGGAGACTTTAATAAAGATGTTTTAAACAGGAATAGAAAGACGTTGGAATTTAATGCTTTCTTAGGCGCTACAACCTCAAACTAAAATTAATCAACCGACTCGATTTATCAGTAAAACTTTATTAGATAATTGTGCACATAATTCAACATGAAGTAATCGATTTTGGATTATCTGACCACATAGAACAATGAAGTTGAAAGTTAATAAAACCAGCCAAATAAAATCGTGGAGAACATTAATACGAGATATAATTGAGGCAAATCTTATTAAATATAGAGCACACCTCCAAAGCCATTTCTGATGTATAAAGCAAATAAGATTCTAACAAAGCCTATGATACATTTTTGGAAATATACCTAATTTTACATGATCTTTTTCGCTCACAAATTAGTGAATATAAGATCTGAGAAAAAAAATTATGGGTTTCTCGGGGGATACGAATATGTATCAAAAGACAACGAGAATTAGTGTGGCAACAGAGACTACAACCAACTTGTGAAAATAAAAAGGTGCATTCAATAAGTACCTAGCCTCATCGCCAGAGGGCGCTGTAGTTTCAAAAGAGTTTTACCACAGTGTAGCACATTCTTTTTTAATTCTTTTTTCAAATTTTCATTCCATTCCCTTCATTTGTTTTAATTTGACAACTTATGGAAGCGAACGTGTCGATCGGTTTTACAAAAATGGAAAAAGAGCAATATCGTTCGGTGATTCGATTCCTATTTTTGGAAGGGAAAACGCGCATCGAAATCAAAGAGCGCTTGGATGCTGTGTACGGTGACTCTTCTCCATCGATGGCCACCGTCAAGAATTGGTTCAACGAGTTTGCACGTGGCCGTACGTCGGTTTTTGATGAACCACGTCCAGGTGCACAGAAAACAGCTGCTACGGAGGAAAACATTAAAAAAATCCATGATTTCGTATTGGCAGATCGCCGATTGAAGGTTCTGGAGCTAGCTGAGACTGTAGGCATTTCAGAAGGAACAGTGCATCATATTCTTCACGAGGAACTCGGCATGAGAAAGCCGTCGGCGCGATGGGTGCCGCGTTTACTCACACCAGAAAACAAGCGCAACCGTGAGACCACATCGGAGACGTGTTTGGCGCTGTTTAAGCGGAATCCAGCGGAGTTTTTGCGTCGTTTTGTGACCGTCGATGAAACCTGGATCCACTGGTACACACCAGAGACCAAGGAGCAATCAAAACAATGGATCCAGACCGGGGAACGTGCTCCAAAGAAGGCGAAAACTGTAAAATCGGCCGGAAAAGTTATGGCCACCGTTTTCTGGGATTCACAAGGTGTGATCTACATCGATTACCTCGAGAAGGGTAAAACAATTACAGGGCTTTACTATGCCGATTTATTGGGCCGATTCGACGCCGAATTAAAGAAAAAACGACCCCATCTGGCGAAGAAAAAAGTGCTGTTTCACCACGACAACGCACCGGTTCACACGTCTGCCGCTGCCATGGCCAAATTGGTCGAATTACGCTACGAATTGCTGCCCCATTCACCGTATTCTCCAGATTTGGCCCCTTGTGACTTCTTTCTGTTTCCTAATCTGAAAAAATCTCGCCGGGAATAGATATGGATCGAATGAGGAGGTCATCGCCGCCACGGAGGCCAATTGTGCAGAAATTGACAAAAATTATTTTTCCGACGGGTTAAAAAAGTTGGAGCATCGCTGGGCTAAGTGTATCGAACTAAAGGAGACTATGTTGAAAAATAAATTGCCACTTTTCCAAAATTTTCGTTTACTTTTTGTAGGCTAAGTATTTATTGAATGACCCTCGTAGAGCACACCTCCAAAGTCATTTCTGATGTATAAAGCAAATAAGATTCTAACAAAGCCTATGATAAATTTTTGGAAATATACCTAATTTTACATGATCTTTTTCGCTCACAAATTAGTCAATATAAGATCTAAGAAAAAATTTAATGGGTTTCTCGGGGGATACGAATATGTATCAAAAGACAACGAGAATTAGTGTGGCAACAGAGACTACAACCAACTTGTGAAAATAAAAAGACATTAAATAATTACTCAAGGAGATTTAAGAAACTCATTAAACTAACCCAGAAAGCTCAGAATAACTACTTAATAAATAACTCCAAAAATAAATCCAATACTACCTGGCAAATTATTAATAACAATGAAATTGTAAGAGAACCCATTTCTCAAATAAAAAAACGAGATGAAATAATATCAAACCTAAATATAATAGCAGAATCTTTTAACAATTTCTTTGTTGTTCAGATTCCGATAATACCAAAACATATGTCAGGGGACACAGTTAACATAAATATCAACCCACATTCAATATTTATGACCCCAGTTATTCCTCAAGATTTCGAAAAGCTTTGGTTAGATGGCATTCCAACCTCAGTTATAAAATGTGTTTTTAATTGTACAGCTAGTCCCTAAAACCTGTAATAAAAAATGTCTATAAACTGTTGTAATAGTTAAACCACTATATATAAAGAATGATAAAGACAAAATGACAAACTATAGACCAATTACTGTAATTTCCATTTTCTCAAAGATTATAGAAAAATTATCTATGAATCTCTCTACAACTTTTTAACAAAACTCACCTAACTGACAAAAGGGCTCAGGAAAAATAAAACCAACAATATGGCTATCTACGACTTTATCCAAGGAATAATGAAGAAAGTAGAATCTAAAATACCTGTATGCACAATATATCGGCTTATATTGCGCATATAGGTATTTTAGAGTCTACACATATCGGCATATGTGGAAAGCTTTTGAACGTGTGGATAACCATACCCTTCTAACAATACATATCACGCATACGGTATTCGTGGCAATGCCCTTAATTTAATAAAAAACGTATCTAAAAGGAAGTGTTCAATGTACGGAGATATCGAGTAATAGTGTTTAGGATCTAGATAGGAATTAAAACCTAGATCTTCTATAAGAGAAATAAAATATGGAGCCCGCAGGGCGTCGTCCTTGTTATTTATATTTTATATAAATGACCTGCCACGTAATATATATTATTATAGTCACATCCTATGATATTATTTGCAGATGATAGCACATCAATTGTTTCATGTATCGATAAAGAATAATATGTAAATGACATTAACAATACAATTAGTAGTTTAATTAAGTGGCTTGACAATAATACTTTAGTTATTAATCTCCAATAAACTAAAGTCATGCAGTTTCACCAACGAATATCTGCGGCAGATATGGATATTAACTACAATGGTCAAACTATAGAAAAAGTAAACAGTTTTTTTTAGCAGTCATAATTGACAGCCAATTGCACAACTGCGTTTGTTAGAATTTGAGGTATGTGTGACTTAATTAAATCATGAATTTTCATTTTTCAAGTCACAATGGTTTGCTACATAATACATACCTGTCATATTTATGAAGCACCTACCGGCAAATGTCGAAGTACCTACCTAAATTATTATTGTTTTGTCAACTACCTACAATTGTAAAAGAGTACCTACCTAAGTAAATATTGTTGTGTGCACAGGAAATAACTCTAAACTTATATTTAAGCCACAATGATGATATTCCTATAAATTATTACGTAATTTGTAATGATGATGTTACGTAATTAGTATTATAAGTCCTATGAAACAAATACGAGTAGTATAATACTGTCTGTTAGTATCAATATTCTAAAGAGACTAAAGATGTGATATTAAATTCCTTAATTGCCTTGTTATGTTTTAAAATGGACTCATTATATGATAATGGTTATTGTTCACCTAATTTTGAGATTATTTAAAGCAATATAGAAAATGGCGGGAAACCGCGCCGCTTTCTCATATTAGAGATATTGAGACACAGATAGACCCGATATTATAAAATATTGTATAATTGATAAGCTGACATACTTTTTTGTGAACTATTAGCCAGTACAGGCCAAATATTGTTATTTAGATGTCTTAATATTTTGTGAAAGCTCGACCACACAAGACTAAAGTAAGTTATTTGTTGTTATAACTTTATTAATGCTAATGGTTATGTTGAAACTATATCTATATCATATTATGGCCAGTTATTCCTTATATGTTAAATTGTTTTAAGGGCTTGTCCATGTTCTTGGCCTTATCCTTGTTAATTTGATTCTATAATATTGTAAATACTTTATGTGGTTGTAAAAGATATCGATAAATACTAAAAAAAGAGCTTCCGTGGAGTTTGTTGCCCTTCTTCTCCACGAGAACTAGTCTAGCGAACGGGCGGTAAGCTCACTGAGCCTTCTCAATATGAATTAAATGACAAGCCTTATTTAAATAAATACCTAGTCTTGTCTTTCTGTGCTTTTATTCATAAAACCATTCCCATACACTCCACATACATTGGAACTCTGATACACAGTAAATAACCAAGATATCAATACTTTTATATAGAGTTCCATTCATGAATCTAAAACGTTCTTGTTGCATAATTAATCAAAAAAAGTAAATTTACCGACAATATTACCAGCTTACCATGGTCAAGTAATTTGCATCTTAAGATTTGGTATAATATTTTGGAGTCACTGCAGTGAACGAGAAAGAATTTTCAGAGCTCAAAAGCGCTGCCTAAGTGCCTGGAGAGAATTAAAAAAAAATAAGCGTAACTCATTTTTTCGTACCTCAAACCAACAAAACACACCATTTAAGAATATTCCATCAAAATATCGCCAGTATATTATTTATACAAGAACTTCTAGAAATTACTATGCATCAAGATATAGTATGCCTGTCTGAAACTTTCGTAAAAAAGGCTGTGAAAACTATGTTAAAATACACAACTATGAAATGGCTACTTACTTCTGTAGAGAAAAACAAAGAGGTGTCACTTGTATATTAGTTAAAAAAGGTTTATAATATAAAGAGATAATTCGTGAAAAACTATGCAACTCAAAACACATTTGAAGCTTGCGGCTTAGAAGTAACAAGTAACAAATTAGTTGTTATATATGTTTATAGAACACCGCAATCTAATCCGAATCAGTTTTTAACAAAATTGCATAATTTGTTAAATAAATACAAATCTAAAATAAATATATTTGTAGCCGGCGATTTTAACACAAATATACTTAAAAAAGGTAACATCACAAATATATTGCAAGACTTGTCCAACAATTATAATTTAAAAATCCACATTAATGTTCCTATTCGCAAACTGCATCTTTCAGATCATGACACAGCACAAATGTTAAGCTTTCCAATTAAACAGAAACCACAAAAATCAGCAATTCACTACATTCATATAACTTAGAAAACATCCGAAAATTTAAGGAATGCTTGCTAAATCTTTCTTGGTCCGATATTTATTTAAAGACGGACACAAAAGTATTTTATGATCTCTGGTTTCCCAATGCAAGAGTGAAAGTCAATAGCAATAATAAAAACACACAAAATTGGATAAGTAAAGATTTGAAATAAAGTTGCAAAACTAAACGGAAGCTAAGATATCTTTACTACAGAAACAAAAATGTAAATAATAAAACTAAATATAGTAATTATTCAAGTCTTGTTAAAGAAATGTATATATAATTCAAAAAAGAATGCTAATATAAAATATATTCATACTCAGGACAATAAATGTAAAGCCACATGTACTATCATTAAAAATTAAATAAATAATAACACTAACAAAGACAACATAGAATTTATAAAACTAAATGATACAATAATTACAGATCATGTACAAATGGCCAGTATATTTAATAACCATTATGTAAATTTAACGAACGTACAAGGCGAAAAAAGTGCAAATACTAACCCCTACATAAATACGTGTGTCAACACAATGTTCCTCCGACCAATGCTGGTAAACGAGGTACGACAGGAAATAATGTCTCTGTCCAATACCAGGTCGGAGGGCTATGATGAAATGAATACATCCGTTTTTAAATACAAATACATAAAAAAATTAGATGTCAAAGTCATAATGACACGTCAAAAAGCGTTGTCTTATAACTAGTCAAATAACCCGCCCCTAACTGTTCCCGGCGCAAAGGTGCCCATATCGCATGCTGTATTGCCACGTTGGATGGCAATGGCTAACCTTAGCACCAAGAACGAGCTGGAGCGGGAGTCACCCGTTTTGTCACTTAGCCTATGCCCTATCTCACTAATGAGCTTCTTGGCCTCAGTGCCCCAACCGCCCATGGTCTCAACGGCAATGGGCACAAAATGGTAACGGCCCTCCAACGGTGCGTACTTCACCCTCTTCCTCTCAGCAGCATCTTCCGCCGCAGCTGACGGCGAGAGGACGGTGCGACCAACAGTGCTGACGCAAGTTGCGTCCCATATTAAGCACTTGCCGTTTTTCCAAGGTACCAAGGTCAGTCCATCCGGCCTCTTGCCGTCAGTCCTACACAGACCCGGAGGCTCCAGCACGCAGGGGTTATCTGCCGACACCAATGCCCTCCGCACAATATCATTGAGCGCATGATGATGCGGGAACCTCCCCGAGCAACGTGTGCGTCAGAATGGCTGGTTGTCTGTAACGGATCGCGTCAGGATGGTGACCAAAAATTGCTACCTATTTGCTACTTTTTACTACCTATAGTCAATTAATTGCTACCTAATTTTGAAACAAAATAAAGGGACTTCAAAATGACCAGCCATTCTGACATCAGGATAGCTGGTCAACTCTCCGTTTGTGTAAACTATTCAAATTCGTGTTATTATTTTTACTTGAGTAATTACTACCTGATTGCTACCCTCACGTCTTTCAATGTCCACCTTGTAGCTTTAACAAGTAAACATTTATGAACATTTTTTTTTTACTGGGCATGGACCATTATAAACGTAGTGTTACATACTCTTTGGCCATTATATATAAAGCTCACTGCAAACGAGGTTCGGTGTGGGAGTGTTAAAATGACCAAAATACAAAAATAATAAATAGTTGTAGAAAAAATATTTCTCGCTGTATATTGTACGCAAAAAAAACACGTTGATTACTACTGATACCGTTATATAAATATATATTATTTATTTGTCAAGTAACATGCTGATTAAACATCTACAATAACACACATTTTTTGTAATGTTATCGTAAAAGCAAAATTATTAATCATTACTGACCCTCAGTTTCCCACCTTAAAATTATCGGCGAATTAATGTGACAAATTGTCAAGCACGCGTTATCTGCTGTGATTGGTTGAATGAATTTTCAACAGCCAATCACAGAAGATAACGCGTGTTTGACAATTTGTCACATTAATTCTCCGATAATTTTAAGGTGGGAAACTGAGGGTTACTTTATCAAAACTTTTCTATCTATGCTAAATAATAAAGCTGAGGTGTTTGTTTATTTTATTGTTTGAACACGTCAATCCTTTTATTTTTTTATTACCAGTAAGACTTGGTAAATCTTAGGTTTTACCGGTAAATCCTAGGTTTGACCGTAGTTCGGGCTTTTACATTAACATATACATATTTATGTTCAATTAACATAATGGATAGGTGTATTCCAATAAAAATAAACATGTAGTAATCGTTTTAAATTGATTTCTTTCAATACTCATAGTCAATTCCCTGTAAAGATTTCAAATGATCATAACTTTTTACTTGTTAAAACTACAAGGTAGACATTGAAAGACGTGAGGTAGCAATCAGGTAGTAATTACTCAAATAAAAATAATAACACGAATTTGAATAGTTTAAACAAACGGAGAGTTGACCAGCTATCCTGATATCAGAATGGCTGGTCATTTTAAAGTCTCTTTATTTTGTTTCAAAGTAAGGTAGCAATTAATTGATTATAGGTAGTAAAAAGTAGCAAATAGGTAGCAATTTTTGGTCACCAGCCTGACGCGAACCGTAACAGACAACCAGCCATTCTGACGCACACCGAGCAACGACGACAACTCAAAGCGTGATGGCCATCGGCCTCCACCATGGAACCGCAGGTGCATCTGTGAGGTTCACACACCTTGCAGCCCAGGCGAAGGGCCACCGCCACCCGCAAAGAGTCGTCATCAAGCAACGTGCCCAGGTGAGGCGAAGGAAGCGCGTGCAACCATGCCCCCGATTCCAGCTGCGACGCAGCCCTGATTCTGTCTAAATCAGCCCCCGAGGAACCCATTAACATCCGTTCCTAGACGTGACGTCGTCCCACGAGCGCTGAACATGCGTTGCGTCAGGACCTGCTGCCCCCATGCTGAGGACAGACCAAGCGGACCCGGCATCCTAAAATAAAATACTGAAATTATAAAAGCTTGTAGTAATGAACTTACTGATATTCTCACTCATTTAATAAACATGTCAATTTCCCATGGCACCTTGCCTGATACATTAAAACTGTCCTTAATAAAGCCTATATTCAAGAAGGGATATAAATGCGACATCAATAATTACCGACCTATAACTTTAATACCAATCTTGTCTAAAATTTATGAAAAATGTATGTACAAAAGACTTATTAATTTCTGTAATAAATTTCAAATTATTAATGACCAGCAGTTTGGATTCCAAAAGAACAAATCCACTTCGTTGAATATTTTTCTCTTATGAACTTATAAACTCAATATTAACAAAATCAAAGGCGTAACTCATGTATGATTTTTGGGTGTTATAATAGATAAAGATATCAATTGGAAAGAACACATAGACAATGTGAGCACTAAAATCAATAAATTTGTATACGCACTTAAACAGGTTAAAAATGTAACCAACATAAAAAATGCTGTAATATCATACCACGCATATGTCGAATCGGTACTAAGTTATGGGCTTGTAATGTGGGGTAACAGCACCGATTTCTGTAGAGCATTCATCGCTCAAAAAAAGTGCATGAGATCAATTTGTGGACTTAAACCAGACGACTCATGTCAGCCAATATTTAGGAAACTTGGTTTGTTACCGTTACCGTCACTTTACATTTAAGAAGTATGTATGTTTGTAATTAAAATTAACAATTATTTTTATCTGCAAATGATGTGAATCCTCGGAGCAGGCGAGATCCCTTTAGATTAGTGTTAAAATTTGCCTAGGCTAACTAAGTACAATAATAATTGCCTAGCAATGTGTGTGCGCATTTTTAATAAAATACCGAGGCATCTTAAAGCATTAAATACAGAATTGTTTGAAACTAAATTTTATAAATGGTTGCTTGAACATAGTTTTTATAGCATAAAAGAATTTATAGATAAAAAAAATTGATGTTCTAAATAGTTATTTGTTGTTGTCTCCTTACCCTTTTGCCTGACTTTGATATTTTGCATGTTTTGTCCTATCCTAGCTAACCATATTTGTGCCATATAAACTTGTATTTAACACCATTGTATACGATGTTTTATCAAATAATTATTTTATTATTATTATTAAAATTTAAATACCTAGATCACATATTAATCGAGGATCTGCACGATGACGATGATATAGAGCGGGAATGAAGGGCGTTATCAATCTCATGCAATATCGAGGGAAGTAAAAATTTCACTTTTCTACACATGCAGCCTGTGGGTTAGACATACGCAGAGGGCTTACAACGTTCTCCAGGTCCAGTATAATAACGCTTTTAGGATACTGTTGTGGCGCCCACTGTTTTGTAGTGAATCGGGGATGTTTGCAGAAGCAATTAATTAAAAAAAAAAAACAAATATCCTGAGTGCTTAAGAAGCGAACTAAATAGACGTAAATAAGAAAAAGCCATGCTGTGCCACCGCTTAAAATCCTTTATTTAGATACCCCACACAATGGGTATGAAAAAAAAATTATTGGGCTCCACAATAGGCCTCCCAAAAACCGCCATTTTTCTATTTTTCCATTTTAATGTAGCAAGTGACACTCGCAAGGTTAAGACAAATCAATTGATGTAATAATCATCAAAATCGGCCAACGCGTTTGGTCTGTAGAACGCCACATATGAAAAAACATATTTACATACATACATACTTACATTCATAGACCGATAAACACATCCTCCTTCGGCAGTCGGGTAAAAACAGATATTTTTCAGGTAATAATGCGGAAGAGGACAGCATCCCTGATTCATAGGATGCGTGGTAGCGCAAATAGTATCCTTAAGATTTTTGCGGATAAACCACAGTCATTCTGCCAGTAAGACAGTATGGCTGTAGTTTTGTCAAGTTCTTAATCGTCTACTGTTTTGAAACAGATAAGAACATCTGATGTCTGGTAAGTCCTGCATAAATTCATTGCAAGTCAGATTTTTTTTAATCATCTGTAGTTGTTAAACGGACAGAATTACGATGTTTCAATCAGTTGGGTAGATGGACTACCCAGCGTTTATCGATTTAGAAGGTCTTGAAGATTTAGCGGCCAGGGATGCGGATTCAGCAGGTGTGCTGCGCGGCGTCGAGGAGGAGTCGAAGCAGCTGACTACAAGGCGGAGCAGGGCGTCTCTGAATCACTGTCAAACAATTTAAGCTTCTTCTAACTTAAGTCTTACTAATCTTCAACTAAATCGCCTAACATGTACCTATCTATATGTGCATATATCTATATATTCTTGATATGGATGACCGAAAATACACCTCACTGCTTGATAATAGTAGTTTATGAAACTGTTGCATAATGAGGGGTATTAAAACATGAGTGTGTGTTTAAAAACCGAGCCGTAGGCGAGGTTTTTAATAGCTTTCACACGAATGTTTTAATACCTAGTTATGTGCAGTTTCATACACTACTTTATCTACACTCATAAATTGGGATTGAACCTACAAAATACCTCTTTTTGCATTTTCCATGCCATAAAATCTTGATAGCATTTGTCATATACTTTTCTCGACTTTGCTGGTAATAAATTAAGAGTAATTTCCTTCGCCGCATCTACAATATCGGGTGGAGTCAAATTTTCTTCACATTCACTGATATCAGACATTTTTAAACAATAATTAAAATAACTCATGAAATTCAGTATAGCAAAACTTGCAAAACGTATGAATGGCGCCAAAACCCAGCACATCACCACATTAACCGCGCATGCGCTAAGGCTTGCACGCACGCACTGCGATCTTTATTCGCGCGATTTTTTCCGCCCATTCTGTGACCTATGGAATTGTATGAAGTTGTTCGCATTGCGGTAAAGAAATCGTGCGGAAATAATACCGCAAGAAATTCGTGTTTTGCCACAGAATCCACCGCACTACGGCGCGAATTTTATTCGCCCGAATATTTTGAGCTCTATGAACAATTAGAAGGAAACAAAATTCGCGCGAAGAAAAATCGCAGTGCGTGCTAAGTCTAAAGCGGGCATTGTCATAGACAATTTAAAATTGGAATCAAATCTTTTTATAATAGGTACTATAAAATGGCATTACAAAAAAAAAATATGGAAACTCCTTAGTGATTAACTTCTTGGATTTGTCCTGTATCGTAATAGAAAAAAAATTGTTTTATAGCATTATTTTGTTAGAGAAATAGTGTTATAATAAGATTCTATTTTTAAATTTCGGTATTGTGTTTATAAAGTATGCCAATATAAACTCGTTTTGAATTTTATAATTCGAATATTACGATATGAGAGTAGATAAACTTGTTTATTTGATTTTCAAACTCCTTAACCAAAAAACAACTTCTTCAATGTTATATATTCTAGTTCTCATCATCCTTCCCTCTTCCTCACACACATGTACTTTCGTTCTCCCCTCGCGGCGTTCATATTTCTCATCATTTCTCAACACCAAGATGCGTTTCAAACCACATCCTACATAAATATAATTCAATTGCCTGGCGTAAGTCTCGCTAAAACTTGGAAATGGCAAGACAATTATTTTTTTCTTTTTAATTTCCTTACCAACTGGCAAAATTAGCGGAACAAGTAAAAATGATCGTAAATCTTTTTTTTTCACGTTTGCATGGTAGTTTTTATTTTGTTTTATAATAGAACCAGTTATTAGTTATTGTTAAAACAATTGAACGTCATCTCTCATGCGATTGTTTTACTTTTATTCGAACGTGCATCATTCTGAGAGAATTTCTCTTATTGCCACTTAATGGTTTTGTTTTAAAATTTTGATTTTTTTTTATTAACATACTAAGTTATTTGTTTTATTTTTGACTTTTAGAACTTTTTTGAATTTAAGGACTTCATTGTGCCCATCTGAACCCAAGCTGAGAGGGTCAGGGCACTTGAAATTAGGAGAAATGATTAAACCTACAGAATGATGTGCTGATTCATCGTTTGCCTGTTCCAACCATTTATTGTAGTTTCCAATGATTTAGAGATACTAATGTATGTGAGTTAAGATCAGTGCAAGGCAAAAAGCCATGTACTTCTAACAGGAATATCGTTTCATTCAGTTTCGCGTTCGCAAAAACCCGCGCCAAAAATTACCTAGAGGAAGTTCGAGGTGCCATAGTAAGTGAGCTTATGGTACGAAGGAGGTTGAAAGAAGCTGGATTTGGCTTTTAAATACTCGCACAAGGTCCAAAACATGAGGTACACCACAATAGAAAAAGAATAACTTTTGCTCGGGAACATCGACTTTGGTCCACAGGCTAGTGCAATAAAATATTGTTTAGTGATGAGTATGGAATTAAATTAAATCGAGTTGATGAACTGTAATGAATGTGTAAACATGAACAGAAAAAATATTATCGGTCAATATTTTAACCTACAGTAGCATATGGTAGAAGACCAATATTGGCTTCAGATTGGATATGTTTGGGAGCTCGTACGGACTTGGTCGTGACAGACGAAAATAATCCTGTTGCAGATCGCCATAGAAGAGTTATTTAAGATTAAAATGTGGTGCCATTTGCCCCTTTATCTATGGTCACTTCGTATTGATCCAGGTTAATGCTCGACCGAATAACACTTTTTAACTCCAGACCCTCTTAATAATGTCAATATAGCAGTTTTGGAATCGTCAGCGTGGTCACCAGATATGCATCCGATAGAACTCGCCTAGGACCTGCTAAAACAAAGATAAAAAATCCTAATCCCCACACCTGTCAATGTGGGTGAACAGCAAAATGTAATTGTTTACAAATGGTAGAGACTACCACAGGCAACAATGAATAAAATTATTCTCAACAGGTCGTGGCGGATGAAAACTTTAATAAGAGGACGTAGAAGAAACACTCAATCTTGTCCAAATTTTCTTTTTATTTTAAAATTGTTTTTAAATATTATTTTTTTAATTTGCCGTGATAACCTTCAAAAATCAACAATGTACAGTTTTCCCATAAAATCATATTACTCACAAAAATTGTAATAAATGCGATCTCGTATTTATTTTAAAAGATGTATTTTTAAGTACAAAAAGTGTCTAAATATTAGTGTCTAATAGTGTCTAAAATTAACTCGTAAATTAAAAAAAAAAATTGTTTCGCTAATTTTGCCGTTGTGTGTATATTGTAATAAAACACCCCAGGTTTATTAAATACTAGTTGTTGCCGCGACTTTGTTCGCGAGGAAATATATAAATAAAGTCCTATTTGTTATTCAAGACTATATATAATCTGTCTATGTGGCAAATTTCATCCAGATCCGTTTAGCCGTTCTGTTGTGATTGAGTAAAAAATATACATCCATCAAAACTTTCGCATTTAAAATATCTAGTAGTATGATAAAATTAGGAAAAACCCTAAGGAATAACCAAAAATGTAAATTGGTAAAGTATGGAATTGCCAACAGCCAGTGGAACACAATCCTGTTGACAAGATCGTTTATAGCCGCGGGCTCAGTTGTTGTGAATATTACAACCTCAGCTATGAGCTAAACCAGACGGCACAGAAATTTGATAAATCTTAATATTTTAAGCAATAAGCATAGGTATTGTACGTTGATCAAATTCATCATGCGGCGATTGTCATAAAATAATAATATTAAAACAAAAGCTCGTGAAACTAAATATTTCCAAAACAAATTCGTGAAGCGTACACATAACATTCACTTCTTTGCTTTCTTCAATCTTTAGTTCGCCTTTGCTCCCTAGATGGCGTTGGCGTCAAATTTGATGTCGATATGATTTCGATACCGCGCTTTCCTATACATAGACTGGGTGAAATGTTCCCCGTAAGGTCAGTATCACGACTGATCGCTCATACCTAACGTAATTTTTGTAATGGATCGTCACTTTGAGGCGTTCATTTATTTAGTTAATTATACCTTGTTGTCGAGGGTTGCCACGAAGTGTGGCGCCTGGACACTTTTGCTGCCAGTTTCCCAGGTCTCAATTATCGGGCTGTTAACGTAATCGACGATTAATCGCCTGTTAATTCTATTTTCAGTTTCTCAACACCCAAATGTGACAAGCGTTTAACAATTTGTCACATTTGAGAAAAATCTCGAATTAACCACATGTTACAGCAGTTTTGGGTTTCTGAGAACCATTTCCAATGTTAATCTCTTGTCAACGAGCCTAATTTATAATTGTTGGAAAATGGTCGATTATTCGCAGATTAAAATTAATATTATGATTTTAAAGGCGTATATTACGATAAAAAGATAATAGGTGTCGGCGAAAACTATGGTATGGGTTGATTTATAAAAAATATGTTAATTTAGAGCAATTATTTAATTACAAAGATTAAAAAAAATATAATATTAATTATTTTTTATATTAATTACAGTATAAAAACTTGACACAATTATCAAAAATAAGTATTTTGTATTTATGTAAATAAAAATTTAAAAAAACAAACTGTTACTGACCTGGGTATTGAACCTACCTCACACCAATGCGCGTGAGGAAGGTTAGATGGTCAGTGTTGACTGTATCCTGTACTTAGTACTTACAAGTTTAGTTTCTGTATAGGTTTTTGTTTAACTTGAAGCGGCTGGGGTGGTGACCCTGCCAGGGTAAGCAACACTTACCAAAATCAGTCTTGGGATAGGTGACCAATTTTTTTTTTGGGTCGGTTTTTTATGGATAGGTGACCCCGCCAGGTTAAGCAACACTAACCAAGGTCAGTCTTTGGATGGGTGACCATCACCACAAAAATTTTGATCACCCATCCTAAAGTCACCCCGCTAGTTTAAACAACATCTACCAAGGTCACCCATCCAAAAACAAGCGAACCTAAAAAAAGTGGTTAGTGGCGGCTAAACCAACCCTGTCGCTCAAGATAAAATACTATTTAAAGTTACTGTTTACGTTATAGTAGCGAATGAATACCAGCTAGAGTGGCCAACCGAAATAAATTAATGCCGATTATTTATTGTAACAAGTGATTACGTAATTTCTCGATGATGAAGTGTTGAGAAACTCACTGACAACTGACGGCTGGTTAATTTGTGACAAATTGTCAGCTAATTTGAGATGTGACGTCTACTTCAGAAACCGGCCCTGGTGAGTGCCGACCACGGAAACGAGGCAGTTTTCGAAAATGTTTTTAGTATCAATAACCACACCCTAGTCTTTAGGTTTTTGTGTAGAAGAGCAAAGAGTACAATTGGCTGTTTTAGCTTTCGACTCTATCGAAATAGTTTTGGCTTTTTTCAGCGATGTCGTGTTGATTGGCGATTACATCGAAGTGTGAGATGCTTGTGCTGCCGTGTTGCAATCGCCAGAAAAAAATCGTTTTCAAAAAGGGTTCTTATTCTCATTTATATATATACAGAAATCGTGCGACCAAGAATACTACTTAACAAGTAAATGTGTAAAGTTTATGTTTGAATTTTTCTGCTAGTATACCGGTTGTTATTTTAAGAAATAAAGATATTATTAATAAAACATACTTATCTCCCGTATTGATAGAAGTGCCCTGTCTAGAACGAACAAGAGCGGGCGCGATTAGATGGCCACATTGATGATACATAGTGTATATCAATGTTATCCGCTTCTTATAAATTATTGCGTACTTATTACAGTAGTTTTGGTTTATGTATTGTGATTTTGACTTCAGGGTAATATACTTGGTTTATCACTGGCATTTGTATTAAAATTCGGGCGCACTGTTGCTGTTTTGACAGCCTGTTTTGTTTCGCTTTCAACAGTGCCTTAAATGAAAGTCGATGTTCTAACCCCAAAGAAACATTGCCACTCCCCCAAATATTATATATCTGTCACCCGTTTCTCCATAAACCAAACAAACGTTTACCCAAACCCGCCCCCAACGGCCCATCCAATACAATGCATAATAAAGAACACACACCAGAGAGAGACGGAGCTATTTGTCATGTATAGCTCTGTCACTCTCTCACAGTGGAACCATGAAAGTTTTAATACGTCAACATAAGGCCCCCGTTCTCGTGAAAATGTAAAGTGCCTGGCTACCTAGCTGGGTTTACTGCTTGATTTTGACTGTCATATGCCCGATGGCTAATGCCCCGAAGTCATCAGATCGAACGTCCGAATCGCCGAAATTCAATTGATTGAGATTAATTGTATACAATTCCTGGATTTAACAAATTGTCTATAACATATTATGTTGATTAAACCGCTGCTGGTTTATTTTGCATCCCATTTTATGTTCTTTTTTTAGTCAGGTTGAATAGCTAATAAGCAATATTCGCTGGATAGGACTGTCGTTGCAATGGCTTTTCGGCGAAACGGACGCTGCCTGCTGCTGGTGCGCTGCCGCTGGAGGGCTATTCGAAATTGTGGTGCATCAATGCTATGGAATTTCGGCGATTCGGACGTTCGATCTGATGACATCAGGGAATTAGCCATCGGGCATATGACATTCGAAATCAAACAGTAAACCCGGGGTACCTAGGTACCCACTTGTTTAAGTTAAGTGGGTCACGGGGACCTCGCAGTTTATTTTCGGGGGCTGTTAGACATTTGTTAGTGATTGTGCGGGGAGGGCAAGTGTTTTGTGAGGAGGAGACTGACCGACCGATAACAATGGCGGGTAACAATATGAACTTAGAACGATGGTGAAGCGCATGCCTTTCATTGTTAGAGGCATTTTCTTTTATTTTGCCTTTTTATTTTCAAATTGTTGGACTAAATTCTTCTTAATCTTATTGAAATGGAAACTAGATGTCTAGTTCGGTTGCTGCTGGCGCGGCACTCGAACACGGTTGCGTCACCGTCGTACAAAAAAGGTCCAAGAGCAGCCTTATTCCATAATGAATTCGGCAAGGCAAAGGGCAAAGAATATGAAAATTAGACCAATCACATAGGCGGAAATCCACCTCGCGTCTTAAATCTCGAATTTGATTGGTCGATTATTCATACTCTTTGCCCTTTGCCTTGCCGAATTCAGTACGCAATAAGGCTGCAGCTCTCTCTGAAACGAGTTCATATATGCTTTATATTAACCATACATACAATATGCACATCAACTGTTTATTTTCTCATGGATGTGTATATTGTATGTCGGGATGTGAAATTCTACATAAATAAAACCGGCCAAGTGCGAGTCAAACTCGTGCGCCGAGGGTTCTGTACCTTTTTTTTTTTTTGCCTGGATAAATGCTCATGCATACTGCACTAGCACGGGGAGGTAGTGCAGTTATTTGGGACTCTAACCCACTAAAACTCCACGGTGTCCTCCTGTGCCGCTTATGGCGGGAACACGGGCATGCGTTAGCACTCACCGCGAACCCGCCGCGGCTATCCGTCACCGGACCCTCCTCGGACCCCCCATCACCGGCGCACCAGAGCAAACAGTACGCCGTGACCACCCCAGGGACCAAATCAGCACATGAGCTCCAGGCGACCCCGTGTATGGCACCCTTGGTCCCCCTGTGACGGGTCAAGGTCAATGGCCCGCCACCTACCATTTTTCTACCAGGGGATAGGGAGAGCGGCTAACGCAATACCAACACTCCTCCTCCCCTGCGGCCCCACAGCGTCCGCCATCAGACGGTGGCGAACCCGTCCGGGCCGTGGAAGGTAGGGAGAGCGGCGCACCGCAATACCGGCATTCCTCTCCCGCCGCGACCTGCAACCCTCAGCCGCGACATCGTATAGGACTAGGGAATCTCCATAAGACATCGCGGCCCGCCTCAGTTACGATGTCGCCTGTTACCAAGCGGCACCGCAACCTACCAGTTGGCCGCTACGTCGTCGGCTTAATCGGCAAAAGCCCTGACGAGCGGCCTCTCCTCGGGTTCCTCTTCGCTTCACCATGGGTGACCAAGCCACGGTTACTGAGGCCCCCCGTCTCGACAATGCGGGAACCCACCGGGGAAGGAGGGTTCCGTACCTACCCATTATACAGACAAAGATACAGATAAAGATGGACATAATTGCCTCTAAACATTCAAAGCGTGATTTACGCGGTTTCTGGAAGAGCGCTAATATATTGTGCATTCGGCCAGGCCTGCCTGTTAGTGTGTATGGTGTTGGTGATGTGAAGGATATTGCAAACGTTTTTGAAATCGGTTTGTTTCAAAGTCATCGCTAGGGAGCTATTGTGAGATGCTGGATACTGAGCCCCGTTCTGTTAAGGTGGGCACACGTTTCAGTGCCAAATATGTGGCCAGGGTCATCAGGTCTACGTCTAGAGGTAAGTCCTTGGACATGATGGGCTCAGTAGCTCGAGCGTTTGCAATACGCCGGTCCTCACTTACCGAGGGTTTTGGCACTGTTGTACGATTGATGTATTGGTCATTCATACTTGCCTTATGAGGACGATCGTGGTTCCCGTTCCGTGGTGTTTGTTAAAAGTAGGGAACCACCATTGTTAAAAGCTATTTCTCTAGCAACCATAATCGCTAAGGTGCATGATGGTCTGCTTGATACACAGCTAAACGAACATCTTGTGCTACACAAGAATAAGTTTGGGTTTCGGCCAGGACTTTCTACAGAGAGTTTAGTTCTGTGTCTCAAGCAGGCCGTCACTACTACTACGTCGCCGTACTATACAAAAAGAGGAAAACCTGTTATCACTTGCTTCCTCGATCGGTTTAGGGCTTTTGATCGGGTTTCCTAAGATATATTATGGAAGAAACTTGAATAACGCTTTCAGAAAACTGATGTGTTTGCCTTGGCGTTGTAGTGCGTCAGGGATGTTTGCGGCGGCGCGTTTGTTTTTACGCGATAATGCGCAAGCGCGCAACATCAATGGTGGCCCGAGTTATGGACAGCCCTAACAGGGTTCTGAAAATGTTTGCTGACAGTTTTTTTTTTAATACGTGGCGTCTCACAGCTCGACCAAAGTGGCCGTCTGCTGCTTAACCGGACTTCCCTGTGGAGACTAATCTGTTAGACTACCAGCAAGGCTCATTGCTGACAGAGTGAACTATTCGTACATATACGTAGTTCACTGCTTTCAGTTACATATGTCACCGTATCGTGTTGTTTAATAATACTTAGTTTTGACGCATATTTTTACTAACCCTTTAAGAGTCTTCGCTCGAAATAAAGATTTAGAATTTGAATTTTACCGCCATAATAAAATTGGTTATTGGTGGCTAAGTTTTAAAGATACAGGCAACAGCGAAAACTTGAAAGTACCATAATTTACTTTAATTTGAATATTTTTATTTTTTTTGGATTTTTCCTTTATTTGTGCTAGGTTTTCGACCCAAAACCTATAGGTTACTTCCGGTTGACCTAGAATTTTCAATGTTGGTTAAAAACAACGTCTTACAGCACAGATAAAGGGAAAATTACGAAAAAATTAAAAAAGTTGAAAATTAAGGTAAATTTTGGTACTTACAAGTTTTCGCGAAAAACTAAATATGCTTATATCTTTTTACCGTGGTGACTCAGGAGCTTGGTTTTTATACACCTAATAGGGACTATAGACCTCAGCATCTGGTATAAATTTCAACTTGCTAGGTCTACCCGTTCCTGATAAAATCGGTGGTGACACACGGACAGACAGACAGACGGACAGACGGACAAGAAAGTGATCTTATAAGGGTTCCTTTTTTATCTGTTGAGGTACGGAACCCTAAAAATCGATTTTAATTAATCGATTGTTTTTTTAGCATGAAAAGTAAATGAATAATAATTGATTTTACTTAAAATAATAGTCGATTTTGTTAGATTTATCGATTTTTTCCCAAATGCTTCAATTAATTTCAAAATAAACGCCATAAATATTATATTAATCATAATTTTATTAATTAAAAATAAACGACAGAAATAATATTTTTTAAATAATCAACATTATAATAGGTTCAAATTAAAATGTTTTCTTTCTTCCAACATAAATTAACAAAATTGAACTATTCAAATAAAAAAAATACTAGAAATCCGCAGGCCATGAGTTACGGAATAACAGCTTATGCAAGCGTTTGGATAATATTCGGATCCTGGTCTTTGTTAATATGGTGCCAGCTTCCGAGAACAATCTATCTGCTGGTGTCGAAGAAGCCGGTACCAAAAGGTGCTTACGCGCCAACTGTGCCAGATTTATTGTCATCATAAAAATATTGACGCCAAGTACTGGTCGCCCTTTTGGTCGTTGACATTGTTATAAACAAGACATTTAAAAGCACTTAATAATTTGTGTCATGAAATACTTTCAAAATCGTCGTTTGAAAAATAAAGTTTCACCAACGAATAATGAATGACATATCAGCCGAATGTCGGTAAAAAAATAGTACAGTTCGTTGACTAACGATGAAGTTAGTCAACGAACTGTACTATTTTTAGTGAATGTTTGATTAGCTAAATGAATAATCAATGAACTAAACTGTTTCAAAAGCACAGAAAGGATGCCATCAAGGCAGATACAGAAATTGCAAGGCATGCGCCGCGCACGCCTCGCAAATTCGATGAAGAATACCCTTGCAACGCACGCCTTTCCTTTGATTTGAGTTGTCGTAACATTTGTTCACCACGAATATGAACGTCCACAGACACAGCAGTGAGCGCCGGCGCCACGCGCCATGCTTCGATTATTTGTAATATTGTAAACTGATATTAAAACAGATTTTTACTTAAAAATAAAACGATTTTAATCGATTATTTCCATAATCGATTATTTTTTCACATCCCTAATTGTATGTTTTCCCATGGATGTTTACAGAAATAACAAAACGCAACAATTGAGGTAATAATGTACATATTATCTCAATGAACGCCACCTGATACGATCCTTACATTTTACTTTTGCTTCATTTACCTTCATGCATCGACATACACTAGCCCCGGTTGTGAGTATAAAAAGTCGGTTAAATATGCAATATCGGCATCACGCCAGGGGTCGCGGATTAATTTGTAAGAGAGTTACCGCGGCGAGTAAGCAACTGAAGGAACACGGTTGGATTTTAGTTAGTAAAAGTCTGACACGCCGACAGAACGGGCGAATTCATTAGACAATTACCTTGCAGTACAGGCTTCGATCAACAATACATTGTATTGTTGACCGAAGGGTACAGGACTGAAAAATCACACACTTAGTTTGTAAGGGCGCGTTTATGAGACGAAATGTTCCGTCGCGATCGCCACGCTACGCCCGTGTGGCTTCCACGAGGTCGACCGAGAATACCTGTCCGATAATCATGTTGTTTCCTCATCATCATCATTATTTAAGCCAAAAGATACCACTGCTGGATTTAGGCCGCCCCCAAGCGTCGCCACACTGATAGGTCCTGTGCGTCTCTCATCCACCGTACCTATTCCCACAGCCTTGACCGGGTCGTCACTCCACCTAGAGGGAGGCCTTCCAACGCTGCGTCGTACGCGGTTGGCACTCCAGAACTTTTCAGCCCCAACGACCATCCTTTCTGCAAGCAATGTGCCCTGCCCACTGCCGCTTATATTTGAAAATTCTTCGGGCTATGTTGGTAAACTTTGTTCTCTTGCTTCTTTATTTCTGATTCGATCACGCAAGAAAACGCCGAGCATAGCTCTCTTCATTGCCCTTTGAGTAACTTTAAGCCTTCTGATGAGGCCCTATATTTCGGTCTCATAAATCATAATCCGAACATTTTAGCTCCTGCTAAGCAGATTGTGTCATAGAATTTCTAAAGAGAAACGCGACTGTTGACTGTCTATTAGAACCCAGTTACTGAGTACACGATTACTCCTAGGCAGGACGAAAGTCCAACTTTAAAGCTTCTGTACACCAGTAACGACTGTTTACATATGACAGCAGTTAGTGTAGGGTGTGGCTCCAACGGATTAACCAAAATAATAATATATATATATATATATAAATATATATATATATATATACACCTTAGATACCTCTCCTCGACCGAAACTTACAAGTATTTGGGTATGTCGGAAGCGCTGGGCATCAACAGTACTGACATGAAGCAACTGCTGAAAGAGCGTTTCTTTGGCCGCCTGAAAAAGGTATTAAATAGCCATTTGTGGGCGGAAATAAGGTGCGCGCCTTCAACAGTTGGGTCATGCCGGTTTTGATGTACTCTTTCGGCATACTCAAATGGACTCAGACCGAGCTCGACGCCCTCGATAATAGGGTCCGGACACTGCTGACCGCAAACCGGATGCATCACCCACGATCATCGGTGATGAGACTGTTCATCCCGAAGTGTGAGGGTTGAGGCTTTTTAAACGCCAAGACTCTTCACAGCCGCGAGGTGTGCAGCCTCAGAGAATACTTTTTACCAAGCTACCGGTGGTTAGGGCTCCAGAGAGAGGAACCTCCTAACAATACGAGACGTGTCCAACAGTACTGCTTTCTGGATCAGACCCTTGACCCAGCAACCTAACGAGAACCTCCTAAGGTGTTGGTCGAGGCTCGTGGTTATTAAGCCATTGGCTGACACGACTATCGGTACAATGATCGCTGTGTCCACATCCCACATGTCGACAACCTTGCGACCCAAGTCAAGATACTTGATTTGTTTCTTTCACGGCTTTCACGAGGTTCCCGTCATGCGGGACAGTTATGTCAACAATCATTGCACGCGTCTCGATTTGGTCCACCACCACTATACCAGGCTTATTGGCTACAATAGTCCTGTCAGTGAAGATGGACCGATCCTAGTACAATGTGATATTGCCATTCTCGAGAACTGGGTCGGGCACATACCTGTAGTACGGCACCTCCGATGCCACAAATGTGTATTTCAGAGCAAGATGCTGATGGATAACCCCGGTCACAAGGTTGTGCCTATGCAAGTACTCTTCGTTAGTTAGACGAGAACAACCAGTCATAATGTGGCGGATGGATTCACCCCAAAGACCTTTTAATTCTATAAGGTCGTTAATTCACCCGGGCGGTGACATGCCCGACAGATGTCAACCGTGCCATCGTTCAACAATAAATCTCCGGTAGTTATTCGTCATGATAACTTCGTCCATAATTGCACATACAAAACCTTCGGTTTCCCCAAAGAGGTCACCAAAACGCAGCCAGGCTACGGACGCTGATTGGTCTACATCGGACCCCGGTAGGGCCCGGAAAAAGCGTCCGTTAAGCTTCTTACTCTGCCATACCTCCCTGCGGTCGTTAGTGTCAAGCACTACAGGCTTGCGCCAGTTCTCATTCGCCAAGGAGAGCGGGGTGAGTCCCTTATCCACTGCCACTACATCTTGATGCATACCCGTTTAGAAAATATTCCCTGAGATTGCATATGTCGCGGTTGTGGAGGTTTTTGGCTTTTTACATTGGGGATTGTACATCCCGCGGAAGTGTTTCCGCGGGATGTACAATCTCATGACCGACGATCGTGGGCCTATCAAGGGCGTCATGGAGTCCGTTTTAGTTGTTTCCGCCCGAAAGAAGGCTATTGAACACCTTCTTCAGGCGGCCAAAGAAGCGTTCCCTCAACGATTGCTTCATGTCAGTAGTGCTGATATCTAACGCTTCCCAAATACCCAAATACATATATATATATTTATTATTATTATTAGAAGTCGTTGAATCTCCAACGCACTCTGCGCATCCTAGACGAAATCCTTTTTCGGAGAATGGTATTTAAATAAGCAGTAAATATTCCTGGTGCGCTGCAGTGACGAGGAAGCCCCAACAACATCCTGAAAGCATTATATTACTCACTGCACCACACTGAGGCGTTGTATATCCGTTGCGAATATCGTACCCACTGAGTGGACGTGAACAAAGATTGTAAAAAGCATTGACCTACCGCTGGCGACGAAGCGATTCATCATCATCATTTATCATATTATCAGATCATATTGCATCAGATATCCACGGTTCTCGGTTCTCTTTCCATATCAGCAACTCCTTTCAAGTCCTCAGTAACTACGTGCTCTAGGTATTTAAAATCTAGCACCTCTTAACGTAACCGGTAGGACCAATGCTGTTTTTTTCTGAATACAAGTAGGTAGTTTACTTTTCATCACACTTGCACGTAAAAAGTATCTAAACATACAGGTTAACTTGGCCGTAATGCCCTATATAAAACCCTCGGGCTTTCTTTTTGTCATGAAACCCTAGGGTGGTAAGTAATATTTTTTTAATTCATGGCACACAGGTCATGCAAGTTCAAGCAAGAAGATTCCACGCAATTGAAAAATTGTCTCAAAATGTTATCCAAACAGGAATTTCTTTGCAATCTCGCTACATGTTACTTAAATACTCAACTAATGTTCTTAATAATCGATTTTAATATTTATAGTATGAAAACGTCGAAATTATTTAATTCTTTTTACACTCCGTCATGGCTGTTTACATTTGCCCTTAAAGTTTCTGAACGAAACACTGTATAATCTGTGGTGTGGGCAAAAATTCGCCAACCGCTTAAAAAAAAGTTTACGTATTTCTTAATAACAGCTGTGCTGACTTGTGTTTTAAAGCTATAATTCATAATTCTTACTCGCAAATGTGATGAAAAACTTCTACTAGAGCTTCGATCCTAATTTCTTACTTACCGCCCTTAATACACAATGTACTATTTATGCACGGCCCGTGTGCCTCTGCAAAAGCCTCGCTGACCGCCAACAACTTACTGGTTTCGTTAATTGTTGAACTCAACCGCACTACGTCATCCGCATATCTACTATTATTGACATAGACACACAGATTGATGAATAGGCCGGCCAATATAATTATGTGCTACTTAGCTCGACAATCAGCTGGTTTACACAAATGCAGGGAGGGGTATCGCATATAGACAGTGGCAATAGTTGCTTAACCTAAGGTGCTATTAATTACTTAAGGCACTTTTTTAGCCTCTTCCTAGGCAGTTCGATATCCTTACATGCTTTTGTCCATTTACAAATATTTATATTGAATTATGTATTAAAATTAACCCTGAGCAGTCGGAGGATACATATTCGCGAGCTGGCTGATCCCCTGATCCTCCGACTGCACAGCATGATTTTTTCTTGTTTTCAGCATTTTATTCGCTTTTGAAGCAGTCGGGTTTTTATTTAAAATATATTTTGTCTAATTACTTTTTAACGTATTAGTGATATATATTTTTGTAATTACCTCTTACAAAAATATATATCACTAATACCAATGATATTCAAATAAACAGATATGTTATGAGCGCGCGCATTGTGAAGACTTGCATAGGTCACAATTGTGACATTTTAGTCTTTAGTTTATGTCACGCATGGCGAAGAGCGATAGGCTTTGTTGAAACAAAATAAAAATAAAAAAATGCCATCGTGTGTATTTGTAATTTATTTATTCATTGATTAAAATATTTTTTTTTTATGTCAGATGAATGAAAAGTGTGTTGTGTGCTGCCGCTGCTGCGCGGAACACTTTTTTTCAATCGTTTTGTGAGTTTATAACGTATCTGTTTATTTGAATATCATTGACTAATACGTGAAGATGGGTGTGGAAGAAAAAAATTGTTACTTGCACAATATGGCGCCCAAAGCCCGCCATGTTTATTTTTGTTTAACTTCTTATAATTAAGAACACTTGAGCAGTCAAGTTGTACCAAACGATGTCTTCATTATATAAATCCGTCTAGCGGTTTGAAAGATTCATTCCAAACTGTTAATAAAGAATATTACATACATATAAACATACAAGATTCGCGCGAAAAACATAACCCTTTCCTTGCAGGCGGGTAAAAAAATAAGTATAAACAATTCGAGCCGCCAAAGGTGTGCTTAATTTGGAGTACACTCTTCAAATAGTAACCTGTTACTGTAACTTGGCAGGCCTCCCACCAGGTGGACCGATGACCTGGTGAAATTTGCGGGGATCCGCTGGTTGCGGGATGCATGGGACCGGTCAAAGTGGTGACGCTTGGGGGAGGCCTATGTCCAGCAGTGGACGTCTTTCGGCTGATATGATGATGATGAAAGATAAAGCGCATCAAAGTTCAGGAGTGGGGGCTTGTAACGCCATTTTGTCAGTATAAAGTGTAGCGTAATGTATCGACATAAACAATAAATTACTTCGATACAGTTTTCGACGTATTTTTTCGTGGCAAAAGAAAATACGTGTCCATCATTTTTAGGTTATCTCACTGACTATTAAATTCATGCCCCCCCCCCCGATAGGTATCGGCCCGCCATTCTAAGCAGATTATAAATTCAAATTCTCTATAAAGAAGTCGAAGCGACAGCATTATAACACAGTTATTGTGTACCAGGTAGGGAATGCAATCTCGAGACGAGATCGCCAAGACGAGATCTCGAGGTATTACAAATTCGATCTCGGCGAGATCTCGCCGAGATCGAAAAATGAGGCGAGATCTTGCGAGATTGGGATCTCGCGAGATCGAGATTGCATTCCCTAGTACCAGGCTATCTCTGGGCCAGACAGATTATCAAACATTAAGGGAGTGCACCCACGGACAATTTATACTCCATTAGAAATAATATAAGAAATTTAAAAAGCCCTTTTTACAGTCCATTCAACCGATTTTGAGTTCTGGAATAGAACTCAAAATCGGTACTTACGTCATCGATACAAACACGAAATAGCCGACGAAGCTAGCGCTGTTATTCGTTCGTCTCGCTAGCGTAGCTTAGCTGTGTAGTTCGCGGTAGGAACTGAAGTAAAAAAGAGGTGAAACGATGCCCGTTAGGCTTGCCCGCCCGCCCATCTCACCCGGTGCACCATCCACCACCATCTTCGGAGTAATCGACGCTGGTCTTCCAAATAGAAGTGTAGTTACGCTCACTCGCTCGCCCGTCCATCTTTCATCTTTCATCATTGGTTTCGGTGTGAACCCACATAGTTTAGCTCGCCAAAGCTTCGCTCATTTTATAAAGTTTCCGAGGTCGATCGCTCGCTCGCTATCTGGCGGTGTGGCCTGCGCTTTAAAGGCAACCCCAACACAGGTATTATTAATAACTTACTGGGGATGCCTCAAATTTTATGTCAATGCAATATTTGAGACAAACATTTTATAATTTTTTATAAGGGCGAATACACAAGTTAGTACAGGGCCAGAACTCTTAGTAAAAATGATCAAACAACTCCTTAACTCGTCATAAAATTTATTTGAAATCCCCAATGCCCCGAGGTGCTACCTTCCACTAACTAACTTAGGCAACGCTGAATAAATCTTTACAAATAATACTTTATAATAATGTTACTAAGAACTATTGTCGCTTAGGTCGATTTACATGTCGGTAGAATTTTCACTCAAGACTAGATCGCTACATTTTTTTCTCACTTTCTAACACGTAGCTGGCAATATCTTTGCCTCGCTCTAATATCCAGGACCCTTTGATTTTTAGAGCGAAGGCAAATAAAACAAAACAAAATGCCCAATAGGGAAGGATGTATATATCCAAAAATACTTATTTCTATATTTAGTCTGGTATATATATTTTTTTTTTGGTAAAAATAAAACTAAAGTTGTAAATAGTACTTAATGAATTATAATTCACTTTCTTGAGTACTTTAGCAACAATTTGTTTTTTGTTTTGGTAAAATTATATTGAAGTGTCAAACTATGTACTTAATTACAATTAAAACGGTCAATTAACGTTACAACGATAACTAGTTATATATTTAAATGACTCGTGCTTATATTGTTTTAAATTTTTTCTTTACTATTCCCCTATACAAACTTTTATAATTATGCAATTAAAAACACAATTCTTAGAAATAAGTCTACAAAAATAAAATATAATAATAGATTCACTTTAGATGAGACATGTAAACCGACCTTAATAAATAACCTAACAGAAAAAAAACATAAAACTTAATATTTCTTACTTCGCCATTAAAACAAAATTTACGTCTTACGAGTAAAAAAGTAATAAATAAAATGCACAGAAAATAAATTACAATAGAAAAAAAAACAAAAATTATTAAATTAAATTATTGTTATTATCTTCACGCGCGATGTTTCCTTTCCTGAAATAAATATTTTACGTGAGAAAATGATATTACGATCCTAGTGAAAAAATCGCAATGCCGTAAATTGCAAAGCAGACACAGAAAAATGGGTACCCGAATTCGCGTCGCTTACTTATTTCTATTCGAAATGATGACTGATTTCCAATACACCAAAAAACCATCAGTTACCGAGAAATAGAACATCAATCAACATTTCCAGACTACTAGGAACCAACCATGAACCAACTTACATAATCATACCGATCCAGGGTTTCAGTCTTGCCTGGGAACCGAAGGGCATATCCGATAGGACAGCGACTTCCTCGGGGAGGGGCTGTATGCCCTCACTCCGGCGTAGAACTTGCCCTTCTGGGTGATCACCTCCAAGCGAGCTGAGGCTTCAGCCCTTCCGAACTCGTTCTCGATAGTTATCCTGTAGATACCGACATCTTCGATTGTAACCTGGACACAAAGAAAAATAATCAGAACTGCATTTTCCGAAGTGTAATAGGCTCATGATGTTCGTAACATCACTGACATTCTTCCCGTTACGCTTGAGTCTCGTGTATGCGGCAAGCCCATAGCGATAAACACACAAATACAAACTCCGGAATGCTACTTTTCTCAATTCTCTACAGATTACTCTAAAAGGACTTTGCTTGCTTCAGGGATCGAATCTACGAGTCTCAATATGGAGAGAGTCACTGGACCAATATTATGGAGATATTTGATGTAAATGCACTACCTCGATTGATAGCGAAAAAACGCATAGAGAAAGTGGCCAGGCATTCTGACATCAGGATGTCTGGTCCATTTTTTATTTTATAGCTCGAGACGACACAACTAATTTATTTCTTCGTAAATATTTACGATCCAGGTGTTCTGACGCTTGGATATGATATGAAATGAATAGTGCGAAGAATAATATGAAAGAAAAAAACTTTTTACAAAAACTACAACCGACTTTACAATTTCGGAAGTCGGTGTTCTTGTTTTATTTTCTTCGTTTTTTGACACCGACTTCTGAAATTGAAGTTATTTTTCACTTTTTTGTTTTTTATTTGGAAGTCAGTTGTAGTTTTTGTAAAAAGTTTTTTTTATTTTTCACTTTTTAGTTGTGCTACACAATTTATATAGGCTAGGTACCAATAATGCCCAAAGTGAAACCAGAATAGATTTACCCAATAACATGAAACTTAAACAAATTCGGTCGAATAAGGGTATACCAAGGTGAACTGTTTACACCTGCGTACCCCTTTAGAGCGTACTAGTGTGATGTTATGTTATGAAATGGTGTAAACAATAAACATAAATGCGATTGCAGCTATCCCGAGTGATTTGCCGTCATTTATTGAAGAGTTCTGATGTGTATCTCCGAAGTTCTTTATCAGATCTTGATGAAAATTAAATGCGACCACATGACAAACACCAGCTTTCAAATAAAAAAAGAATCATCAAAATCGGTTCACCCAGTAACAAGTTCTGAGGTAACACACATAAACAAAAATAAAAAAAATACAGTCGAATTGAGAACCTCCTCCTTTTTTTGAAGTCGGTTAAAAAATGAGGAGTGAACGCGACGAGACGGTTGAAAAAGTAGGTTAGAAGTAGAAAACGTGTTTGCCGACTGAAAGGAAAATATAAAAAGACCAGTAAAGGTAGATACTTGAGAAAACCCACCTGTTCTATTTCGAGTATCCTGAGCAGCTCATCCTTCTCCCTAATGGTGAACCTAGCCGAGGGTGTGATGATGATCCCGTCCTTGTCCCACGTGGCCCACGGGGCGGACTGGCCCTTGACAGCACACTTCAAGGTCACGTTGTCGCCCTCCTCCACCACCTTGTTGAAGGGATACGTGTAGAAGGAAGGTGCCATCTGCCGCGATGGACTGCAAAGGCGGCGGGTATCAGGGCCTGTAAGCAAATTTGTTCAAGTCAGAGTTTTAATAGTCTACTGTTTTGGCACAACCAAGAACATCTGATACGTGGAAAGATAATTTATTGTAAGTTAGAAATGCTTCAGCTATCTCCATTTTCCTTTCGAAACAAGCAGAATTACAATATTTTGTGGAATTGGAAACATAATATAAAGCCCATTATATGACAAATTATGATAACTGATTTTATTTCTGTAAGTTGTTTTTCAAACACTTTTACATGTCGAACATATTTTTAAAACTAGATGAGGTCGGCGTTTCCTATCTGACTACTCTGAGAAGAAAGGCCGAACCAAACTCAGAGATCACAGTCTCTAAGTCCAGACAAAATCTTGGTTAGATCATGTGAAGACCATGTAGACTGATGTCTGAAATGGTCTTTTGTGGAAAGAACCAGCCAGATTGAGTGGAACTGTCCAGTCAGTGCACGCATTTGTCAATAACCGTGCAGCTCAACTCAGAATTTAAGGAGCTCAACGGTTCGACGAACAATACCAAAGAAAGGACATTCGGGTAGGCCGCATAGACTACTCAAACTGCCAGACCATGTTTAAAAACTAACTTAGATAAAACAAAATTTAAAAAAAGAATGAACAACATAGTCTTCATATTCACAATAATTAAAATAATATAATATAGATTAGATTAGATTAAGACGGGCTGGTGTCCGCAACTCCACGTCTAAGCGCGTATTTTGCGTACGGATAATATAATATAATACTTCAGAAAGTAAATATTCTTGTCATTGCAAGAAAACCAAAAAAAAATGGTTATTTGGCAAGCGTTATCGGTGATAGAATATCACTTATAGTACCTCAGTACCTGAGACATGATTGATGGCATACAGTGGATCGCATAGATTAAATTAGGTAGTACATTTTTATCGATAAAAAGTGATCTCAAAGGTCTTGAAGATTTACCAGGTGTCCTGGAGACGGATCTAGCGGGCGTGCTGCGCGGCGTGGAGCGAGGTGTCGAAGCAGCTGACAACAAGGCTGGTGGACGCCGTAAGCGCTGACTCAGGGTGTTCGGCTCGCCAGGAGCTGAGGAGAAACGGTTATACATTGAAAAAATATCGTAATTTTATCCAAAAGACATCCAATGCTGGACACAGGCCTCCCTAAAGCGTCGTCTCATCGATCAGTTCTATGCTTCTCGTATCCGGCGGAATCTCGCAGCCCTCACCAGGCCAAAAGTCCCCCTTCCATCCCAAATAAAATGGTTAGAAGTATTGACACATTGTTCCTGTCCTGTCTGTTACTATCTCGTGACGCAGAGGCAATTTAAAGTCTAGTCTTAAACATTTCTATAGCGGTTCACCTCACTCGCCTAACATATCAATAAATAGTCAATAATTACAGTGTCTCAGTAACTGACGTTGTGAATATCACAAACTGAGGTCACAAAAATGATGAAATAAAAATCTTAGGTATTGTTTGCAGTTAGCAAACTATTAAGCATTATATATTGATTAAATTCATTAAGCGGTAATTCTCGAATACATTACGACTAACAATATATTTCTATATTATTATTATTTATATACAGTTTGAGTTTTCCAAGTGGGCGTGGATGGGCAAATCAGAAACTATGAGGCATAGTTCGCCATTGCTTCCCAGGTAGCGATGGCGTGGCAATAAAAGTCGATATGGATTCGATGCCGTGCTTTCCCTATATAGGCAGGGAGAAAAGTTCCCCGTACAATATTTATAGGACAAAGGTTTTACTAACTACAATTTTTGAATCGAACTGATCACCTATGTGGCATTCGTCTAAATAAATTACCTCGACGCACGGCAGTGTGTCAGCCAAGTTCGCGATCCAAAAGGGCGACACATTTGCTTTACACACACACACTTTAATCTTTGAGTTTTAGTCCAATTTAGCCAAATATATGTGTGAAGTCTAGGTTCGAGTTCATCTGCCAGCGTACCTCTAATAATTATCTCAAAGGAGAATGTTATCGGCAAGTACTATTCTTATGCTTATTTCCACAGTATTATATCTTATGGCATTCTGCTGTGGGGATCAGCAGCAGACGTTGACTCAATTTTCATCCTACAAAAGAGGGCAATCCGCGCAATCTATAAAATGGGTCCTCGCGAGTCCCTCAGAGAAAAATTTAAAGAGATCGATATACTGACTCTACCTTCACTTTATATTTTGGAATGTATTTTGTATGTCCGTAAAAATCGAGGACTTTTCAAAACTAGAAGCGACTTCCATAATTTAAATACACGCAGTAAGCACGAAATTGTAATACCCAAATTCAGATTAAAGAAAACTAGCAAGTCTTTTCTTATAAACAGTATACGCTTTTATAACAAGTTGCCAAAGTCAGTTATAGAACTGACCGATGGAAAGTTCAAAAATCAAATCAAACGTGTCCTTATTAAAAAAAGCATATTATAAAATCAAGGACTACGTTGAAGATCAAAACATTTGGCCTTAGCTCCTTCTGCGCATGCAGCTTCCCTGGTACTCGTAACTTGTAAACGGCACAAATAAGTGGATGTCTCTAACTATTCTCAATCTAATTTTTTTTTCCTTCATTTAATTAGAATTTTTACAATGGTTTTCAATCATCTTTATAGCCCTTTGCTAAGAATAGTTACAGCACTGATAACAATATTTGTGTCACATGTTAAATTTAGTCTTGTTATACTTATTTTTTTTTACCATTGTATAGATTCTTTTACCGATTGTTTTGTGAATGTGTGAACATTGTAGGCCTTCTAGATGCTAGTTAACATCTGTTAACTTTTTTATATATTATATAATCTTTTTAGTTTCTTACGACTTATTGTCATCGGTCGGGCCTACGTTGTCCCCCCATATCTAAGTACTAATGCTGTAACATGGAAATATTGTAAAACCAAAACATTTTCAAAAGAGTAACCATAGAGTTTCTTGTCGGTTCTTCTCCATAGGAAACGACCAACCCGAACCGTGCACATTTTGTCGACGTTTTATAAGTGCCCATGTAAGCATAAATGAAATAAAAATATTGATTTTAAGATGAACAGTAACGTTTTATATGATCAACTATTCTATCGTATTTACAAAAGTGAAAGGCTTCATCCAGACCGAACGCGTGGTCACTAGGACAAGTGAGCGTGATTAATAATACAAATATACATATCTATCTACCTATAATTATGTATACCTATATCTAGTGTATCGGTAGTAGAGACTAGCTAATTTATACGGAACCAATTCACTTGTGAAACTTACGGTACACTACAAGACAGGCACTGGACTTGGCCTTGCCGAGGTTGTTGGAGGCCTCGCAAGAGTAGGTGCCCTCGTCCTCAGCAGTCACTTGTTTGATCTTCAGGCGCGCGGCGCCATCGTCGAACGAGGATTCGAAGTCTGGGCAGTCGTGTATTAACTGGAAAATTATAATAATACTATTTTTTACAAACGTTATAATAATTATAGTCTTTCAGACAGAATTTCGGCCAGCCATCGATGCTGGAGGTATATATTAAGTGCACAAATGTACATGCAAACACAGGTCCTCTCTCTGGTCCCTCACTCCCATAGTCCGAAGGGACAGCAATCCGACACAACCAAAAACATATCAGTGTATCAGTGTCCCTTACACACACTCAAAATAACCTTACTCTAAGACCTTATGGTCACCTCCCTGGACTAAAGCGTGTTTTTCGAGGCACGGGGGTTTCACACCGCCAACTTCATGTAACAATAACGTATTACGTTGCGTTGTCCACTCCTCCAAGCTCTCTGGATTTTCTTTTAAACTGAAAGTCGACCCGAACATCATTATGTTCGGGTCAACTGTAAAGGCTAAGCTGATGTTGATGACGTAGATAACGTAACGTAACTGCAGTTAAATCCATACATACCAGCGGTTAAACCACCCATTCAATGAGTCGCGGAGCTCAGATAGGCATACAGTCCATGTACAATACTGGTATTCAACTATATAGATAGAACATACACTAAATTCTTCTACGTTTGTCTTAGCTCATCATACCTCATTGTAATGGAACCACCGGATGTCCGGCTCGGGGTTGCCACTGACGCGGCACTCGAACTCGATCGCGTCGCCGTCGTACGACAACAGGTCTGTCAGCTCTCTCTCGAAGCGAGGGATCACTTCCACGCGGCTGGAACGACAAAAAACCCGGTAATTTTTTTTAAATGTATATAAGTATGTCATCAGATTATTGTAGTACTCGGTAGATTATGAAATATCACCGGATTGTATAAAATATCAAATTCAAATTCTTTTATTAATTTTGTGAACATAGGGTAAAATTACAGATGTTATAAATAAAAATGTTGGTCCATACTATGTTCCGCCAGAAGGCATACAAAATATTCGGCATAAAAAGGTAATAGAATGTCACATTAACAAAATAAAATGAAAAAAATAAAGTCATTAGATGTCACAATTTCATGTCAAAAAATAATAATTAATAATAATATGTCGATAAATTAAGATGGCACATAAACAAATAGATAGTAACTAGTCACAATTTCGTAATACAATAATAATTGAGATAAAAATGTCAAGTCTGAATACCATTATCATAAGGGAGCAATATATTATTATACAGACAGATGTCAAACACTTAAATATTATTTAAATTTATCATTAAGATATTCATTAACAGAATAATACGCCTTGTCATTCAATAATTTAAAAAGCTTATCGATAAATTGTGATCTGTAAATTTCGAACAGACCATACATCTATCTGTTTTGATGTAACCGTTAAATTGTAAAAATGCCCCTCATTGATCGGTTTGATATCAGTACTTACACAACTCACGTAAATATCATAGAGTCAAAAATTAAATAGAATGCTCGTTATTAGATGTTGTTGGTAGTTTTAGGCCTGCAGATTAAACTGGACAAGGTCGGTTTTTGGATGGGTCAGTGTTTTACCTTGAACGGCCGGTGTGGTCCGTGATGATGATGTTGTTTGTGATAATGATAATGATGATGTTAGTTATTATAATAATAAAGTTCGTGATGATGATAATGTTGTTCGTGATGATGTTTTTCGTGATGATGATGTTCGTGATGATGTTGGTGATGATCGTCCGCCAAAAGAAAAAACGGAGCCAACAAAAAACGACCTTGGCAAGTGTTGCTTAATCTGGCCTTAAAACAATATAATCAACATTGGACAACGGGAAGTCAGCTAGTGTGTACGTAATAAATAAATTATGCTACGGATTGTGCTATTTTTACTAAATACCTTCCATGTAAGTAATATATATTTTTTACTTACCCATATCTGATGTTGTGTGAATCGTCCGTTGAAGATGGATCTGAAATTATACAAGAAAATGAATACAAGATACTTATTTTAATACGGCCATGGTTATCAACTAAATAACTCTAAATGCAAGCAGGGCTATTTCAGCCAGACTCAATGTATTTACGTGATTATGAAGGCCTATATTGTCCAGCACCCGAAAGGAATTGAGCAACTTAATTGAAAGATCACGCGCGAGTTAAGGAACCCCAATCCCCCAATATTAGCTTCATCAGCCAATAATTATATTATATTAGAATAACAGCTATATGTCAGCATATAATATCTAGGACATGCGTCATTAGCAGAGATGATTGGTTAGCAATAAGATTAGTATATAAGATCAACATTTTGTAGAATTAAGTAATTACTGTCTTGCTGTAACTGGGATCAAATAAAGTTTATTTTTAAACTCTTCCGTTGTCGCTTACTTAATTGGCGCAGCCGGTAGGATCTCTGTAGTCAGTCTGTCACGTATCCACATCTACGGGAAGCAGCCGACGTCCGTTTCAACGGTTCAGCAGAGATCACCGAACAAACAAATACATTAAGAAGCCACATCAAGCCAGGAGAGGACCAGGAGCCAAGCAGTAATTCAGGGATCATGAAGATAGCTGCGGAATTGTGAGTAAATCTTTTCACCTTCCTCTCAGCTCTTCCATTTGCATCCCAACCTTGTATTAATCTATGTTGTGTGTATTATTAGGGATTGGACAACGCCGTAATAATATTTTATAGATTGTTAGTTGTAGTAAATAGTTAGGGATAATTTATTAATTTTTGTGCTTACTTTTTGTGAAGCTTCGTTATTTCACTTCATAATGGAAGGTATAAACCGTGTTCCGCAAGAGATGGTAAACATAATTCCAGTATTTAATGGCGATGTTAGAGCGTTACCCTTATTTATTAAAAAATGTGAATACATTTTAACAACATTCCAAGGGAGCGTTGTACAAAACAATTATTTATTTCATGTAGTAACAAGTAGATTAACAGGCGAAGCAGCTAGTTTGGTAGGCGAAAGGGACTCTATAAATACGTGGGATGAGCTAAAAATGCTGTTAAATCAACACTTTGGCGACCCACGTACTGAAGATTGTCTAGCAATGGAGTTAGAATCCTGTAAAATTAACAAAGGTGAAAGTTACTTAGATTTGTGTCATAGGATACAGCATATGAGAAGCATTTTATTTTCCAAAATATCAGAGACTATTGCTGATGACTCTTTACGGAAGGCTAAGCAGATAATCTACAGTAATAGGGCGATGAATGTTTTTCTATTCAATTTACCGCCATTCCTAGTTAGGTTAGTTCGTTTACGCGACGTTTCGACATTGGAAGACGCGTTGAAAATTGTTTTAGAAGAACAGAACTTTCAATCAGTCTATAATTCAAAAACAAACGATCACCGCAATTATAATAGATCTAATAAAAATATTTCAATAGTGCGAAGTATAATTCGCAGAGCCTATCCAGTGCAGTTGCACCGAATAACGCCACGAGTAGTTCAATTACGATGAACAATTCGCAGCAGTTTAGGAATTATAGGCAACATTATAATCAAAATAATTTCAATCGGACAAATAATAATGATCATAACAATAGGACAAGTAGGTCACAGTTTCCGATGGCGCAACAAAGCCAACAGTCCACGGCATATGCACCGCGAACGTCACCTTTTGCAGCGCAAGCATCTCCGCCGGGTTCAAAGTCGAACACTGACGTTACTATGCGCACTGCAAGTTCACGCCGTGTTAATTACACTAATAATCATAGCTATAACGAACCAAGTTTTGACAACTCAAATAATGAGTTCCAGGAAATTCCTGAAGATCCCAGACAGGGAAATTTTTGTATAACCGCCTCTACCCTAGAGAGCGAATAAAAATTAATTGCAATAAACGTCTTAACTTACCACACATAGTTGTACCAGAATTAAATGCAGTGTTTATGATAGATACAGGCAGTGTTAGGTCTTTCATAAGCCCACACATTGCAAACAAGTACTTTAGGGATCGGTTGCAATATGAACCCTTCGAAGTTGTTAGTACTCACGCATCGAGTGTTCATAGCGAAACGGCATTTATTCCTTTACCAGCTACGTTTTGCAGTAAGGAATTTCATAAATTTTATGTTTACAGTGTTGATGATAGGTATGATGGGTTAATAGGTAGTAACCTACTTAAACAGTTACAGGCAAAAATAAACATGGAAAGTCAAGTTTTGCATTTAAAAAATGCGAATATTCCAATAATATACGCACCACCTATGAGAGAGGTATATCAATTGCCATCTCGTAGTGAATTAAGAGTTAGATTGCCAGTCAACTTACTAGACGGGGAAGCTATACTACAATTTAAACAATTTTCGGAAGGGATTCGAATGCCCACCGCATTAGTTAAGTGTATTAAAGGTTACGCATCAACCGTTATTCAGAATTATACGGATGAAACCAGAACCTTAGTGGTAACAGGACCTTTTACGGTCGAACCTTACAGGCAGAACCCATCTGTTCACATTAATTTTACAGAAAATAACATAGAAATAGATAGGATGCTAACAGATAATTTAAAAAAATTACAGTTAGACCACATGAATTCTGAGGAACGTAAAACCATCGAAGGGCTATGTAATGAGTATAAGGACATATTTTATTGTGAGAATATTCCATTAACGTTTACAAATCAAGTAAAACATAGAATTAGAACAAGGAATGAAGATCCTATAAATATTAAAGCACATAGGTTACCTCCCATTCAATCGAAAGAAATTAGGAATCAGGTAGATAAAATGTTAAGGGACAATATCATCCAGGAATCACACTCCCCCTGGAGTGCTCCCGTACATTTAGTGCCAAAAAAATTAGATTCATCAGGACAGCAAAAATGGAGGATGGTAGTTGATTATAGACGTCTCAATGAAATTACTACCGATGACAAATACCCTTTGCCCAACATAAATGATTTATTTGATATGCTAGGCAATAGTACCTATTTTACTACCTTAGATTTAGCTAGTGGATACCATCAAATCGAGGTCCAGAAAGAAGATAGGGCGAAAACAGCTTTCAGTACACCTTCAGGACATTATGAATTTAACAGGATGCCGTTTGGGTTAAAAACAGCACCTGCAACATTTCAGAGGGCTATGGATAACGTTCTAAGAGGTCTCCAGGGCTTACATTGCCTGGTATACCTTGATGACGTCATAATTTTTTCTAAATCGCTGACTCAGCATGTAGAAAAACTTAGAGCAGTTTTTGATCGTTTTCGGGCGACAAATTTAAAAATACAACTCGACAAATCACATTTTCTTAGAAAGGAAGTTCTTTACTTAGGGCACACTATTACAAGTGAAGGATTGAAGCCAAATAATGATAAAATTGATGCAATCTTAAGATATCCTATTCCAGAAACAGTTAAACAAATAAAAAGCTTTTTAGGACTCATTGGTTATTATAGGAAATTCATCAAAGATTTTGCAAAAATAACTAGACCTTTAACAGCTTGTTTAAAGAAAGGTCGTAAAATAATTATTAATGATGAGTATAGGGAATGTTTTGAAACATGTAAAAAACTTTTAACAAACGCACCTTTATTACAGTATCCCGATTTTAGTAAAAGTTTTATTTTAACTACCGACGCATCGAATTTTGCAATTGGGGCTGTATTGTCACAAGGATCAATAGGCTCAGACAAGCCAGTAGCATATGCTAGCAGGACTCTGAGTGACACAGAAGTAAAATACAGTACTATTGAGAAGGAGCTTTTAGCCATAATATGGGCAGTTAAGCATTTTAGGCCTTATCTATATGGCAATAAATTTATTATCTTTACAGACCATAGACCATTAGCATGGCTGTATTCATTAAAAGAACCCAACAGTAAGCTCACGCGTTGGCGTTTACGCTTAGAGGAATATGACTACGAGGTTAAGTACAAGAAAGGGCCTCAAAATACAAATGCAGATGCCTTATCTAGGATTAAAATTAATGCAATTAACGACGATTTAGATTCGATATTTGTTAACGTAGGTGATAGGAAAGAGCGAATACAAAAAATTATAGATGAAGAGCTGCAAATTGACGAAACGCCCATAGAAACGATAGAACTTTCGGATTCTGATGATGGCGTCACAGCTAATTCAGTTTCAAATAGGGAACATGAAGGTATTCCTATTTTAAATGAAGCTGTAGATACTAAAGCTAGACAAATTTTAGTTCACTCATGGTTTAAAGATAAATTGACAGTAAAGGATATTTCTAATAATAAACAGAAAATTTTTGAAGTTCACTTACCAACAAATAATGACAAATTAGTTAAAGACTTTCTAAAAGAATATATAGATCCTAAACATAAATATCATATTTATTTTGAACATCCATCGTTTAGAAAATCTTTTTCAAACATGGTTATTAACTTGTTTAAAAAGGGTTCAGTTAAGTTAACAGAATGTACAGAAAGAGTGATCAATTTGACAGAGTCAGAAGAGGATCAGAAAGAAGTTATTATGAAATACCACGACGGGAAAACCTGTCATAGAGGCATTAGGGAAACTTTAGCTAAACTTAAGAGATATTATTGGTGGCCAAACATGAAAGAAATAGTTACAACAGTTATTAACAGCTGCGAAATGTGTAGAAAAATGAAGTACGATAGAAAGCCCATTAAACCTCAAATTCAGTTAACCCAAACTCAGAATAGTCCATTCCAAGAAGCTTTTATGGATCTATTATACATTGAAGGAAAATATTATTTAACTATTGTAGATGCTTTTAGTAAATTAGCACAGGCAATAGAGGTACCTAATAGGAGTACACCAGAGATAGTTAGAGCATTAATTAAATATTTTAGTATTTATGGATTGCCCAGTAGAATAAGTTGTGATTCAGGGACAGAATTTAATAACATGTTAATTAAGGAAATGTTAAGTCTATACAAAATAGAATTGCACATAGGGACTCCAAACAATCCCAGTTCCATGGCAATAGTCGAGAGATTCCATTCTACTATCATCGAAATTTACCGATTAGCAAAATATGAAAAAAACGATTTAGATGCAGCTTCCGTTATGACGTATGCTATTATGGCATATAATAACACCATACACTCAGCGACAGATTTTACGCCTTTTGAACTAGTCTTTGGGCATACCGATGCCGGAAATGTATTTAATGTCGATAGGGAGAAAAATTTAACTCAGAAATTATTATTAGATCATAGGAAACGTCTCAAAGTACTATACGAATTTGTAACAGATAAATTAAACACAGATAAACTTAAGGTAAGAGATAAGAAAGGAGGTGAAGAAACACCAGTCCTTAAGACAGGAGATACTATTTACATGAAGAATACTAGGACTAGGAAAGCTAAGGAAAAACCTCGCTATGAAAAAGCCGAAATCACTGGTAAAACCGAACGTAATATAGTGCCTGTAGAATTAAATAAAAGACCAACTAGAGTGGCAATAAAAAATGTAAAACGTCCTCCACAGGTCATGCCTAGTACTTCTGGTACTAGTGATGTCAGGATTCACGCTGGAACTCCAGAACTTCACTCGGAATCCGGGGATAGCGTCGTTGAAGATGGGAGTAGCGGTGAAGAAGAATAATTATTGGACTATATTTAAGATTTTAGATTTAGAATCCTTAAGCTTACAAATAGATAATAATATTCGCGATTTTAGCAATATGAAATCGAAAATTATAGAAAGCAAATTAAGTAATGAAACTTTAGGTATAGAAAACCAAATCGAGTATTTAATAAGACTTACTAAAGATAAATTATATCAAATTTTACCCCTTAATCATAGAAACAAACGAGCTTTGTTCAACCCTCTGGGCTCATTTGTAAAAGCTATATCTGGTAATTTAGATGAAGACGATGCAATTAAATATGATAAGGAAATCGTTTTACTCCAGAATAGAGAACATGCAGTCGAACGTAAAGTGTCATCAATGCAAAAAGCTTTCGATAAATTAGTTAATGACTCAGAAATCATAAATTCAAATATTAAAAGATTAGGCTCACACACTAATGGCATAGAAAAACTAGCTGAAAATGAATTCAAATTTAACAAGTTACTACGAATAATAGATACTATGTACCAAATTTTAAGCAACTTTCGAACTTGTTATGAGAACATACAAGAAATAGAGTCCGCAATCGCCTTTAGCAAACTAAATGTTTTGCACCAGTCTATTATAAATAGCACAGAACTGTACAGCAGTTTAGAAACAATTAGTAAACATGCTAGGACAATATATCCAGTTAGTAAAAGTAATTTAATAAAACTAGAACGTAATATCATAGTCAAATCATATTTAAATAACAATAGATTAGTATTTGTGTTAGAAGTCCCTCTAATAGACAACGAAACATATAATTATTATAAGGTTATTCCTATTCCTATTTTCCATTCTCCAGACACTTTTACCATTATTCCCAAATACCCTTACCTAATGGTGAATCGATTGAAATACATGCCCGTGGTAAACTCATGTACTGAAATTGAAAATGACAGATTTCTTTGTGATGAAAGTAATTTAGCTCAGAATCCAGTCGAGACCTGTATAGAACAAATTATGTTGATGAAGAATAACTACAATAGCTGCGTAAAGAATCGTATCAAGATAGAAAAGCCTAAGGTGCAGAAGATAACGGATAGCCAATGGTTGGTCTACACAGAGGACAACCTGATCATTACCGAAAACTGCAATGAGGAAATCCGCAAATACAACATCTTTGGGACCTATATCGTGACACTGAGTCAACAATGCGAGGCGCAAATAGGAGGAGTAATTGTTGGTGCCGCCACAAACACTACAATTTCCAGTTTCAAGCTCCCATTGGTCGAGATGCCAGAGCTTCAACAAGACATACAGACAAGGACGGAGAAGGTCGACCTAAGAAACGTGGACTTTAGTGACGTGAAAGAATTGTTACAAAGTGCCAAATTTAGTGAAAGTGACGATACAACCCAAATAGTGACAATAGAAATTAGCGTATGGACCATTTTAGAGTATATCATTATCATAATAATTATTGTCGTCATCTCATACAAATTAAATGTTTTTCGTTTTTGCCGAAATTCTCCGAAGTCATCTGCGACGCCTTCGGATAATTTCTCTCTTAGGGAGGGAGGAGTTAAGGAACCCCAATCCCCCAATATTAGCTTCATCAGCCAATAATTATATTATATTAGAATAACAGCTATATGTCAGCATATAATATCTAGGACATGCGTCATTAGCAGAGATGACTGGTTAGCAATAAGATTAGTATATAAGATCAACATTTTGTAGAATTAAGTAATTACTGTCTTGCTGTAACTGGGATCAAATAAAGTTTATTTTTAAACTCTTCCGTTGTCGCTTACTTAATTCGCGCAAGCTGTTATATTGGCAATTCAACAGTATCCATTGTGTGTTTTACGCCGTTGAGTAGACGGATTTTTCGTATTTAGTTGTGTATTATGAAACACAATGTAAATGTGAGTCAACTTCACAAAAAGTAATAACTCACCTTTCGCCTTGATCTGCAGCGATATAATCGCCTTAGCCTCTCCGTGTACGTTCCTAGCGACCACGGAGTAGGCTCCGGTGTAGTCCAGCTTGGCATGCGGTATCTCGAACCGGTACTCCGGCCCGTCTCCCACTCGTTTGAAGTGTGTTGCGTCACGGTAGTAGTCCGGCTGCAGGTAATAAAGTTTTATTGTAGGAATTCTGTGACCCTGTGGGTTTTTTTTGAGTTTGGGCTCAAGTGTACCACATAAACGGACACACACATTTGTACATTTTATTAAGTCCACGTAATACGATCGAGCCTTTTGTCATCAACCGAGCACATAACAATGGGCTCTGGGCTGTTACTAGAATGTCCTGATGGAGTAACCCAATAAAACTTAATTCGAATTGGGATTCGAACCCAAGACCGCATGATCAGCTGTAGTGCTTGCAATCTTACGAAATAGTTTAAGCTAAAGTATTATATTAACGGTCTCGTTGACCAAGCTTTTGGTCTAAAGTTTGATATTAACGGTCTCGTTGACCAAGCTTTTGGTCTATAGTTTGATATTAACGGTCTCGTTGACCAATCTTTTGGTCTAAAGTTTGATATTAACGTCTCGTTGACCAATCTTTTGGTCTAAAGTTTCATATTAACGGTCTCGTTGACCAAGCTTTTGGTCTAAAGTTTTCATCTACAACATAAGCTTTTGAAATTAAACTGAATTAACAAACTTAGATCGATAGATAGATAATTAACTATTTTGTACCTACAATACAACCAGTTTACCTATAATAAAGAGTAGGTAATTGTTTATTGTAGATATACCAAAGTCATTTACAATTAGGGTCAACAAAAACGTGCCAAATTTCGGGTTCAATAGAAATAAACACACAAAGCCAGAAAACGACAACGCGGCAGGCCCAGAAAGAGATGGTGGGATGAACTGGACTCATCCTTAAAGGACTGGTCCAAGATCGCAGAAGGCCGAAGCTAGTGGAAGGAGGGAACGAAGACTTCTGCGCTGCAGTGGGACAAGCCAGGCAGATAATAATAAAAACAAAAGGAAGTCACATTTAATATTAGCCACAGAAATGCATGGAAGGATGCTAAATTATTCGTCCTTTGAAGAGTATATCTAGTAATTATTCTCACCTTAAGGAAGTCCCTGAGCCAGTACACATCAGGTTTAGGGTCTCCGATGACCTCGCACGCGATGATGACGGTGTCTCCTTCTCTGGCCTCGCTTGAGCGCGGTTTTCTGATGAACATCGGCTCTCTGGAGTATCTGCAATGGTAAAGATTTGGCTTTAGATTTTCAAGAATCTTTCACGGAACGTAGAACTATAGTATCAGGTTGTAGCGGAGGTATTTGAGAAGTAGCTTGTCTTGGGAGAGCTAGAATCATCATCAGCCTACATCAGTTACGATAAATGATTTATTTTCTGTAAGTTAGTATGTAGAAAAACTTTTACACGTCAATCATATTTCTTTTTAAACTTGAAGAGGTTGGCGTTCCCTTTAATTCTACTCTGAGAAGAATAGCCGAAACAAACCCAGAGGTCAAAGTCTCTTTTAAAGTCCAGACATAATCTTATCAGATCATGTGAATACCATGTAGATTGGTGTCTGAAATGGTCTTTTGAAGAAAGAACCAGACCGATTGAGTGGACCTGTCCAATCTGTGCACCCATTTAGCAGTAACCGTGCAGCTCAACTTAGAATTTAAGGAGCTCAATGATTCGACGTACAACACCAAAGGTAGGACATTTGGGTAGGCCGCATAAGTTACTCAAATTGCCAGGGGTACTTCAGTCAAATCCTTCAAAAATGGAAGGGGAACGGATGCCGGTGTATAATATGTTGCCGGTGTACACTTTATTCAATGTATTGGCACTGGTATTGCAGATATCAAGAGACGGAAGGACGGCCGTCAGCTTGTTTGCATCCAATAACTTAAATATTTGCCATGCCTTGTAATGCGACACATGTCACGAAAGGCATGTGCAATATTGTCATTCTTTAGCAACATTTTTACGATTGCCTTAGTTCCTTTAAACGGCTTATTGGTTTTTGGTCAGTTGCCAGAAGTATGTTTCGAAAATCGAAAAACCATAAAATAATTATAACTTTGTAGTAAATTTTTTTATAAATAAATTCTCATTAAAAATAAACAACATCCTTCATTGGCTCTTTCTCTCCAAACAACCAGGTTTATCAAAAGAGGTATTCTGTTAGGTAGTCGTTCCATGTAAAATCTTAGTATTCAGCTAGTATATAATTAACAAAAACTTACGGTTCATCAGGAGCATTGATCACAACTGGAGGTGTCCATTTCTCTCTCGGTTGTGTTCCCTCAACCACGATCACTTTCCCAGAAGTTGAAGCCCGTCCGACTTCATTGGAAGCCGTGCAGGTGTAGACCCCAGCATCTCGGTAGGTCACGAAGGCTAGAGCCAGTTCTATCTGACCGTCTCGGTCTAGAGTCATGATGGCGCGTCTACTTGGTCGGAGGCGGACGCCGTCGCGGTACCAGGTGACACCTACTGAAGGGTAAGCCTCTACCACGGCTGATATTCGGAGCTCTTCACCTGGAAATTGGTTAAGAGGATTATGAATGAATTGTGGGTTTAATTCTAGCATTAATTCGATGATCTGTTTTTTTATAAAAGGCAGTGAGGAAAGCAAATACTCATATTTATGTTGACTACGGTTCAACATTAGTAATTTAGAATTGCAATAAAATGCAGAAAACCTTCCTATCCCCGAAAAACAATTTCAGCTTGTTATTTAGCTCTTGTTTCGCGGGACTACGAGGCGGTTTGACATTATTCAAATTTAGTATTTTGCCGATTAAAGCTAGTTATAACATAGGTAGGTATGCCTGTGGGCTTACACTAAGTCTTTTCCCCTTTATTTTATATAGCCCCGTGTACCGCCAATCTCAGCGGAGAGTAGCAATCGACGCGAGAGACATTATAGTGCTTAAAGGTTTGTGTAAACACAAGTACCTCTTAAGTATCAAGTAACTCTTTTGTCACTCTCATAGTCCTCTATTAATGACACATTGAGGTACATTTTGAATTACTACAAGCAATTTTATAAGTTACCTTCAGAAAGCCTGTACAGCGGTTCCAATCCGCAACAGAACTCTGGCGCCACATACGCTCTGATGCCCTTATCCACTACCAGGCTGCAGCGGCAGCTGACTGCCCCGGAGCTGTTCCGAGCCATCGCCTCGTACACCCCTCCATCCTCCAGGGTCGTCGGGGCAATTTCCAAGGTGTGGAAGTGCTCATCCTGATAGGTGTTGCGGCGACCTGAAAGTTGTAGGTGTAGTGTTAGTTTTAAAATATGGTTCCTGGTTATATAGGTTTGCAATAATGATTTACTATTTTTGACATTAAATATTTATGTAAATGGTGTGCACCAATCTTATCTAACCTTTTTCCCAACTATGTCGGCGTCGATGCAGCTGAGTACCAGTACTCCAAATAGAGCAACTGCCTATCTGACCTCCACAACTCAGTAACTGGGTAACACGATACCCATTGCCAAGACTGATGACAGTTTCCCTGACTTCTGAGTATCCGTAACGACTTTCAAAGATCTAAAAATGGCAGCCGGGACCAACAGCTTAACGTGCTTTCCTAGGCACGGAGGAATCTTGCTTTGTGCAGAAGGGTCACCCATCCACCGGTTATCCTTAGCAAGCATTGTTGAACCTTGAAGATCGACCCGTGCAGCTATCATCATTTAGCCACAAACAATTTTCGGAGTTACGATGTCAAAAGTAACAAACAACATTTACTTACTGTCAAACACCAGGGTATCGCCATCCTTGAACCAGGTGAGCGTCGGGGGCGGATTACCCACCACCTGACAGGTCAACCGGACCGGATATGTGGCCTGCACTCGTCTGTCTCGTAGACGCATCGTGAACTGGGGTGGGTAATCGCCTTCCGCGTCTTGGGATCGCTCCCTGGAAATAAAGACAGATATACTTTATTAAGAGACAAGCTAGTTGTAAAAAGTTTGGAGCTTGTTTGGAACAAAGACGTTCAACAACTGGTTCAGTGTTCGTGTATACTGTTAAACAATGTTCTGGCATACTAAAGGTTTTTGATATACTGAATAAAAGCGTCATCCTAAGATATAGGTACCTAACTCTAGCTTCTGAAAGACTAATTCTGCTGTTGTCTTACGACAATTTATGTACGTGTGAGTGATTTTATTTCAATAAAACTATTACGATGACTACAAATGAATGTTGTTTGGAGCTAAAGGATATCATTTCAGTTTATATTGCATCGAGGTAAAAACCCTTCGCGTCTTAAATTTTAGTAGATCCACATAAACTTTCGAGCTTTCGTCATTCGCTTTACAGTAGGTATAACATAAAATTGTGGACGTGCAGCTACGCTATTAGGTGCAGCATATTTTTGCAAATTCGCGTTCAGGATTGGCTGGCAACCGCTGCGATTCTATTGGACAAGCAGATTCTTAGATATAGGTACATGCAGCTTGAACGAGCTATACGAAAATCAATACTTTTATTTGAACATTAAGAGACAAATTCAACACAGAACGCGACAACATACTCATGTTCAGGAGCTGTCAGTGTCAATATGCCACAAGAACACTGACAGCTCTGAAACTTGGTTAATAAAATGTGCTGCCATTTAGTTAATTGGGGAAATACACTCTTCATTAATTTGCGTTTACAAAACTGCTATCACTAAAATCATTGGGAACGTACGACCTATTAAACGTTGAAACCGCACGTCCTACTTTTCGCAAAGCTGTGAAAGTGCGCACAAATTGCTGCATTGCACCACGTAGTGACATAGTATAGCATGGGGGGTGTGGATGGAACTGCAGTCTGCAACAGGTCAAAGAGCCGACCAATCAGGTCCCTGGAACTACTATAGTTTGCTTTTTCTTCAGCTGCCATTTGCTCGCAACGATACACTATGAATGAGCTGTAAGTATTTACAAACTGGAAGCTTATTCAATGCAAATGTGACATTAGACTATGGAAAATTCAAGTAAGTCAAAGACATTTGGACTTTTTGACAACCGTTATCGCTGATCTAGCTAGAACCGGGGCACTTAAGGTGACCAAATAAGTTGCATACAGACTGGAATATAAGCCATCGTGCCAACCAATCAGGTCCCTGGTACTGCTGTACCTTTTTTTTTTTTCAGCTGTGACTTTCGCGAAGCGATGCACTTTATAAGAGTCGTAGGTCGTAGTATCAACTGCTAGTTTCGGAATTACATGTGTGGTGTTATATTTTCGCGAAATTCGCGTTGTGTCTTTTTGAAACCGGCCACAACGCGTTCTGGTCAAAAAGAGACCACAATGCGAATTCGTGTTGTGGCTTTCACAAAATTCGACCACAATGTTCTGGCAGAGCAGAAAGCCAGAACGCGTTCTGAGCTTTTTTGGAAGGGTCAGTGTTTTCCCCTAAACCAGCCGGGGTTGTAAAGGCACCAGGTTAAGTAACACATACCGCGTCCGGTTTTTGGACGAGGGTCGTTTTCATGGTTTTCCGCGTCGCTAACTATGTTTATGGGGTCAAATCCAAAATCCAAGATGGCGCCGACGAAAATTTGCCAACCTTTCGCCATGGGTCGGGGTTTCATGGTTTTCGGGGTCGCTATGACGATTACGTGGTTGAAACCAAAATCTAAGAGCGTGCCGGCGAAAATTTGCAACTTATCGTCATGGGTGTCATTTCCATGATTTTCGAGGTAAATAATATGAAGTCAAAAGCAATATCCAAGCTGGCGCCGACGAAAATTTGAAAGAAAAGCGCCATCTTCGATTTAGATTATGACCCCATATTCTTTATTAGCGACCCCAAAAACCATGGAAACGACAGTCATGACGAAAAGATGCCAAATTTTGCAAATTTAGTATAGGTTTTCTAACCTCAGAAGGGATGGGACGGGAGAGGGGGGATGTTTACTAAAGTTGTAACTATTGAACGGGGACTAAAGTGTATATCCTAAGAATAAGCAAGCTTTATTGTCATTTGGGTGTTTAGATTTAGTTTTTCCATTTAATAGTACGCAACCGAGTTCATACAAAGTATCAGCTTAAATGAACTACCTATAAGCTGTCACAGAAACAGTTACGACCTTACGTCCGTCAAGAAGGCCTAGACAAAATGACATGCTATCAGCAATAACATAGTTATATCATAATTGTCAACCATCATCATCATCATCTTCCTGCCCTTGTTCCATGTTACTTGGGGTCGGCGCAACAAGTTTTCCTCTTCAATTCTGTCCTGGCCCCCGTCACGCTATCACTGACTCCCTTTTCTTTAATATCACTCCTGAAACAGTCTTTTCTTTGGCCGTCCCCTCCTTCTCCATCTATCCACATTTATATTCATAACTTTTTTAGTAACATGCGTTTCATCCCACCTCATCACATGACCATACCAGGACAAACGGTTTCCTTTTAACTTTTGCGTCACTGGCGCCACTTTCAAATTTGTTAACTAAGCGTTCGAAAAACTACGTGACAATTCAGTTCACATTTAGGATTTTTCTACAAACAGTGGTAGTTACGTACGGCCGATTGCCGAATTTTTCAGGCTAAAGTAACGTTTAACTAACTAATAACCAAATTCTTTGTTCAAAGGCCGGCCATTATCGGAGGCCATCTTGGCTATTCCTGTTAAGTAGGTAACTACTTTCAGTTTAGTTAAAATCTTGAGCACTAAAACTCATCCATTGCAAGTGCTAGATATAGTGAAAGATATATAAATGTATACCTATCTATCAACGCTGCACACTGCGTTGGAAACCTTCCAACCATGGCCATTGATCTCTTCTGAGAACGACTAACTACATCATTACGGCAACTTAATTAACCTATAATATCACCCAAAATAAATAAACATTACAGCTAAGTATGTATTTATGTAGGTAATAATAACCACGCATACATTTATTTACGGTTTTGTCGTAGGTGTGTAGACGACATAATTGTCTAGCGAAAAGTTTCATCCAAGAAGATGGTGATGACTTCAAAACAATGCAAGGAAAAATACTTGTACTGTCTCACTTATATACGTCTCATGTACCTACTTATAAAATGTGCAAACATGTACTTATGTATTTTTGTTGGTATTGTATTCTGAAATGTCAGGCATTTTTATCAACCAGTGTAGTACGTCCGTCATTCATTTATTGGAACCGTGACAGCGATAAAACTTTCCTATTTACAAACATCAAAAACAAAACATTGACGTGAGTTCCGTGTTCAATGTTCATGAAATTATAAGATTTAGGAAGGGCATTATGTTCTACCTTAAACAATCTAACTGAAGTCATGAATATTTAGGTTTTTATTGGTAAATAAGTATCTGAAAAGGAACACCGTATTATTATATTGTGTACCTAACGGTGCAAAGCATCGAAACTCTCGAATCAAATTACCTCATTCATACAATAAATTCGCAAGTGCATACAACCAACTCATAATTATTTAAGTACTAATGAATCTGCCAAAATCCTTATATTAAAATAACACATAGCGGTTTTAAAACTCACCTCTTAAGCTTAGCATCAGCTTCCCAGATCAGTCTATCGGTGACAACAGCCACCCTCGCATACGTGGACGCCCTTCCGTGGACATTCGAAGCCTCGCAGCTGTACCGCGCTTCATCCTCGATGCACACATCCTTGATGGTCAACGAACAATCTTGGCCGTTGTACAGAGTCGTCATCCGACTCTCTTCCTCAATCTCGTGCCCATTCTTCATCCAAACTATTTCAGGCAACGGCTTGCCCTTCACACTGCAGCTAAGGTTCGCCGTCTCACCAGCTAACACCTTCAGTTGACCCGGTAGGATGTCGACGAACTCCGGCCTATCACCAGCAAGGCCGATGCCGAATGGGGAGGACGTCTGCACTGACTCTCCCCACCCGTATCTGTTTCTAGGGGTCACTCGGAAGTGGTATTCTTCTCCTTGTTTCAAGTTGAATGCGTCGAAAGAGTTTAGAGGTGTGATTCCGAGTTCAGTCCAGCGTGCTCCACCTTCTTTGCCCAGCAGCCAGCTCTCTATCTTGTAGGCGAGGACAGGCGCGGTATCCCGAGAGTCGGCTTTCGGCCAGGCGAGAGAGACCCAGTTGTTGCCTCCGTCCACGACGCTCGGTTCACCCGGGATGCGGTCCGGCACGGCTAAAACGAGAACCGATGCGGCACTGACCTTACAGAATACTTGACGATATGCCAGCCGAGACTGCCAGATGACTTATAGTATTGATTTGAGATTGATCGAGCCAGAATTGGCAGGTTAGGCTAAATATAAATAGTGGGTATGATCTAATGATTAGTTGCTGAGTGCCCAACACTGATTGATGAATGACGCGTGAGTGGGTTCCTATCGGCAAGTGTCTATTATATAACACTATGAGTTCAACTCCTGGCAGGTTTCTCGGCTGACGCATCATTAAGTATTATTTGAGGTAACGACTACCGAGTTTTTAGAAGCATGTTTAAAGTTATTAATCAGTAAACTGAAAACAGAAATGAAAAGATTTATTTGCAGTAACTGGGTAACTATGGTTTTCAAAAGGGAAGAGAATACATTTTGTTTTGTTGTGTGTGTTTACAAATCATTGCCGATCTCACATTTTCAGCCTCTTACTGGCCTTTAAACTGTAACATAATATCTTGTCCACGGGCAGGTGACCAATGTTTCATCAGTAGCCACTGAGACATTTTTCAAGATGACCTTGGGATTGATGATGAGACATTTTTTTATACTTACATTTATATCTCCTTTCACCAATAGCCATAGAGGCGTCATCCATAGGATAAGTCCAGTCCGATATGAGATTTTCAGAAGAAGCTCGCTGTCTCACCTGAGAAACGAAGCGAGAGAAAGACACATCAACGATTGTACAATTAAATAACAATTTAATTAGATTGACAAACATTGTGAGGAAACCTGGACTTTATAAATTAAATATGTCAGCCTTTTGATCCTGTAAACGCCTAACCACGTTTGGGCGCACGGTTGGCGCAGTGGTTGAGCGATTGACTGCTGCGCTGCGTGTCGCGGGTTCGTTTCCCGCACGGAACAAATATTTGTATGACCTACAGATAGTTGTTCCGGCTCTGAGTGTTGTGTATGTGAGTTTATATGTTTGTAAACGCACCCACGATACAGGAAGAAATTCCTAGAGTGGGGCAAAGTAGCGTTAAAAAAAAAGTGAAATCTTGATTTGATAACTCACTTCATTTTCACTTTGTCTATGTCCCACGGTGAATACAGAATGGCACTTCTGAAATCACCAACCCACCTTAAACAATGGCGGTGGTGATTTAATGCTTTATGCTCTCCATGAGTATTATGAGAGAAAAGGCGATTACCCTGCAGTGGAACAGTAAAAGACTGGTTAAATTATTAGGATTTACACTAATAATAAAACCAGCCTTTACGGCACTGTTGAGTGACAAAGGCTCTGTAGCATCCATATTCCATACGCGTTCCTAACTAGTATGCAGTAGGTTCCCACGTCCGATACTACGGACCTCTAAGTTACAAACTAGTATTGTACGCTGTAATACTATAGTATACATACCACAACAGTGACAAACGCTCGGTCGCATCTATAGCGTTACTAGCTAGTATGTAGTAGCTAGCCGAGTCCTATACTACGGACCTCTTGTTGACAACATAGTGTCGTATGACATAATACTGTAGTACACTTACCACAACAGTGACAAATGCCCGGTCGCATCCATACGCGTTCCTAACGAATATGCAGTAAGTACCGGCGTCCGATACTACGGACCTCTAAGTGACAAACTAGTATTGTACGCTGTAATACTATAGTATACTTACCACAACAGTGACAAAGGCTCGGTCGCATCTATAGCGTTCCTAGCTAGTATGTAGTAGCTAGCCGAGTCCTATACTACGGACCTCTTGTTGACAACATAGTGTCGTATGACATAATACTGTAGTACACTTACCACAACAGTGACAAATGCCCGGTCGCATCCATACGCGTTCCTAACGAGTATGCAGTACGTCCCGGCGTCCGATACTACGGACCTCTAAGTTACAAACTAGTATTGTACGCTGTAATACTATAGTATACATACCACAACAGTGACAAAGGCTCGGTCGCATCTATAGCGTTCCTAGCTAGTATGTAGTAGCTACCCGAGTCCAATACTACGGACCTCTTGTTGACAACATAGTGTCGTATGACATAATACTGTAGTACACTTACCACAACAGTGACAAAGGCTCGGTCGCATCTATAGCGTTACTAGCTAGTATGTAGTAGCTAGCCGAGTCCTATACTACGGACCTCTTGTTGACAACATAGTGTCGTATGACATAATACTGTAGTACACTTACCACAACAGTGACAAATGCCCGGTCGCATCCATACGCGTTCCTAACGAGTATGCAGTAAGTACCGGCGTCCGATACTACGGACTTCTAAGTGACAAACTAGTATTGTACGCTGTAATACTATAGTATACTTACCACAACAGTGACAAAGGCTCGGTCGCATCTATAGCGTTCCTAGCTAGTATGTAGTAGCTACCCGAGTCCGATACTACGGACCTCTTGTTGACAACATAGTGTCGTATGACATAATACTGTAGTACACTTACCACAACAGTGACAAATGCCCGGTCGCATCCATACGCGTTCCTAACGAGTATGCAGTACGTCCCGGCGTCCGATACTACGGACCTCTTCAGTGTAAATTTGACGTAGTCATCTGAAGTCATCTTGCAGACTCTCTGGTTGGTTGTGATGTCGCGTATGCCTTTCATGAACACAACTGTGGACAATATATTGGATTATGAAATAAATATATGTAACGATGCGGATCAATAGCCGCAGGTGGTGGTAGAAACGTGTTTTTAACCCCCGACGGAAAAAGGCGGGTGTTATTAGTTTGACGTGTGTACTGTGTGTTTTTGTATCTATCTGTGACACATAACTCCTTAACGTTTTGTTGAAAAGGTGACTTTATCGAGAGTGTTCTTAGCTATGTTTGATGAGAATTGGTTTAGCCGTTCAAAAGTTATGGGTGTTTTATTGTTAGAATCGGGTTGTTTTCGCAAGATATCATTTCATAATTATGTGGTCAATTAATTGTCGAAATAAATATGTGTCGGGGGTTTTAAAAAACTTAATTTATTTGTGTAAATTTATTGTGACTTTTATTGTACCAACATTTGAATTGCATTGTAGCTATTTGAACTTTTTAGTTTACTCGACAGAAAACAAATGTCATAGCCGTTCTAAAATTTTAAGTAAATGCAAACAATTAAATAAGCTGAATTTATTCGTGAATACAAAATTTTGGTACTCAAACCTACGCAAAAATTGTAAAAAAACCAAGGAAAATCTTTGTTCTACACCTCCAGAATGAATGAAACACACATTCTTTTCTGATTGAATTATCTTTAAATTCATTTTGCATAGTCGGTCGCATGTGTAACCAACAGCAAGTATTATTAACGCCTTCCTGTCATAGTCACGCACGTATGTCGTAGTGTGGGCGCACGGTTGGCGCAGTGGTTGAGCGATTGACTGCTGCGCTGCGTGTCGCGGGTTCGATTCCCGCACGGAACAAATATTTGTATGACCTACAGATAGTTGTTCCGGCTCTGGGTGTTTATGTAAGTGAGTTTATATGTTTGTAAACGCACCCACGATACAGGAAGAAATTCCTAGTGTGGGGCAACGTTTATTTAAAAAAAAAAAAAAAAAAAAAAAAAAAAGTCTTTTAAAAATTAATTATTTTTCTTAATCACCCCTGCTTGTTGCCCAGGTTAATAAAATCAATTAAATAGTATATTTCAAATAAAACTTAGAGGTACCTTTGAATTGTAAAAAAAAATGATTAGTTGCAAATTCGCAAGCATCATTAGGTTTCAATGGAGAAGAATTTGCAAGAAACTCCACGGACACTCTTTGCCATCAGTTTTAATAAAAATTTTTTCAATGGTAATTCAGGAGATATGAGAATTGCCCTCCACAATTGGTCTGCATTGGTTATACCGCACTGTGTTCTATTTGAAGTAGGTAAGTTACTTGTGTCACTTTTATTATGTATTTTTCCTTTTTTTGTATGTTGGCACCTTTTTTTCCAAATACCCACATGTAAATTAAAATAATTTGATTGTGATTTTGTGTGCTGTGCTGTGTATTTTGTATGCGCTGAATAAATAATTTATCTATCTATCTATACCCTCCTTCCAAATTTCGTAGATATAGTGCCGACTAAATTGGCAGTGAAACATTCGGACGTAAGGACAACAAAAAAATTACGGATTCCGTTTTGCCATTTGGCTTAGGTTATTATCAAACACTTACCTACTTATTCTGTGTACTTTTTTGCTACAGAAAACAAAATGATGTTAAACTAGATTTATTTCTAACTAGGTTCTGCCAGCGGCTTCGCCCGCGTGTATTATACATATAAACCTTCCTCTTGAATCACTCTATCTATTAAAAAAACCGCATCAAATTCCGTTTCGTAGTTTTAAAGATCTAAGCATACATAGGGACAGACAGCGGGAAGCGACTTTGTTTTATAATATGTAAGGATTTCCTCTATTATTTCTTCTGCCCTCTCTGTCCATGCCTTACGGTGTTTATCTATTTATTTTTATTAACCAACTTCCCTCAAAGGAGGAGCTAACCAATTCGGCTGCTTTTTTTTATGTGTTTTCTAACTCCGATATAATTATATTGACGGATTTGCAAAATTCTTTTTATGTTTGAAAGTGTCTCTGTGGTCTAATTGTAATAGTCATGAGATGTACTTTGGCTATAAATAATTTTCATGAAATTTGAGGTACCAAAACTAAAAACAGATAAACAAAAATCATGAAAAATATATATACCGACTTAAAAAAAAAACACTACAAAGCGAAAAATAATTTTCTTTTCCGAAGTCGGTGTCGAAAAGCGAAAAACAATAGGTACCAATCACCGACTTCGTTATAATGAAAGTTATTTTGTTGTAAAATATATCTATGCCTGTGTTTACAAAAATAATAAAAATCGCTCACCTTTAGGCTTAGGCTCTCCTTGAACCCTGAACGAAATATTGACGTCTTCGCCCACAGATATGAGGATATCCTTCTCCGGTCTGCCAGCAATGATGGCAGGCTTGCCTTCCATCTCATTGTTCACCACTACGATGGCTGCATTCATATCTACATTGCCATGAGTACTCCAGGCTCTGCAGGTATACATCCCTGACTCTTTTTCGGTGACATCCGAAAGTGCTAGAGTGTACAATCCCTGTTCGACGAAAGTTCTTGCGTTTCTGTACACTTCTGTGACGGAGCGACCTTCTCGGAGCCATTCTACCCTGGTAGGACTTCCCCTGATCTCGACTTGAAGGCCTATAGTGCCTCCCTTGGCGACCTTATAGTCGGCAAGAACGTTGGTGAAATGAGGACGCCGGGACTCTAAAGCTTGACGGTTGAAGTGGGACCGTTCTCTAGTTGCTACGTTTGGACTGAGGCGGCTTTCCTTACCTGAAATTAACATTTAATAAAAGTTATTGCACATAACATACATAAACTCACGCCTTTTTCCCATGGGGGTAGACAGAAACTATAGAACGCCATCTGCTACGATTCTTACATCAGATGCAGCAGATCTTTGTGTCTCTGAAGTTGGTTTTGCGAAACTAAAAAACAGTTTTTCATCGAGTATACTGCATAGAGTAAGCGAGATAGGATGATGCGAGAAACGTAAGCGAGTTAAAGAGGCAGTTATACAATGTTATCTTCTACTTCAACATTGACACAAAAATAACAACTGCGCAGGGTCTTGCAGCCAACTTCCGAGACACAAAGGGGTACTTATTTCTTCATTTACGTTCATACGTCAGTCATAGACGCACGCGTGTTATGAGTACTGCGCACCTAATTTTTCTGAAGAAAGGCGTCCCCTCGGCGTTTTCACTAACGTCGACCTTGTTAGTAGACAATAAAGAACACCGCCTGCTACGATTCTAACTAGCTGGTTATCGGTAAATTACATATTTAGATGGTAACTGGGCCCAAATATTAGTTCCTAACAGTGTTCTTATAAATCATCATCATTAGCCTTTTTTAATGTTCCCACTGCTGGGACACAGGCCTCCTCTATGTGAGATGGAATGGGCCGTAATCCACCACGCGGGCCCAGTGCGAGTTGGTGGATGTCACTTGTCTTTGATTTTTTTGTTACCACTGGGCCACCACTGTTTTTATAAATGTGTGAGGTAATAGCAAAGTTTGGGCATTACATTAAGTACTTTACCCAATGATGTTATATTTATACCGAGGTAGATACGTTTTACCGACGTCTGCGCGGCAATACAAACTCAAGCTGCCCAGCTTGAGTGAACTCAGTCCGCCCTGCGTCTAGCCGCGACACGAACGTACGTTTGAACAGTATCTTTATCTATTTCCGACAACGGGGTCCTATTAATATCTTTGTGATCTTTTAACACCTACTCAGTAATAGAATTAAAGTTCTATAGGTCCTATGTAGGTAGGTATAATAAAATATTGCCATGTTTTGATTTCTTCATAATGAGTCTCTATTGATAAATTATCATTGATTTTACTAGCGTTTGCCCGCTGTTTGGCTCCTGTGTCAATTTTTTCAGGAACCCAGAAGTTTTCTAAGACAAAAAGCAATACAGCACTTACAGATAGTGTGTAGCTTTCTCCATAAGAAAGAATTTGCAAACTTTACCTCATTATAATATTAGATTAAGTACCTAATACATTATTTTAAGAATTATTTATTTTATTTTCTTTAATTTTTTCACAATTCACAATTATATGTAAATAGTGTGTAAATTTTATTTAAGTATACTCCAAAATATTAACATGGCACAACAAGAGCTAATAAAATCTTTATTAATCACAAAAGATCTCATAAAATCCTAATAAAACTACGTTTATTTAAAAAAAAGAACTTAGAAACACGGGACGAATGGAAGGTACCTACTCGTAATATTAATTGCCGAATTGTATGTGTAAAAGTGCCCTTATAAATTCAGGTATAAATCACGAAACGACGCGTTAGGGGGATGTTGTAAGCCCAGACAAGGTCAATCAAAATCAGATCTACAATAAAAATAATGCTCATCTAACTAGTCAAACGTCGAACCAGTATTAGTAGGCAATTAAAAGGGGTATGTTAGACTTCTCTTATAAGTTCGAAACCTAGTTTTGAATTTAGAACGAGCGATTTGATACGGGTCCGGGTAGCATAAAAGTTACCGGTGCAGATTGGCAACGTGACGACACGGCCATGATTCCCGCAAGACTGACGGACGACCCTGTACTCTGTACTGCTGTAGGGCCGGTACGCCCGCCGGAAACTCAAACCTCAATAAAATTTAAATAGGACGCGATTTTCGAGCGCGTAGATTGGTCGAAATTGGCGTGTAAACATTGTTTGTGTCGGCTAAGCAAGCCCAAAATTACTTTTGAATAGCAGAAATGACTTCTGATTAGTTAAAATTACTAACATTTAAAACCTATTTCGGTGGGTGAGGGATTTTTGTGAGCCAAAAATATTTGTGTAGTAATTATGAGAAAATGCTGATAAAAACGCTGACATTCAACTGCATCTGTTCTGTTTTCCTTTTACCTTTTTTTTTGTTCTTATTATGGTATACGTCGTGCCTGGCGCAAATTAAGCGTTTTTCTTTATTTTTTTCATTCATTTAGATTCGAAGCTGACCCCCATCATTGTAGGGAAAGGGGTAGGCAGATAAATCGAATTATACTTAACTATTCACAACTTACCGGTAAAACTGACAACGTGGTTGATCTGATCCGTCCACACGGAATTCTCAGCTTTACATGTGTACTTCCCGCTGTCATCAGGAGTAGGAAAACTGATCGCCAGTCTGCAGACTCCATCGGCCAAATAATAGGCCTGATACCTCTCGATGGTAGACACTGGTTTGTCGTCCTTTAGCCAAGTGATTGTAGGAAGAGGCTGGCCGCGGATTCGGCATTCGAGAACTAGCTCGTTTTCGGCGAGGTGATATGTGTCTGCATAGAAAATTCAAAGATTAGTTGACAAGCGTTGGTTTTATAATAGACTGGTTTATTGTATTACTAGATTTTGCCCGCGATTTCGTCTGCGAAGCATTTGTGCTTCCAATAGCCTATTTTTTTATATCACGCAATAATATTTTAGGTGTGTGGGCCTGAGAAATTATTAATATTATACCATAAAAACTTCCAACCCTTTTCCACCCTCTTAAGGGCCATTTTCGGGATAAAAACTATCTTTTGTTATGCCCAGGGTCTCAGACTATCTCCATACCGAATTTCATTTAAATAAAAAAAAGGATGATAATATTTTCAAAAACATAAAACTCGAGCAGTGGTTGGTAAAACCAGTGCCTTTCATGTTGTGTTGTGTCGTATTTTCATGAATATTTCGCATCGGCCCTATTATTCTAATATGCCTTATTAAAAGTTCTAAGTTATGGGTAGGTATTTATGGAGACGAAATAAAAATAAATAATTATGGGATTCGGGAGTGATATGAAGTTTCGAATGACGTTTTTGCGACGCACGCTATTTCGAAAAACTTTACGAGTGGTACGCCAGTTTGAAAACACATTGCGTCGAAAACCACTATATTGAATGACGTCGGCGTGAACTCGCTGTTTCGAAAAACTGACTGGTAAGCTAGTATGAAAGTCTTGGTATCGAAATCCAGTCAAACAGTTTTTCGAAACAGCGAGTTCGCGCCGACGTCATTCAATATAGTGGTTTTCGACGCAATGTGTTTTCGAACTGGCGTACCACTCTTAAAGTTTTTCGAAATAGCGTGCTTCGCAATAACGTCATTCGAAACTTCCTCCCATGGGATTCACCCGTGTTTTTCATATTATTCACATATGTATAATATTATTTTATTAGTAACTCTCAACTATTTGCATTCGCTCGTTCTCTCTGCTCCCAAAAACTAAACAAATGTATGTGGTACTAGTTAACCATCAGTTTTTTTTAAAGGGTTTTGAATATCTCCACGTGCAATGATGTTAACAAAGTAAATGTAACCGCCACCTATAGAAATTGCTTCAAATTAGCCCTTAAACCTACAGTGTAGTTCACTCGATAGTTTGTTGATAGAGGGCGACTCTTTCCTGAGTCGCGTTTTGTTAACAAATTACAGAAAACACTATTATAATTATTTTATTTTGTAAACAAGTTTTTGTATAAAAAATTGCAATACAACGTGTGTGAAATATATTAGCACAATCGAACACCTGGAAGTGAGTCAAATTTAATTTGATTACAGATACCGGGAAAAGAGAAACTAAATAAAAACTTGTCACAAAATTGATACATTTGACATTCCATATTTAAAAGTGCCTCATATTTATCTTTATTCTGCGCTTATACTTTTTACGCTCGATTTTCAATCGTACAGTTATTCTGAAATCAATTGTATTCACGCCTTGTTAAGGTTGAAATTTGTTTGCTTGCAATTTCAGAGACTGTAGTTCAGTTTGTTGTCGTGGCTTAAAGATGGCGCTTGTGGCTGCGTAAGGAAAGCCTCGATGAGTCACACGGGGCCGTGACCTTTAGGATGTACCGGGAAGTTAACCTCTGTTTGGGGAATTCGGAGTGAGTCATCTTTTCGTCACAAGTACGAGTAAGTATATTTTAGGTGCGAACTCTAGCTCATGATTGTCCATAGATTCAGGGGTGTTTTAACGGAGATAAAGCGCACTGTTTTTAATGCTTACTGCACTTCTTTTGATTCGTGCAGCCTGTGGGTTCATTATACTCAATAGTCAAACCAATTCCCAATTAACGCATTCAGGGTGCTTATGAGACGGTCCCGGTACTGCACTGCATCAGAGATTTTCGCGAAAGCTTGCGTGGGCTTACACTACGCAGTTATGCGGAAGCGGTGCACATCTTTGTCGCGTAGGTTGTGGGTCAGCGCCAACAGTAGACTGTCTTTGTGAACCATTGCTGCAAGATTTCGGATGCGCCTGTGACGCAGTAGCGGTTTCTCGAACAACGATTATTTCCGTATTGTTTTTTGTATTGTTCTAATAATTTGTAAGTAAATTTGTACTTATGTTATGAGGCCTGATAGGTACTTGAACATAAAATAATGATTATTATTCAATGCCTGTTATGACGGAGAGATTAATCTAAACGCAAATTGTTGCACAATTCTGGATATCATATACACTTTTAAACACGGTTGGCGCAGTGTGAATACCTACCGTGATATTTTAGCCTTCAAGTAGTGAATTTGGCCTTTTTGGTCGGTACCTTGAGGAAGAGCAGCATATTTGGGATTCAATTTTATTTTTAGGTAATAAATCTAAGCTGAAACGGGATATCTGAATGGATAAAAGAAAATTTATAAATACTATTAATTAATCTAATTTAAAAGTAACCTAACCTAAATTTCAACTAATCTAAACAAGTCTAATATCGGTTTCGGACTTAAGCTCAGAATTCTAATGGCGAATGTGGATTCTATTACTAAATGACAACATCCAAATTCTTCGGCAACATGCAACCATGGGGCGCCGGGCGGTCGCGAGAAACCTTTCGTGTGTGTAGGTAAACAGAGGCCAGGCAGTAACAGTACGAAAATGCTCGACGTGGATCTCTTTATTGTGCTTGCTTTTTTAACCATTAATTGTGTCTAGCTTGGATACACGTTTAAGGCACTCTTTCTGTTAATCTAGTCTTTGCTCGACAGAATTCGTACGTTACAGAAACTGAAAAATCTCTTAATATTTTTACAGGTTTATATTTCAGTATTTATGTAGGTAGGTAGGTAATCATTAAAAAGAGTTTTGACACGAGAACGTTGAGGTGTTTAGCTGCCTTTGAATAACCTATTTTTTACTTTCTTTCATCTTTTTCTTATCGTGTATTGTTGAATACTGATAATAAACACTTTTCAAAAACAAAGGATTAAAAAAATATACGATGATAATATTATATTCGAAAATCTTCATCTATTACAAACTAACACCATGGCATCTTTCCAAATAAGCCCATACTATCAAATTCTTAATTCTAGATACATTAAATTAACACTAGCGACCCGACCCGGCTTCGCACGGGTAGTAGAGCATATAGTAGAGCATATTATATACCACTTTTTTCTTTCGTAGGTTCCCGTCATCGGTGTAAAGCCCGCCCGCTTGAATTTATTTTCGCCACGTTAGTTCTTATTTTGCGATAACTCCTATGATATTTATTTAAATTATATGGTGTTAAGGATTATCATAATGTACATAAAATAACATATGTTAGATGATAAGAATTTATACTGTATCCGTCTAAATAGTTTTCCAATTACCGCATTGTATGTGACCATTTTTTTTGAAGTTAGAATGGATATAGTAAGTATAGTAGAAATTATAAGGTTATATATGCCATCGCGGCTTTTTCTGTAGACCTATAAAAGAGGAAAAATGCCACCATACATTGTTTTGTTATATCTAAAAGGGTTTTCGATGAAAGGTAGGCGGCATGATATTTTTCTACAATTGTCGTCTTAATTCAACCAATTTACACAAAACCTTCACAAATTATATACCTAAACCTTCTTCATGAATCACTGTGTCTAATGGTGAAAACCGCATAAAAATCTGTTCAGTAGTTTTTGAGTTAATCGCGAACAGAAAGACCGCCGCGGCGGCGGGCATTGTTTTAAATACCTATGTAGTGATAGTGATAATAATTAAAAAACAACCGTGAGGAAACTAATAAGTAAATGTACAGTGTAAACTCAGCACATTCTTAATATTATTATTATCGTTTATAAATATTACTTGTAAAATAGTGTAAGACCACCTTGAGTGAGGTCCTATTCACAAGGCTGTCTGTTCATTGTTTTTTTAATAGGTGTAGAAAACGAGAGTTATCCGAAATTACCTGCAGTATTCCAAATGCTGGTCCGCTCTAATAATATATAACATATAATATATAATTGGCACAGATTACCTCCCAATAGATTCCGCATAGAAGGCAACTTACGCGCACCACACATCAGCCTATTTAGGCTGATATAACTCAGTGCACGGTATGACCTCTTTAGTGTCGACCAGACATTAGAGCTGTAGGGACGCAAGCGATTTCTAGTTTTAATTCTGTTTAAAAAATAGTTATCAACGTTTTGTCTTAAAAAAAATGACGAATTGTGCAATAAAATGGTGTGGAAAATCAACCAGCCCTTTAAGTTCTAAAAAAGATGGGTTAATATTCCACCAGTAGGCAAAGTAATAAATATTGACCAATCTAAAAAAGGTCAAGTTATAATGGTTAGTAAATCAAAATTGCACACTTTACAGTAGCGCTCGTTGATGTCTTTTGTGAAAGTCCCTTTCACTCATAAGGAATTTTTATATTGCTATCTTTTTCCCACAGAAGTAAACATTTTGAGACAAATACGTTTTTTGCTTTTCGAAAAGTATCGATGATCGAAGTTTAATTAGGTATATAGGAGAATAAAATATTTTTGTTAAAATTGATTAATTAAAAATTAACAAATCAGTTTATTTTTACTTTGAACTAATTGTGCTCTACTCATAACAAAAGCTCAGAGTGGTCCTGTTTACATAGGATTACGATTAAATTAAATCACTTTTGGCCAAAATCAAAATCTTTTCTAGATCGTTGTTTTTCTTTATCATTATTAAAGTAATTATAAAATCGCCGCCTATAAATTTTACATAAAATACCATTCTGTTTGAAAATATCGATATTTTTATCGACATGTAATGCGCATGTCCCGTCACTACGACCGATACCGTGACCTTCAATAGCCAATCACGGCACACTTGTCACTCCCCGCGCAACCCGTGCCTTCCGCCAAATTTGGTGATCTCGGAATCAAACAAAACAGTAGGCATGCGGTATCTATTGGGAGGTAATCTGTGATAATTGGCTATATATCTTAATATATATAAATCTCGTGTCACAATGTTTGTCCTCAATGGACTCCTAAACCACTTAACCGATTATAATAAAATTCGCACACCATGTGCAGTTCGATCCAACTTGAGAGATAGGATAGTTTAAATCTCAAATTATAGTCGCAATTTTAATTTATTGCTAATTATTTGTCTGTTATTATTTGACAGTCACAATAACCTGACGCTATAACTCCAGAACGCACGAACCGATTTCCACGGTTTTGCATTCGTTGGAAAGGTCTCGGGCTCAGTGAGGTTTATAGGGTAAGTAGGGTAGGGTAGGTAGGGTAGGGTAGGTAGGGTAGGGTAGGTAGGGTAGGGTAGGTAGGGTAGGGTAGGTAGGGTAGGGTAGGTAGGGTAGGGTAGGTAGGGTAGGGTAGGGTAGGTAGGGTAGGGTAGGTAGGGTAGGGTAGGTAGGGTAGGGTAGGTAGGGTAGGGTAGGTAGGGTAGGTAGGGTAGGGTAGGTAGGGTGGGGTAGGTAGGGTAGGGTAGGTAGGGTAGGGTAGGTAGGGTAGGGTAGGTAGGGTAGTGTAGGTAGGGTAGGGTAGGTAGTGTAGGGTAGGTAGGGTAGGGTAGGTAGGGTAGGGTAGGTAGGGTAGGTAGGGTAGGTAGGGTAGGTAGGGTAGGTAGGGTAGGTAGGGTAGGTAGGGTAGGTAGGGTAGGTAGGGTAGGTAGGGTAGGGTAAGTAGGGTAGGGTAGGTAGGGTAGGGTAGGTAGGGTAGGGTAGGTAGGGTAGGGTAGGTAGGGTAGGGTAGGTAGGGTGGGGTAGGTAGGGTAGGGTAGGTAGGGTAGGGTAGGTAGGGTAGGGTAGGTAGGGTAGGGTAGGTAGGGTAGGGTAGGTAGGGTAGGGTAGGTAGGGTAGGGTAGGTAGGGTAGGGTAGGTAGGGTAGGGTAGGTAGGGTAGGGTAGGTAGGGTAGGGTAGGTAGGGTAGGGTAGGGTAGGTAGGGTAGGGTAGGTAGGGTAGGGTAGGTAGGGTAGGGTAGGTAGGGTAGGGTAAGTAGGGTAGGGTAGGTAGGGTAGGGTAGGTAGAGTTGGGTAGATAGTGTTAGGTAGGGTAGATGAATGTTTGGTGTTTTTATGGCAAAACAAAGTTTGCCGGGTCAGCTAGTATATATATATATATAGCCAATTTTGACGACGAATTCGTTAATTATTCAATACTCAAACGTTTTTTCGAAGAGAAATATGATTTAAAACAAGGTAGTACTCACCGCGAATAGATCTCGTAAAGGTCGGCGGTATAGGTGAGGCTTCGAAGCTCGGGTAGACCTTCAGGTTAGCAGAAGTGTTGACAGATCCGTTCTCATTCTCCACTGTGCAACTGTATTCAGCCGAGTCACTGACAACTGCATTCAACACCTCAAGAGTTATGAGTCCATCCATAAACTTAGTTTTATACTTTAATTTGTTGTCTAACAGCAAGCCGTTCTTATACCACGTAATTTTTGGATCCGATGATGATAGGACGCTACATGTGAGTTTTACACGGGAACCTTCGACGGCAGTTCTGTCAGTAAGGTAAGTAGAAAATACTGGTTTTCTTTTCAGGTCTCTAGAAAGCCCTGAACGTTTTTCAGATGCCAGGCTTCTGGCTTCGCTAAGAGCCTTTGATCTGTGTCTTTCAACTCGTCTCTCAGAATCGCTTCTGTCATATCTCTCTGTTCTTCTTTCTGATTCGCTTCTATCAGGCTGAGGTGGCAGTGAAGATCTCAGCTGAGAGTCCAACATTATAGTTTGAGCCTTGTAAATCGTAGCACTTCTACCCAAGGATTCCCTTTCAGAAAACTTTTCGTGTTCAAATGTCTTCTCTCTATAGCCAGAAGGTCTACTGAACTCCATTGTGTAATCTCTGTGGTTGTGATCAACGAATTTGGTTCTTTCAACAGACTTTTGTCGCGATGGTTCATAATGATACTCTCTTATATAGTGATCATCACCCTCTGTTCCTCGGCTTGCATCACCATTTTGTTTCGTTTTAGGTTTAGATTCTCTAAAAGTGTCTTCCTCTGAGATTGAGGTAGATTTTTGTGTTGTTTCATGTAAGTCTTTCTCTATTTCTCGTCGCCTCTCTTCTCTTATTCCTCTCTCGGTTTCCCTTAGTTCTTGTTCGCGTTTTTCATAATCTTCTTGTGCTTTTATCACACGGAGCTTTTCTTCTTCTTTTTTCTTTCTAGCAACGTCTTTTCTAGTTTTTTCTGCTTCTTCAGCTTCTGCTTTCAAGCGTGCTTCCTCTTCTTCTCTTTTCTTTTTAGTAATTCTTTTCTTTTCCAACCTGGACTTTTCTTCATCTTCACGTAATTTTTCTTCTTGTTTTTCTTTTTGAAGTCTCTCGATCTGTTTCTTTTCTCTATCTTCTTTTTTGTCTTCTTCGTGTATCAGGTATTCTTCCTTTTCTTTAGCTTCATGCTTTTCTTTTTCTTTTAATCTTTCATCATCTTTACGTTTTCTTTCAACTTCTTCTTTTTCTTTTCGAGCTTTTTCTTCCTGCTCCTGTTTCAACTTTTCTTCTTGCTTGCGTTTCTTTTCAGCTGCCTTTTTATCTTTTGCCTGTTTCTCAGCTTCTTTTTCTTTTTCAAGATTTTCTACTTCTGGGCGTTTCTTTTCAGCTTCTAATGTTTCTTTATCTTGTTCTTTTATTTTAGTCTCTTCCTTCTTTTTAAGTAGTTCAGATTCGATCTTTTCCTTTTCTTGTTTTTCTGATTCTGCCTTTTCTTTCTTATCTTTATTATATATTTCTTGTTCCAATTTCTCCTTTTCTTTTTCTAATCTGGCTTCTTCGTCTTCCTTACGCTTCTTAGTTTTACCCTTTTTGATTTTGTCGGCTTCGTCTTTTTGCTTTTTGGTAACTTCTTCCTGTTTTGTCATTTCATCCTCATCTATTTTTACTTCTTGGCGCTTCTTTTCAAATTCATGATCACGCTCTTCAGTTTCTTGCTTTTCTTTCAGAGCTTTAGCTTCTAGCTCCGCATTTGCTTGTTCTACTTTGGCAACTTCAGCCTGTTTTTGTTCAGCCTCTTTTGTAGCCGTTTCTTCTACCTCTTTACTCTTTTTACCTTTTTCTTTTTTAAGCTTGTCGGTTTCGTCTTCCTCTCGGTGTAATTTTTCTTCTCCTTGTTCTTTTATTGATTTTAGTTCAGAGTCCTCCTTTTCTTTTGAAGTGCGTTGTTGTTCAAGCGTATCTTTTTCTTGCATTTCAATATGAGATTGGTCAAGTTTTACCTTTTGTTCTTTCTCCTCTTCGAGCTGTTCTTCCTTTTGTTTTTTATCGGTTTCCATTTTCACTTTGTCTTCTTCTTTTTTCTTCTTTTTAGTGAGCTTTTTATTTTCAGCCTCTTTCTTTTCTTTTTTAGTTTGCTCTTCAACTTCTGATCGTTTCTTTTCAGATTCTTCCTTTTTTGTTCTTTCGGCTTCTATTTTGGCCTTTTCTTCTTGTTCCTCAATATTCTTTCTGGTAAGTATTTCCAGCTCTTCATTCTCTTTTATGTCTTGCTTTTCAGTTTCAATACGCTCTTTTTCGAGAATTTCGGCCTCTTCTTTCTGTTTTCTTTCACCTTCTAATTTTACATCATCTTTCTCCTTTTTCTTCTGTTTCGCGAGTTTTTTTTCTTCGAGTTTAGGTTTCTTTTCTGTTTTTATTCGCTCTTGGTCAGCCTTCTCTGCCTCTACTTGTTCTTTCTTGAATTTTTCAGCCTCAATTCGCTCTTTTTCGAGCTTTACAGCCTCAACTGGTTCTTTATCAAGTTTTTCAACTCGAATTCGCTCCTTCTTTAGCTTTTCAGCTTCAACTCGCTCTTTTTCGAGCTTTTCAGCCTCAGCTCGGTCTTTCTCCAGTTTTTCAGCTTCAATTCGCTCCTTCCGGAGTTTTTCAGCTTCAACACGCTCTTTCTCGAGGTTTTCAGCTTTGATTCGCTCTTTGTCGAGCTTTTCAGCCTCAGCTCGTTCTTTCTCGAGCTTTTCAGCTTCAATGCGCTCTTTCTCGAGCTTCTCAGCCTCAGCTCGGTCTTTCTCAAGTTTTTTAGCTTCAATTCGGTCTTTGTCGAGCTTTTCAGCTTCGGCTCGTTCTTTTTCAACCTTTTCAGCTTCAATGTGCTCTTTCTCGATCTTCTCAGCCTCAACTCGCTTCTTCTCGCGTTTTTTAGCTTCAACTCGCTCTTTCTCGAGTGTTTCAGCTTCAACACGCTCTTTCTCAAGTTTTTCGGCTTCAACTCGCTCCTTTTCGAGCTTATCAGCCTCAGCACGTTCGTTTTCCAGTTTTTCAGCTTCAATTCGCTCCTTCTCGAGCCTCTCAACCTCAGCCCGTTCTTTCTCTAGTTTTTCAGCTTCGATTCGCTCTTTGTTAAGCTTTTCAGCCTCAGCTCGTTCTTTCTCCAGTTTTGCAGCCTTAGCTCGGTCTTTCTCCAGTTTTTCAGCTTCAGTTCGCTCCTTCCGGAGTTTTTCAGCCTCAACACGCTCTTTCTCGAGTTTTTCAGCTTCAATTCGCTCTTTGTTAAGCTTTTCAGCCTCAGCTCGTTCTTTCTCGATTTTTTCAGCTTCAATGCGCTCTTTCTCGAGCTTCTCAGCCTCAGCTCGTTCTTTCTTGAGATTTTCAGCTTCAACCCGCTCCTTCTGGAGTTTTTCAGCTTCAACTAGCTCTTTCTCGAGTTTTTCAGCTTCTATTCGCTCTTTGTCGAGCTTTTCAGCCTCAGCTCGTTCTTTTTCGAGCTTTTCAGCTTCAATGCGCTCTTTCTCAAGCTTCTCAGCCTCAGCTCGTTTTTTCTCCAGTTTTTCAGCTTCAACTCGCTTCTTCTCACGTTTTTCAGCTTCAACTCGCTCTTTCTCGAGTTTTTCAGCTTCAATTCGCTCTTTGTTAAGCTTTTCAGCCACAACTCGTTCTTCCTCGAGCTTTTCAGCTTCAATGCGCTCTTTCTCAAGCTTTTCAGCTTCAATGCGCTCTTTCTCAAGCTTCTCAGCCTCAGCTCGTTCTTTCTCCAGTTTTTCAGCTTCAACTCGCTTCTTCTCACGTTTTTCAGCTTCAACTCGCTTCTTCTCACGTTTTTCAGCTTCAACTCGCTCTTTCTCGAGTTTTTCAGCTTCAATTCGCTCTTTGTTAAGCTTTTCAGCCACAGCTCGTTCTTCCTCGAGCTTTTCAGTTTCAATGCGCTCTTTCTCGAGCTTCTCAGCCTCAGCTCGTTCTTTCGCCAGATTTTCAGCTTCAACTCGCTCCTTCTCGAGTTTTTCAGCTTCAATTCGCTCTTTGTCGAGCTTTTCAGCATCAGCTCGTTCTTTCTCGAGCTTTTCAGCTTCAATGCGGTCTTTCTCAAGCTTCTCAGCCTCAGCTCGTTCTTTCTCCAGTTTTTCAGCTTCAACTCGCTTCTTCTCGCGTTTTTCAGCTTCAACACGCTCTTTCTCGAGTTTTTCGGCTTCAACTTGCTCCTTTTCGAGCTTACCAGCCTCAGCACGTTTCTTTTCCAGTTTTTCAGCTTCAATGCGCTCTTTCTCAAGCTTCTCAGCCTCAGCTCGTTCTTTCTCCTGTTTTTCAGCTTCAATTCGCTTCTTCTCGAGTTTTTCTACTTCAACTCGCTCCTTTTTGAGCTTTTCAGCCTCAGCTCTTTCGTTTTCCAGTTTTTCAGCTTCAATGCGCTCTTTATCGAGTTTTTCCGCTTCAACTCGCTCCTTTTCGAACTTTTCAGCCTCAGCACGTTCGTTTCTAAGTTTTTCAGCTTCAATTCGCTCCTTCTCGAGCCTCTCAGCCTCAGCCCGTTCTTTCTCTAGTTTTTCAGCTTCAACTTGCTCCTTCTCGAGCTTTTCAGCTTCAATTCGCTCCTTCTCGAGCCTCTCAGCCTCAGCCCGTTCTTTCTCCTGTTCTTCAGCTTCAATTCGCTCCTTCTGGAGTTTTTCAGCTTCAATTCGCTCCTTTTCGAGCCTCTCAGCCTCAGCCCGTTCTTTCTCCTGTTCTTCAGCTTCAATTCGCTCCTTCTGGAATTTTGCAGCTTCAATTCGCTCTTTCTCGAGCCTCTCAGCCTCAGTCCGTTCTTTCTCTAGTTTTTCAGCTTCAACTTGCTCCTTCTCGAGTTTTTCAGTCTCAATCCGATCCTTCTCGACCTTTTCAGTCTTGACTTGCTCCTTCTCAAGCTGTTCAGCCTCAACTCGCTCTTTTTCAAGCTTTTCAGCGTCTTCATTTTGTTTCTTTTCGCCTTCCAATTTTGCATTTTTATTTTCCCCTTTTTTCTTCTTTTTGTCGATTTTTTTCTTATCAGCCTTCTCTTTCTCCTTCTTAGCTTGCTCTTCATTTTTCTGACGTTTCTTTTCTGCTTCAACTGGCTCCTCAATATTTTCAGTTTTTTCTTTTTGTTTTATTTCGGGTTCCAATTTTGCTTGTTCTTCTTCTTTTGACAGCTTAATTTCCTCAGCTTGTTCTTTTGCCTTTTTATCCTGATCTTCATCTTCTTGTCGTTTTATTTCACCCTCTTTTTGTTCTTTTTCAAGTTTTGCAGACACAACCCGTTCTTTTTCCAGCTCTTCCCTTTCTTTCTCGTGAAATTCTTCTTGTTTTATTTTGACGTCAATTTGTTTAGTTTCTGCTTGTGTTTGTAACAGAGCATCTTCTAGGTTTGTTTCTGCTATTTCAGCGTCTTTCTTAGTTTTTTCAACATCATGAGCTTCACCGGTTACAATTTTCTCATTTTGTTTCTGCCCAGCTTCCGCTTGTTCAGCTTTTTTGTGATCTTCTTTTTTCGTTTCTTTATCTGTCTCTTTAGTCCTTGATTTTTTCTTAGTCTTTTTAGGCTCAGTTTCTTTAGTATCTTTTTCAGTCTTATCAGTTTCTGTCTTTAACTGGTCATCTGTTTCTTTCATTGCTATCGTTTGTTCTTCCGTTAGATTTTGTTCAGTTTCCTTTTGTGGTAATTCTTGACCTTGATTATAAGTCTCTTGGTCTAATTTTTCTGGTTGATGTGGTTTTTCTCTTTCAAGTGAGTCTTTTTCCTCCAATTTGGAGGCTTCTCCTTCCTGCCAATATTTTTCTAAGTTTTCAGTTTCGTCTTTCTGAATAATTGCAACATCTTTTTGTAAGAGATTCTCTGTTGCATTCTGCTTTTCTTGTGTTGCTTTTTCAGTGACTTCTTTTGCTTTGTTCTCATCTTCCACTTCTTCTTGAACTTCTACCTTAGTCTCCTGCTCCTCGTTGTCTGGCTTTTTAGGTACTTCTTCTGTGGAAAACTCTTTTTGTGGCTGAAGCTTTTCATCTGACTTTTCTTGAACTTCACGTGGCTGCTCTATTTCATCAGTTTGCTCTTTTTCTGCTTGAGAATCTTTTTCAGCGTCTTCCTGTTCCTTATCTGATTCTTGTGATGCGGTTTCATCTGATCCTTGCTTTTTAATTGTAGTAGGACCTAAAACTCCGCCTTTTGTTTGTTTTTCAAGTTTTGAAGTATCATCTTCGAGTTTTTCTTTAATAAGTTCCTTTTCCTGCACCTGCTTGTCTTGTTTATTTTCAGGTTTCTTTTCTTTTTCTTTTGATATGTCATCAGAAACTTCAAGAACCTCAGTCATAGATTCCTTAGTCTCTTCTTCATTTATTAGCTGCAAAGTTTCAACATCTTGGAGTTCCGAAGCTTCAATTTTTTGTTGTTCTTTTACTACAGTTTCAGGTGCATATTCTTCAGACGTATCTTGTTTGTCTAAAGCAGGTTCTACTTCTTTGGGTTCTTTAGATTCCGGTTTTTCTTTTTCCGCTTCTGTTTTGGAAATGCTTGCTTTTTCATCTTTAGGAGACACACTTGCTATTTGATCGTCTTCAATTGGGAGAGAGTCTTTAGATTCATCGGACTCTGTTCCAATTAAAGTCTGTTTTTCTTCAGGTACAAAAGTACTTTCCTCTACTGTTCCTTCAATCACTTCAGAAATTTCAGTCTCTTGTAGTTCTTCCACTTCAATAGATTGTACCATGGCCTCAGGCAGTGCTGCTTCACTCGATAAAATCATTCCTAATTCTTCTAAATTCTGTACAGCAGCAATAGCTTGGGCTGCTATTTCTTCTACAAGTTCAGAAGCAATCTGTTCTGTTTCAGTTTTAATGTCAGTTGCCTGTATCATTACCTGTTTTTTTACTTTTGGCTTTTTCCCTTCGCCTTCAGTTTTACTTGTACTAAGAGACTCTGATTCTGTGTCTTCTGCTTTCTTAACTTCAGTAATTTGATCATTTTCTTGGACAGTTTTACTGAAGTCATCTTCTGTTTTAGAATCAAATTCAACCTTAACTGCGGCAGTCGCTAGTTTAACAGCAGTTAATTCTTGTTGTTCTAATATTTCTGGCTGTTGCTCTGTTTCTCGCAGTTTAGTTTCTTCGAATAGTTCTTGTATTTTAGTTTTAATGAAATCGGTTGCATCAAATATTTGCAAAGAAAGTTCTTTGAATACAGGAATTTTTTCCTTGACTTCTAAGGTAGATTTCGATTCTATGTTATGAAGACATCTGTTGACACATTCAAGGAGATCCTCAACCCTTTCAGTTGCCTCTGAGCCTAATATTGAAGCTTGTGGTACCATTATTTCACAAATATTCGATTTTAGTTCTTCAAGTATAATCTTAGTAAATGCTGCATCACTTGGCAATCTTGCTGTTTTGTCTAGATTGATATAAAACTTAATGTCTTCAAAATGGTTCAAAACCTTGCGCAGTGATTTTTTAAATACCTTCCAGTTCAGTTTATCCGATTCGTTAAATTCTAAAATTGCTGTAACATTCTTGATAGAGCGTAAAAGAGTTTCGGATGGTTTACCGTAGTTTTCGAACATATAAATCTTTTGTATGCTCGAAATAGTACCACGCATGTTAGATATACTCCCGTAAACAGAATGGACAGCTGTAAGTATTTGATCTCGTACTTCTGTACTTAGATTTACTTCAGCCAAATCCTTTTCAAGCGTAAACACTTTGTCTTCTAATTGATCAAGAATTTGTACAACATCAACGCCTTTTTCTATCAAAACATCAGCGCTATCCGCAAAGCTTAGCTTTAATGTTTTAATTGTATCTTTAAGATTATTCAAACTCGCCACAATACCAGCTAAATTATCTGCTTTTATATTAACTTTAGAGGCCTGTTCTAAAAGTTTGACTGTTTCATCTGCCTCTGTGGCACATTTCTCTAGAATGTTTTCATTTTTGACTTCCACAGATAAGGTTTCAGCTACTTTAACCTCTTGCGTTTCACTCATATTATTGACTAGTAGCTGTAATGTGGCACAGGCTTCTTGAAGTAATTCTGGTGGACTGTCCTCATTAATCTGCAGCTGAACACTCCTCACACTGCACTCTAAATCCTCAAGAGTCTCATTGAGTGTGTCATTTGCAGCTCCGTCATAATCCCGCTTGAGCTTTATAATGACAGTCTGTACTTCATCAAGTGCATCTCTAAGAGCTTCATTGTCTTCCACTTCTCTGACAGTTGGTAGATTTATTTTATCTGTCACCTCTTGTAGTAACACTTCCAGTTGTTTCATTGAGTTTTCTTCTATTTCAGGGAGTTCAACTGAAAATAATTAAACAGTTTATTTTAACTATGGTGTTTTTGTTTTATTGTTTGTTATTAAAGGTCATTTAAAACTATGATCTCTCATATGGCAAGTATATTATAAAAATAAATTGTGATCATGAAAATTGTTTACCTATCTCAGCTGTCTTGAGAACAAGAGGCACCCCAGAAACGACCGCTTTTTCCAAATCTTCCTGAAGATGTGTGATAATCTCCGACACTCTTTGAAGAGCGTCAGGTTTTGTAATGGGCGCGATCTCTTCCGCACTCTCCAATGCTTTAGTATGCAGAATTGATAAAGCATCTTGCAACTTTTGTGCTAATTTAGCCTGTTCTACTTTAGCCTCCTCCAATAAACCAGGATCTTCTGCCACATCTACAAATTCTATACTCTCTTTCAAGACTTTAGCCATTTCAACTGATGCGTTCAATTCTTGAGAGTTAGTTAGTTCAGATATTACACCGACTAGTTGTGATATTTCATCCGATATAAACTCATCAATGTGATGAATGAGGCCTCCATGTTCTAGAAACAAAAAAAAATGTTATCTTTGAACGAATAATCTTGATAACACCAAAAGCGATACTTGCAGCCGCTATACAATTATTAAATGCCTGTAAGAGTGTGCATGTGTTTGTGTGTGCGTGGTAATGTGAGTTACGTTTAAATTACCGATTCAAGAAGCCGGAAGATTAGGACTGATTTTGAAATACCATTAACATAATCTACCTAATAGGCCACGCTAGAAAGTAATAGGGAGAGAAAATTGTTAAATCCTGGAAAACATGGTTTAAAGAAATGTCATGAATTAAGTATGATGTAAAACTCCAAACAGATGACTTAGTAAATAATCTTGTTTACCCGTTCTTGCTACCAAAATATGCATCATGGTCTCATCTTTTTTGCCTTCACATGATTTTGCACCTACTTCAACTTTTAAATCAGATATTTCTGATAAAATATTTTGACTAAAAACAGACTCATTGCTAAATGTTTCGTTGGAACAATTGTCTTTATTTTCTATAGAATCACAGTCATTGTTTACGTCTACGGATTCTAGTTCAGAGTTCTCCAAAAAACCCTTTTCAATTAATAGAGATTTATCTGTATTGGGTGTCGATGGTTCTACAATTAAAGGTTGAGAGATTTCCATAGGAACCGATACTTCTAATTCTGAGCATGGAATTACTGCCAGTGATGTCGAAACTGCATCTTGAGTCAGAGATGTAGCTGTACCAATAGTATCAGGTAGCATGTGAATTACCTTACATTCATCAAGATTTACATTCTCTAAAAGAATTGGCGAAGTTTCTTGATTTACAGCGAATATTTCTGAAAGTGCTGATACTAAAGAAACAGCAGTTGCAGATTGAACTTCATGACTTTTGACATTTTCAAGCAAAAGTGGTTCAAATACCTGCAAGTTTTCATGAGATATATTTTCTAAAGATTCTTTGACATCTAAACTTGTGGTCCACACATCTAAAGTTAAAGACTTAGAATCCAGAAAACTTTCAGTAACATTATTTTCAGACGGTAAGACTTCCTGGCTTACATTTAAATTGACGGATATTTTATCACGCTCAGGTTCATTTAATTTTAATTGAGTTACATTGTTTGGACCAAGATTTTGTAGATCATCATAAGATTGGACTGACTCAAAAATAAGTGACGGGATTTCTTCACTATCGGTATTTTTCTCATTTTCAACTGTTTGGATAGTGTCTTTGATAATTTCTTCAATTTGATCAAGAACCATCAATTCACCTTCACGGCTAGAAACAAACTTATCTACTATACAATTTTCACCTTCAACTTCCTGTGCTAAGACTAATTCTATTTCCTTCAATGGGATTGGATTTTCTAATACACCAGATTGTAAATCCTCACTTGCCACTTTTTTTCCATCAAACGTGATATTAAGTTCTGTTGCAAAATTTTCAGTTTCATCAGAACTAATGTTTTCTAAGCTAAAAGGTTCAGATTCCTGACAAACAATAGATTTTTCAATATTTTCTATAGATTGAGCTGTAAAAAATTCAAGTTCTTTTTCTTCAACAGGTGTTAAGGATTCCAAAATAAAGAGTTGCAAATTTTCACTAGGCAACAAATTTTCCGTTGTATCGGTTACACTGACAGTTTTTTCACCAGAGGTACTTGCTTCTTCAATTGGTACTATTTGTTCTAAACCAGTTAGAATGTCTTCTTTAACAGCAATTGTTCGAGCTTCTTCTACGCTTTTAACAGCTGTTTTATTGTACTCTTCTATTTGCTCAAGTATGACTGATTCAACTTGAATTGGAACAATCTTTTGGTCTTGAGCAACATCAGTTTGATACGAAACCTCTGCGTATATGTCAATAGGTGTCACTGGTTCTAAAACTAAAGGTTGTGAGTTTTCACTGAAAGCATTTGCTACGTTTTGATCTTGTTCAATAACAGTAGCAACGGTGGAAACTTCATCAACATTAACCAATTCTGATAATATTACCTCATCTGTTTGACTTAAATTAAATTCTTTTACAACAGTTTGCTGAACAGCTGAATTTGCGAATTCAATACCTTTTTCATCAACCGGTGTTAAGGATTGAAAAATAAGTGATTGCAGGTTCTCGATTAATACCAAGTTTTTATTTGTTAACCCAGGTGTTTCGCCTGTTATAATGATATCAGTTATTTCTCTAGAAGTACTTGGTTCTTCAATAGGTACTACTTGTTCTAAAATTGGTAAAATGCCTTCTTTAACAGCAATTGTTCGAGATTCTTCTACGCTGTTTACTGCTACTTTATCTTTTTCTTCTATTTGCTCGAGTATGACTGATTCAACTTTAGATGAAACAATGTTTCGGTCATCAGCACCATTAGTTTGATACAATATCTCCGCGAACGTGCCAATAGCTGTAACCGGTTCTAAAACTAAAGGCTGAGATTTCGCACTTAAAGCATATGCTATCTTTTGTTCTTGTTCGATAACAGTTGCAGCGCTTGAAACTTCATCAAAATTAACAAATTCTGTTAAAATTACTTCATCTATTTGACTTAAATTCATTTCTTTAAGTGCGGTTTCCTCAACAGTTGTAAGAGCGAATTCAATGTTTTTTTCTTCAACAGGTGTTAAGGATTCTAAAATAAATGGTTGCAAATTTTCACTTGACAACAAATTTTCCGTTGTATCGGTTACACTGATATCAGTTTTTTCACCAGAGGTACTTGCTTCTTCAATTGGTACTATTTGTTCTAAACCAGGTAGAATGTCTTCTTTAACAGCAATTGTTCGCGCTTCTTCTACGCTGTTAACAGCTGTTTTATTGTACTCTTCTATTTGCTGAAGTATGACTGATTCTGCTTGAATTGGAACAATCTTTTGGTCTTCAGCAACATCTGTTTGATATGATACCTCTGCGTACGTGTCAATAGGTGTCACTGGTTCTAAAACTAGAGGTTGATAGGTTTCACTGAAAGCATTTGCTACCTTTTGCTCTTGTTCGACAGTTGCAACGTTTGGAACATCATCTACATTAACAGATTCTGAAAATATAACCTCATCTGTTTGAGTTAAATTCATTTCTTTAATTGCGATTTCTTCAACAGTTGTAAGAGCAAATTCAATACTCTTTTCTTGAACAGGTGTTAAGGATTCCAAAATAAGTGGTTGAAGATTCTCACGTAATACCAAATTTTCACAGGCTACTTCAAAAGTTTTATCGGTATTACTGATATCAGTCATATGAACGGCAGTACTTGCTTCTTCAATAGATACCACTTGTTCTAAAGTTGGTAGAATATTTTCTTTATCAGCCAGAGTTCCATAAGCTTTTTCTACGCTGTTACCAGCAAATTTTTCGTTTTCTTCTATATGCTCAAGTATGACTGATTTAACTTGAGTCGGAACAATGTTTTGGTCTTCAACATCATTAGTTTGATATGATACCTCTGCGAACGTGTCAATAGGTGTCACTGGTTCTAAAACCAGAGGTTGAGAGTTTTCACTGAAAGCATTTGCTAACTTTTGCTCTTGATCAATTTCAGTAGAAACAACTTCTTCCAAAAGGGCCGGTTCATTTTCAAGAACTGGAACCAAAATTTCAAATTTGATTTCAGTTGATTGGTTAGCAATCATTGGCTTCGTTTCAGTTATAGGTGTAACAGATCCTAGAACCATGGGTGGAGATGTTTGACTTATCACTTTAGCCGTTACAAATGTAACTTTTTTTACTTCAACCTCAATATTCGAACTTGCGTGGATGGTTTCAGGAATAAAAGAACTAATTTCTTGGCCTGATACTACTTCATTGTCAAGTGAAGTATTTTCTGTTATTGATGTTACAAACTCAAAAACGATAGGTCGAGATGATTCACTTATATCTTCATGTAATCTTTTATCTTGCACCTCAGCAATATTTCGATTAGTGCCATCGATGATACTTTCTAATGTGACTGGTTTGGCTTCTTGTCCAGGAAGCACCATTTCATGAATGTCCGTGTCTAATTGAACAGCAGCCACAGAACGAAGATCTTTAGTAAGAGTCAAAGGTTCTATAACCATTGGCTGATAAGTTTCGCACAAAGCTACCTCTGCTCCTGTGCAATTGTCCACCACATTGACATTTTCTGATAAAATAAAAGGTTCAATTATTTGCAAAGCTGGTTCGGAGATTTGTGTACCAATGATTTCTTCACTAGAAGAAAATGCTAGAAACACAGGCTTTTCGTTGGACTCTAATACATTAATAGTTTGTGTGTGTTCATGTGCAATTTTAATATCATTGTTTGTGTTTGTAGTCTCGTGAACTAATAGAGATGTATCTTCCAGTGTCTTCTCAACACTTTCAGAGAGTATGTCTGAAAATATGTAAATCCATTGAATATTTATGTAAAGTGCATGCCAAAGTGTAAGCGTTATTATCTCGGCAAAGTTAAGTAGAATTTAAAGTATTTTTATCGTAAAGATCTTTCGTTTTCTCATGATTATGCGTATTAAAACTATCTACGACGTTACTTATATATTTAGCATTGACTTAGTTATTATTTGCGATAAACACTATAACCACGATATGAAGAATTATTAACGAATAATGGTGATTGCAAAAACATATTTTTACTCTACCAACATGACCAAAAAATATTGGTTATTATTTTAATAAATATATTATTACGCTAACTACAACGCCATTAAATGAGTTATGTAAATAATTCTTCGTCTTTTACCGTTTTGATTTTGCGTTAACTCTAAATTATCGCAAACCCGTTCGTTTTGTTCTCGTTGTTTCACCTGTATATTAATATCATCATCCGCAATATTATCACCTTGTTTATTATCCTCTGCATTAGCAGTTTTTAATTTTTCTGCTATTATAGTTGTGGTCGTTATTTTGGACTCATCTCTAACTTCCACATTTCTGTATTTAGTAAGGAGTTCATCAGGAACGTTATCAATTTGGACTTCGGCAAAAATTTTGCCTTTTTGATCTTTTAATACGGCAGATTTATCTTGCAAAACTGGCACTGTTCCTGGAGGCAGTTCTAGTATATTAACTTCATTGTATGAATGATTGTTCAAATCAAATAGTACTGCTTTTTCTTCGGACTTTACGTCATCGGTTATTTTTTTATTTTCGTCAAAAATCAAATTTAATTCTGAAACAGTTGATATTTCATAAAGCTGGTACATATCCATAAACGTTTTTGATGTTAAATAGTTTGTTTAAACATGGCAAATAGTGATTGAGTTATAAAATGCCGTTATAGTTGTTAGAATTATTACGAAATACTGACAAATATATATTAATAAAGAAGATTTTTAAGGTAATATTTATAGCATGTATCAATTTATTAGACCTTCATTTACGCAAAATTTTACTACATTAAAAAGACTGCACATAATTATGTTTTATTAAAATTATTTTTATCTACGATAATTTTACTGCACTTGAAAAAGCTATTATACTAAAGAGTTCTTAGTTTCTTTTGAAATAAGTAACGATGTTACGTAGTATTAGTTGTTTTAATTTACCGGTAAATTTGGGTGAATCCAATGTCTCTTCTAGACCTTGCGAGCTTATTTTTTCACCACCCAATTCAATCAATTCAAAACTACTTTCAAATTCTTTCAAAACGTTTTCGTTCAGAGCATCTTCTATTCTCTTGCTTAGACATATTGCTTCAGCAGTACTAACAGTATCTACACCAGGTGCTTGAACAGTAGCTGGCAACTCTTCTTTAAGAACGTCACCCACTACTGGAATTATAATAGTTTTAGCAGTTTCCATTAACAATGTTTCTATTACGTCGCTTCGAGCAGCAGGCTCTGTAACTGCATCAGTTGTTGTAATAGTTTGATTTTTTACTGTTATTTTTGTGATTGCTTCATTTTCTGAAAGTTCATCTACAATTGAATCTATATTCACATCAACATATGGCATTGTAGGTTCAGATTTATCATCAACTTTTTTGTCTTCTTGTATTTCATCCTTAGATATACTAGTATTTTCTCCATTACCAGAGGTTCTATCACCAGCGCCTGTATCAAATGCATCCACCTTCCATTGATCAATAATACTATGCATTGTGTCAACTTCGGGCGTAGCTTTTTCTGCGTTAATACCATTTGAGTCTTCAATGCATTTATCATCCGAAAGAAGCACAGAACTTTGGGATATTACGGCATCAAGTTTATAAGCAAAACATTCTGCAATATCGAGAATATTAAGCAACGCTTCTTTGCTTATTACTGGATCCGATTGTTCTACACCTTCTAGAGTTACTAATTGTAATGCTAACAAAGCACTATTTAGGTCTTGTACTAATGAAACTTGGTCATGACTAATTTGTGTGTTTTCGTTAAGTGTTTCTTGAAGAACTAAACTTTCGCGTAACTGACGAGCTACTGTAATTGTTTGAGCGAGTTCTGTATTGTCTGAAGCAGTAGACAATTTATTGACTATTTCAGTTATATCGTCGGATAAGTAGTGATCAATGATGTGTAATAGTGTGTCTGTAAAAAATCATAGAATACATTTAAATGCGATAAAAAAAAGACGTGTGAGACTGGAAACCTTTATTATTGTATTATAAGTGAGATAATAGTAAGCATTAACTTTGAAATTTGTATTTTAGTATCCTAGCTCTTTTACTTGTAGTATCTTAAGGACCATTTGTAGTTTTGCTGTATTTACTAGTATTCACAGTTTTAAAATTGCGATATTCACGAATCACATTGAAAATATTAAATCACAGGATCGACTCCAATATTTTCGGAGAAAAGTAGATACATGTAAATGTAGAGTTAAAATACTTTGTATAATCCTAATTTATGTAAAAGCATATTAAAATTTATAGTATATATATAATTACTATTTAAATGTTTTTGTACAAGTATCGTTAAGATCTACCAAGGCAATAAGAAAGAAGCAGTAAAACGTGGCTGAGTGTTAAATGTGTGTGTAGTTGTACGTTACAAAATGAGAGAGCGAGTTATCATGATAATGAGTGCCATCAGGTGAGATAGTGGTCAAGCGCGAGCCTAACAATAATAAAAAAAAACTAACTAAAATATAGGTGTAGAAGTCAAAAAGCTTAAAGTATGTTATTATTTACTGTATGCGATAGGTGGCGTTTAGATACAGAGTGAAACGGAAAAATGCTATCATATTTTAAATACTGCAACGATTGATTGGATTTTTGCAGCTTTCCGTTAAGCCCTATACACAATTATGAAACACTGTCCTCAGTCCGACTTCACTAACTACTAGGCCTCTCTTCGTTTGTGCCAACCACAACTTAATACTATAATATTTCAAAATAAAAGCAAAGAGCATCACTGTTAATAATCTAATTGAAAATTAATAAATTGCCGAGTATAGATGCGATTTATCTATATTTACATAAAATTAAAACGTAACATAAAAGCATAGCTGTGCTCATCGATAATAATAGCTGCAAAGATGAATAAAGTATTTGACTATTTACACTGATCTCAAAATAATGTATTTTACGTCTGCCAGCCGTGCAATTGGAATTTATTATTTTGTGTATTAGGCTTGATATACCGCTTCTTAAGATTAAGAGGTACTCTTTATGGAATAACTACACAGTATGGAAGATATATCCAAGTAATAACTACAAATTCTTATCAGAAATTGAGTGCCTGACGCCGTATGACAGTTTTCAAACTCGCCTTCACCCATGTTTAAAGCCAACAAGAGGCTCTAGAGAAGTGAGAGTTGATAGAATTTCGTCGATATATAAATCGACGGGATAGCGATTGGTAAAATGTCAAAAATGTTAGGGATTGCAAAGTACATCTAAATATCACGTGATCGATTATGGCATTTCGACAATCGCCATATTTGAAGAATCATACTGTGTAGCTATTTAGCGTTTTAGAATATCAAAAGCAATACAAAATTAAACAAATCGTTAATACTAGCGTCACAAAATTTATTTTCATTACCAAGAGCTATCTTCTCTGTTTCCTTTGGTTGAGGAGCGGTTTCTTCAGAAGACTTTTTAGAAACTGTTTCAATAGTTTCCTGCAGAAGTAAATCAGAAGTAGGTTCAGACATTTGAGCATCTTCAAAAATTTCAGCTTCCTCAGCCTCAGTAGCTGGTTCAGGAATTTTAGCATCTTCCACCTTCTCTGAACTTAAAACAAAATTGTCTTCCTGTGGCTTTTGTACATCGACGCAAAGATTTTTTTCTTGGATTGACTGTGTCTCTTCTACTTCTGCGGTAGCAGCAATAGTTTGTACGCTTTCAGTTACTGATACTTTGGTTTCTTCGGTGCCAACTACCTTTTCTTTCGCAAGCGGTTCTATTACTACGGGTTCAATTCCGGTTGTCGGTTCAACAGTTTCTGTTATCGCTGTTTCTTCACTCGAAGTAGTTACTACCTTTCCTTGGTCTAAAGTTTGAGGATGTACCTCGGCAGTAGTAAATAAGCCAACACTTTCTGTATCCAATTTAGACTCATTATTTTTTGGTTCTAACTCAAGAGATTTACTTTCATCTTGTTTTAATGGATTTATTTTCTCAGCGTCAGCAGAATCAGGAGTTGCTTTACCAACAATGGGTTGCTCTGTTATGATGGCTTTACTAACAGCATTGTCTTGTTGCAAAGGTTGAGACTCTACTACGTCATTAGCCACAGTTATTTCAACACTGTCAGTAATAAACTGTGTTTCAGTTCCAATAACTTTTAGTTCCTGTTCATTTGATTTGTCTACGAGTTCGCTAGTTGTCTCTTTTTGATTTAGTGGTTTTACTTGTTCCTCGTCAACACAAGTTATAGTTTCTTTGCCGACAGCTACAGGTGGCTCTGTTATACCTCTAACGTCTGTGCCTTGTTCTAAACTCTCATCGGTACTAATAGCAGAAATAGGTTCAATGTTTTTGGAAACCATAGTCTCAACTGTTGTAAGTTTATCGTCTATAGGCTCTATTTTTTCAATTTTTGCAGCAGTTATAGTTTCAGTCTCTATAATTTCTCCAAATGATTTTTGAGGAGCACCAATTTCGGATTCAAACTGATCTACTAAAACAGTTTTTTGGGCGGTAAAATTTAAAGAACTCTCTTCAGTTACTTCAACATCAACATGTTCGCTGTCCTTAACCAATGCTTCCATATCCTTGGACTGTTCTTCAATAATTGGTGAAATTGTTTCTACGGATTCGTGGACTCCTATTTCTACTTTTGTGATATCAATTGCAAATTCACTTTCTTTCAAAGGTATTTGTAAGTCAAGAACCTCTTCTTTTTCTAAAACTAAAGGCTGACTTGCTTCTTCAACAGTAAAAATCGCTGTATTGACAACTTCGTTAGCAAATTCATTAATAGCGATAACAGTTGGTGAAACTTCTTGTTCTAACGGTTTTACAGTGACTTCAACGACAGTGTTTGTAGTGACTGCGCAGTCACTATCTGAAATTTGTTTCACTGTGGGCTCTTCTGGCACTATCATATCTGCTTGCTGTAAAGTTACTTTTTCAGCAACTATATCAGTTTCTACACTTTCGCTGGCTGTCTGACTCTCTGTTGCCTGTTCTTTTTTTTGGGACATTATTTCCGCAGTCATTGCATCTTTACTGACTGCAACTTCATCAGTTACTAAGTCTGAACTAATGCTTTCCTGATTTTCAACTTGTAAAATATTTTCGGGTGCATTTTGTAGTTGTTGTTCAGTAACTGTAACAAGAGTTTTCAAAGCATCTTCAGGCAGTTCCACAGTTGTAACCTGAGTGGTTTCAAGAGATTCACTTTTAGATTCTGTGGTTACTTCCGGTTCTAGCAAGGAAGCTTCTTCAACTAAATCGCATGCAGATTCCACTTGCGCTGTAATTAGTTTATCATCTCCCAGAAACACAGCTCGTTGTGTTGATACATGAGCCTGATCCAATATCTGTAGGGTGTCTTCTTTAGTTATTGTTGTGTCCGCCATGGTTTCATGTTCACGTTCTACCGGGGGCTTGATACTTTCTGTAGCTACAACAGCAGTAGTATCAGTTGTTTCTGTTAAGAGTTGGTCTACTACATTTTCCTTGGTGGAGGATTCAATAACCACTGTAACATTATCCTCAAGGATTGGTTCCGGACGAACTTCGATAGTTCCTTGACCTACTATGTTAGATACATCAGAAGTAACATCTTCAACAGTTTCTGTTGTAGTCAAATCTTCAGTTTTTCCTTGTAAATTATCAGCTTCAAAGCTTACTTGTGCCACAATTTCAGGCAAACTTTCGGTTTGTTTTAGAATTTCTCCCGCATCAGTTTTGGTCTCCACTTTATCAGATATCTGGGTACTTTGAAGGGTTAATTTTTTCACTTCTTCCTTTTCTTCTAGTGTGTCTTGTTCTTGAGATATTATAGTAGCAACTTCCAAAGATAGATGTGTACTAGTATTGGCGAGCTGTTGCAGTGCTTCTTTTGCAATAACTTTTTTTAATTCATCGGCTGAGTCCAATACAAGTATTTGTACCGTAGATAAAGCATTTTGAAGTTGTTGAAATTGTTCAGCGTTCGCCACAGTTATTATTGTGGCAGTATTGTCTGCAGCTCTTTCGATAGTCTCACGTAAGTCACATGCAACTGCTATCGCTTTTTTAAGTTCATCGACATTCACAATGACAGCTATTTTATCGATAGTTTGGACAATGTTGTCTGATAAGAATTCATTGATGTTTTGTAACAGTGTTTCTGAAAATATGTAACTTTAATGTAGTGGGCAGATAAGTTTTGGTTTAATTAAAATACATAGTGAGAATAATGTGTGATAATAAGATAACTATGTCTAGTGTTACATATATTTAAGGAATAATAATCCGCGATGATTGCGATCTAATAAACACATTAATACTTATAATATACACGGTTTAACCAATATCCACTTTAATTGCATTTTCATTAATAATGTTTTTTAATTTATTTTGAAGATATTTATCGAAATACTTACAGATTAGTTCTTTAATCCAATTTTTTTTATAAAAGAGATACAAAATGTTTTTCAAACGCGTTTACGATTGATAAAACGTTTGCTTTACATAGGCACTTATTCAAATAGCAGCTTTTGCTTCAAAAACAATGTCGCAAATAGCACATCAGTAAAAATAAATCCAATATATCACAGATAGAGCTGATTAAAATGAGAGACTTACCTGTTGTTGCTTTTGGCAGTGGTTCCTCAGATTTCTGAATGGCCTTTTGTGCAGCCACCACCTGCTTGTCACTTACTGTCACTTCTTCTAAAATAATAGCTTCAGTTTCAATAGTAACTGCTATTGCTTCACCTACTTTAGTACTGACTTCAGCTGATTCTGCTTCAGCCAATTCAAAGAATGGTTGAGTGGTTTGCAATAAATCTATTGTTTCAGCTTCATGTTTTATTTCTTGCATTTCAGCATCTTCCTCTACTCGTTGTATTTCAGCAACTACACTATCTTTATCTTCAGATACAGTAGATTCTACAGAAGCAACATCATCCGTTTTACTTTCTATTTTTTCGGCTGATACAGATGCTTCAACTACTTTGGACTCTGAAGTTTTCGACTGCGTAACATCAGATGACACTTTTTTGAGCTTGACGTCTTTAAGTTGGTCAAATAATTTTGGTGTTGTTTTTATTCCTACGAGGTCAGCACGTAAGTTTTCAGTAATTTCAGCAACTTGCTGTAAAATATCTTTGTTGATTGAAGGGATTTCTGCTAAAGTGTCCAATGACACGTTTTCCAATGCTTCCAGAGCAGTTTGCAGCTGTTGCGCTAATTGTGCATGTTGTTTGTTCAATTCATCTTGCAGAACATCACTAGTTTCTGCTTTTAATTCGACTTCAGAAGCAGCGATGTTCTCACGCATTTCTTTAGCAATACTAATGGATTGCTTCAATTCTTTAGCATTGGTGACGTTGGCTAGTTCATTGATCACTTCTGTTATATCATCTGATATAAACTGATCTATATGCAGAACTAACATTTCTGAAATATAAAATATGATGTTTTTAAAAGAGAAAGTAAAACTGAAACATACATAAAGTAAAATTACAAACAATATCATATTTTGCAATATAAGCAGAGATAAATACGAGTATGTAACTAAAACATCAAAATAACAAAAGTTAGAAAAAGATTATTACCAATGGATGCTTTAGGAGCCTCTTTTAGCTCAGCTTGACTTATTTCAACATCAATCTGCTGCTCATCGACGCCAACTTCATACAACACTGGTCCGAGATCTTCAATAACAACGGCACTTTCTGATTCTAACTTCAATTTCTCTACAGATGCCACTTCTTGGGCTTGGTCTCCTACAACTAAATTCAACGCAGCATCTTCTTTGGGCACACTTTCTGTATAAACTGCTTCAGCTTGTTCCAGAACAACCGCTTCGGTGCCCTCGATGGCAAGAACTTCTTTCATTTCGGTTTGACCCGACTCAATGATCGATTCGGAAGGTATAAGCTTGGCGTCTTCTACTGTGACAATTTCTTTAGTTTGAGCGATTGACGTTTCTAACATTTCCGTTGTAGCAATGAATTGTTCAGACGGCGAAACTTGCTCGACAACACCAATTTGTTCTAAAATGGTTGCTTCTGATCCCACCGCGGCTGTTACTAACTCTGAGGTAGTGATGGTAGCTTGACTCTGTACATCCTCAATCTTTTTTAGACTTTCAGTTAAAGATTCTGCAGGAGCTTGTAGTGCCACTCTGATGCCAGTGACTGCGACTAAATCTGCTTGTAACTGTGCAGTAACTCGAGCAATTCGCTGAATTACTTCTGTACTGAGAGCTGGCGCTAACTCTTGTACGCTGTCAAATACTTGAACTTGCAATGCAGATAATGCAGTATGGAGTTTTAAAGCCAACCTGTTCTGTTCTTTGCGAACTTCTTTCACTCGTTCAAGACTTTCTTCTCCTTCTGGGATAATTTCTGAGGCAGCAATACTTTCTCGTAACTCCTTCGCAATATCCATGGTCTCTTTTATATCATCAATCTTTATAATAGCAGATATTTCTTCCACTATTTCGATTAGTTCTATATATTGGTCGATGTGCTGAATGATATGTTTAGCTTTTTCTGAAAATATAATATTTAATTTAGGTAAATATTAATGGCTTTAAAATTATAGACACAAGTAGAATAAAGCATTATTAAAACGGTAAAATGGCTGATCTCTCGGCAAAGTCGACGTGTCTTATTAAAATCTAGAAAAATATGAAAAACACGAAATAATTGAATGTTATTGAACTGATTCTGTTGATCACGATGATTTTGTAGATCGTGTTTGATAATAAGGTGCTGTAATATAGTTATTTATTTGACGAAACACATTCAAGCTTGATAATATCGCTTTCGCGTCACGATGACGTTTTTTACAAAGCTCTGATTAATATCGACTAAGCCAGATTATTGACATCCACTCGAACTTTACCTTCTTTAACTTCTATATTTTCCAATATATCATTTTTTTCCAACTCGACCAATAGCTGATAAGCCGCAAGGAATACTAGCTTCATATTTTCTGTTTCTAATTGGTTCTTTCCATTGTACGCATCTGTACTTTGCCAATCGAATTTGGACATAATAGCTTTTAGGGACTTAATTTTATTGTCTTTTAAATTCGAGATTTTGGAAAAAGCCAACTCTTCCGGGTTAAGTGCCAATAGTCCTTGTAGTTCAGTAGCAATAGTCAAGCTTTCGTTCAAATCAGCGTCGCTAAATGTACCTGACGCGACTAGTAAGTCCATTTCAATACCTACGAAACGGTCTATTGCGTTTTCCAATGAATCGATATTCGAATTGACATCTATAAAAAATTTCGATAGAAATATTTATTAATAATTTTGTATAACATAAGGTTGCCTTCTATTGAAACGGTACATTTATTTTTACACAATAGCTTTACAAATATGCAATTAATTTTATTAACTTAGATACCAGTTGTTTATGATTGTATATAATGAGTAACTAAAAATTTATATATATATATATAACTCACCTTTAGGAAGTTTATCTTCACTGTAAATGTTGGCTTTTTCCGAAAACAAAATACCTTGCATTGACTTCTCAATTTCTTCAACGGGCTTGGCAATTTCTTTGACAACCTGAGCAACTTGAACGTTTTCTATAGACCGCAAGCTGTCTTGTATCGAGTGTATCTCCTTATCTACTTCCATTATTAGAGAAATCTCTTCGTTTGCTATAGCTTCTTCAGTTTCCATCCTTTCCATCATTTCTTTATGTTTTTCAGTCATTGTTTGAACAAGAGACTCCGTAGTTGTTATATCGACGGATATCGAATCTTCATCTACACCTCTAAGAACTTGCTCTTGAACATTTGCTAATTGGCTGTGTAATGCTTGTAGAGGCTCTAACATTTCTGTCAAAACTGCTTTCAAAGGACCTTCTTCCAACTTTTGTTTTGGAATTTTCACTTCAAGAAGGCTCTCTTGTAACACATCCGTGCAATCAGACAAACATTTTAGTAATATTAAAGTTTTGCCTGCACCGTTCGCATCTTTGAAGTCGTGATGTTTCTCAATCACAGTTGAAACCTTTTCTAACATGTCTTTTGTAACTTCATCCATGCTCTGCATTTTGACTTCTTCAATAAATGTAGCGAATTCTTCAATCATATTAGCCAAAGTACTGTCTTCAACCACATTATATTTGGAACTTTTGATTTCTTTTAAAATTTCTGCTTGTACATTTTCTACAGAAGGTTTAGCTGTTTCTAATATTGCCACAAATTTGTCAATAGTTTCGAAAATTTGTTTATCATGTTTAATTTCTTTTACCGCTTTAAGTACTTGTGCCGAGTTTTCAAACTTAGCCAAAGGCGTTTCAATCAAAAGTTCTGCTTGAGAAATAACTATCTTTACAAGAGAATTTTGAACATTTTGGAGGCAATCATCGGCATGAAGCAGAAAAGTAGCCAAGCAGCCGTTAACGTCATCAGTCAACTTCAATTCTAACTTCTTCGTTTTAAAGTCATTAATTGTACTTTGCAAAGTACTGAACTCTTGTAATAATCTTATAATCTTTTTATGAGTTGTTGCTTTAGATATAAGACAGCGAAGAATGGTAAATTCATTTTTGCAAGTCTTGAAGAAGTCTTCTACCATCATAAGATCAGCCATTGGCATATCATTTGTGGAATCTTGCACCACGTTAACAGCACTGTCTACGATATCTTCCATTAACATAAGAGAGTCCGATTCCATTTCCACTGCAACTTGAGGTGTGGTGCAAGTCAAATCTGAAGCTCGAGAAAGATCAACGAAATCATATTGCTCTAGCACAGCAATGTTGCTTTGTACTTCATCAATAGTTTGAATTAGTTTTGCCTCTTGAGCCAATTTCTCCGAGGCTTGTGGAGTAAATTGAATCAATTCCTCTTGCACGGTAGCTACTTTTTCATATAATTCTTCGGTAATCATTTTAACTTGTTCAATCCTGATTCCTTTGGAAACATCAGTAGCATTTAGTAAACTGTCAACAGTGCGTTCCAAAGCTTTTACTTCTTCTGGCACTGGAATAGTCTCTACTGCTTTAGTAGTTTCAATAATGTCTTTTAAATGCTCACACACTTCTCTAAGTGCACCGACTTTGTTTGCTATTTCAACGGTATTGTCAGCAGTTTGCATGGCAGGGAACACAGCGAGCATACAATTATCTAAATGCTCTTTGAATTCAGATACGCTCTGAATCACGGAATGTATTCTTTCCGTCGGCATCTCTAATAAATTTTCATATATTGGAATGTTACTTGTGTCTAACACCGACAAACTTTGCTGTAATTCCTGCATCGGCTCAGCAATAGCTGTAAGTTTTGAGGAATTGATTAAATTGGCAATCTCATTTGATCTCTCCATCAGTAGAGGGTGAAGAACCTCTTCTATTCCAGAATGCAATTCACCTAAACCTATAACGAATGATTTTAAACTAGAATAATCACTGACTTCAGATAACGTATCTAACGCGTCAATGATTTCAGGATTTTGTAATACAGTAATGTGTTCGTGCAATGTTTGTAATGCTTGCGCCGTTGCAGTAGTTTGCAATTCCTGGTTGAATAGTGATATGGCCTGCTCTACCGCAGTTTCTTCGGCAGCTGGTAGTACTAAGCGGTCAGATGGGAGTATATCTGCTGTAGTCTTTATTCCCGATATATCTTCAAGAGTAGACATATCGTCTGCCGCTTCTACTCCTGCCTGTTCCTGTATCATTAAAATACAACTTTGGAGATTTTGAACTGCGCTGGCCATGTTAACACTGACTTCATACGGAGTAAGATCTTCACCGTATTGAGAAATAACATCTTGCTGTAATATTTCAAGTGTCATGTGGAGTTCGTGAATAGGTTCAGCTATCGTAGACATAACTTCACTGTTTTGTTTCAAGCTTTCTAGATTTTCAACAATTTGTTGGTTTAGTACAATAATGTTCTGATTTAGTACACAAAGTGGCGTAGCAAAAGTCTGGGCAAATGATGACACTTCTGAAATATCAGAAATATGTTCTTCATCAACTCCACTAGCTTTAATAGAAGCTACACTTCGTTTTAATTCCTCTAGAACGGGACAAATGTTCTCCAAAGTAGGAGCAAAGCTTGTCTTGAAATCCTGTGTCGATTCAACTGCCTTAACATTTTCAATTGCGGCTATTGCGTGGTCGATATGTTCCATTACAATTTTGGCTTTTGTTTCGTCATACTCATGAGGAACTATGGGTTGTATGTGTCCGGAATCAACATGAATGCTGATTTCATCAGCTGTGTTAATAGCCTCTTGAATATTAATTAAAGTATCAGAGATATTTGTAAGAAGAGAACAATTAAGCTCTGAATCAAAAACGTTTGAAATAAACTGATCTTGAATAATTCTTAAGGTGTTGTTCAGGCTAGCAAGAGAAAACACGTTGTCAACATCTAAATTCTTGATGGAGGCATTGATTCTGTTAACTGCATCACAAATTTCCATCAGGGCAAAGTATTTCTTGGACTCGTTACTCTCTATTACATTTTCCAAGACTTTAGTTAAGTTTTTGTGGAATACAGTCATGTGATTCTTAATTTCTGGCGTTGGTTCTAATCTCGGCAGATTATTTTCTAATGCGATAAGGATTTGGGCCATCTTTTGTAGAGCATCCAGTTTATTCTCACTCTGCAGAACATCAAATGTTCCAACGTTCTTCTCAATAACCTCTATTTGTGTTGATATTTTATACAGGTTTTCTTTAATTGAAGCTATTGCCTGTTTCAGGACGGCTTCATCTTCCCCTTCAGATTCTGTAGATAATTGCTCGAATGAACTTCTTAGTTTAACAACGGACTCCATAACAGTTTCAATAATTTCAGTATTATATTTATATAAGGGCGCAGTTGATTCCTTTACTGAGAGTGTTTCAATTTGTTCCAAAGCCGTTTGCAGGTCTTGTATAGAAGCAGACATATCATTGAGCAAAACTTCACTGTTGCGTACCTTAACGACATCTATTAACTTTCCACTATCAGCACTCTCAGCTATACAAAGTAAAGATATAAGAGGACTTTTTAATTCGAACACTGCTTTTTGTGTATCTCTCAGATGCTTGACCTCAACAGAAGGCTCATCCACTTTAATTTCACTGGCTTCGCTAAGAAGATTCCTGGCTTTGATAGTGTCAGCAGAGAATTTGATAGCTGTGCTCATTTCATTATTCAACGACTCAATTTCTGTAAGAACTCTTTCTTCAATGAGTAGGTAGTCTTTGGACGTAACGGAATTGATCTCTGAGATTAATTTCTGCATTTCACTGCCGCATGTTTCGACAAATGCTACGCAAGTTTTCTTAACAAGAGTTTTGCTGTCACTTTCCATGTCAATGCATTTTTCAATAATAGTCAGCGATTGCTGAAGAGCTTTCAATGGCTGGGGTAAACTATTGAATAATGTACTGCTAACTTCTTTTGATTCTAAAGCTGATTCTTTGGTAGCATCTGCAATACTATGGATTTCCGACATTGGAGATATCAGACTACTGATAATTTCTAAACTTCTTGACGCAGTTGCTGCCGATGACATCAGTTCTGATTTGAGAATAATATCTCTTTCAATAATTTGAACGTCGTTTATAACTTTAGATAATGAGGTACTGATGCTAACCATTTTAGTTTTGAATTCTTCATCAGTAATTTTGGGTTTCTTGGGCAATTCCATTTCAATTGACTCTTTTTTCCGTAGGGCTTCTTCTCTTGATTTGCTTACAGACTTCTCACTACCAGAACTAGAACGTCTAGAACTACGGCTATTACGGCGTTCTCTTTTAGGTTTTACAACAGGAGCTGGCTCGGTGTCCAAGTGCTTCAAAGCTTCATCTTTAAATATAATAGTTTTAGTGGGCTCTGATGACTCCGGACCTTCTTCCCCTGGTGGTTTCGAAGATTTTGATTTAGGTTTTCCGGAACTGTGTGCACTCGCAAAGCTTTGCAGATCAGATATGGCTTGAGTGTCATCGTCCCTCTTTTCTTCCGACAGTGATTGGTCACGTGATAAACTGAAGAAGTCATCGGCACTTCTCTGGGAATCTGACTTTTTTCTTCCTAGTTTTAGATCCGATCTTTCATCCGATAACATCGCCATAGTTTTTTCTAAGTAATCCTCTCCACCGATATCAAAGTCGTGATCTAATGACAGCTGTGGTGGGCCGTTTTCGTCAGCTATAGATAAGTCTTCGAGATCAGCTTCTGTACGCATGTCCTCATCAGGCGACACAAAGTATTCTGGAGATACGTCAATAATAACTGCCTCCATCAACAAATTACCTGACGTAGATGTTTCTTTAACGAATCTTAACGGTGGAAGTTCAACCACGTTGTGTTCTGTAATATTTTCCGATAATTGATCAGCGTACATTTCCACTATTTGTAAAGCTTCTTCTTCAGTCAAGTCTGGAGTTTCGTAAAGAGATACAGACACTTCTTTGCCATCGAATGAGAAAGATATCTCTCCCTTATCGTCAAGAGTGGTGACGTCACCGACAGGTGTGTCGTACATCTGTGAAGTTCTTTCTTCATGTATCGTGCTAAGAGACAAATTCCTTTGTAGAGCTTGTTCTTCAGCTTTCTTCTTCTTTGCTTTCATTGAATCATCGAATCCTAGTAGTGAGGCAGAACTAGCAGCAATGCCCATGCAGTTCTGTGCTTCACAAGTGTAAGTTCCAAGACAGCAGGTCCCGTCTTGGCCGGATATTATTCTGTGAATATCACCAGGTTTTAATTCCTCGCCATCTTTGTACCATTTGAGGACAGGTTGTGGGACACCAATGACCTTACACTCAAGGTTTACGGCTCCTTCGTCAGATAGTATGGCTTGTAGGTTTTCTAAGAATCTCGGTTTCTTGTAATGTCTAGGTATGATTAGTTTGAGGAAACATGAGGTGACGCTGTGGCCGAAGTCGTTCATGGCGACACACTTCCACTCGGCCTGGTCGAGGAACTCGAGGCTCTGTATGTCGAGGTAGCACACGCCGCGCTCTTCCCGGCCGAGGTGGCAGCGGGAGGATTCGTCCACCGGCTGGTCGTCTCGGTACCAGAGTACCGATGGTTCAGGCGGAATGGCGACTGAAACCAAACACAAAACACGATAAGATTAAACAAAAGGTTAAAGGCAGACAAGTTCGAATAAGCTTTTTCTAAAAATGATTACTTCGATCTTCAAACCAATACGAATGCAATATATTTTTCCAATTACAAAAATCTTTTTTTAAACGAGTTAACCGTGCATTGCCATCAAACCAAAAGAGTATGCAAAATGTTATCTTAATCGGTTGAGGATAACTGCTTTATAATTCAGTTGCAAGATTTGACCCGAACACACATACATGCATATATTGCAAGTTACAATATTATAAGGTCGAATAATAATATTTTACTTTGCATATACAAATATAGACGCATATTGCATAATAAACCTTACCATCCCACGACTATCCCTCAGTTTCCCACCTTAAAATTATCGCAGAATTAATGTGACAAATTGTCAAGCAGGTGATAACTGCTGTGATTGGTTGAATGAATTTTCAACAGCCAATCACAGAAGATAACGCGTCCTTGACAATTTGTCACGTTAATTCTGCGATAATTTTAAGGTGGGAAACTGAGGGTATGCGTTTTAAAATAAGACTAAAGATTTAAAAAATCCAAGATCACCTTTTACTGTAAAACGGAATGGCTCATCAATTTTCGCTTCGACGCTCTTCAATCCCTGAATGAACTTCGGCGCCTGATTCTTGGAGAACAGCTGCAGTTTCTCTTCCTCATTCAGCTGGTTCTGGATGTCTTCCACGGTCAGTTCCGCAGAACTGCTGGCTTGGCCCATGCAATTCCTGGCTATACAGCAGTAAGACCCCAAGGAGTTGGTGCCTGTGAGTTGGTAGACGTCTCCAGGCTTTAACTCTTGGCCATCCTTAAACCAGCTGAGGACCGGAGTGGGGAAGCCCACAACTTTGCACTCGAAGGAGACTAGCCCCTCTTCTGTCAGTACGGCTTGAAGGTTCTCCATGAATCTAGGCTTTCGGTAGTTTTTGGGCACTGCGGAACATGAAAATAAACCTCGTTAAAATAAGCGATTAGATTTGTTACAATACAAATGTAGTAGTGGTGGGCGTTGCGACGACGAACCGTTTCTAAAGACCGGTTTTTGTTCTGCGACGGTGCAACCGTTTTACGTTCTGGGATAAAGCAGTCTTCGTTGCACAAACCTGTCGAATAACTTCGTGCGATTTTTTATTTTACGCCTCTGAAAATACAGTCGAGATTCGAAAGCGAACTGATTCAACTACGACACACCTCGGTCGTCGCAGACGTCGCGTCGGCGTCGTCCTTTATCGTTCCACGTTCGTTCACAAAATAGTTCTTGCGACGGTGAAACAGTTTTTAAATCCGTCTTCGTTGCACAAACCAGTCTTCGAATAAATTGGTGCGATTTTGTATTTTACTGCTAAGAAAATACAGTTGAAAGTGAACTGATTCAATTACACACAAACGTCCACCCACCACTAAAATGTAGTAATATGATATAATATTATAATGATATGTACGAATTTTAATGATTCATAGGAATTAATAACTCAGTAAGCTTACATCTATACGAGTTAAACTAAATGCAAAATATGTTGTAACAGATATTAATTTACTATTTATCCGTAATCAGATTTATTGAATACAAATAATATTGTGTTATTTTTTTAATTCATAATTAATTTATCGGTGTAGTGCTATCACATAGTAAATTTACATTTACCTTCGTCTCCGTCTTACGGATTTATATTTTGTTCTAGTGATATCCGTGACTCAATACAAAAATGTTGGTATAATACTTACAGCAGATCTTTGTGTCTGGAATTGGCTGCTAGACCCTGCACATTAGCTATTTTTGTGTTAATGTTGAAGGTGAAGATAGCATTGTATAACTGTCTCTTTTATTCGCTTACGTTTGTCGCGTCGTCCTATCTCGCTTAATCTATGCAGTTTATTCGATGACAAACTGTTTCTTGCGCAATGGTTGGCAGAGCCAATTTCAGATACATAAACATCCGCTGTGACTAGTATAGCCAACATATTATTTCAAACAGTCATATGAATCCAAACTAATCCCTACTAATATTATAAATGCGAAAGTAACTCTGTCTGTCTGTCTTTCTGTCTGTCTGTCTGTCTGTCTGTCTTTGCTTCACGCCTAAACTACTGAACCGATTTGTGTGAAATTTGGTACAGACATAGTTTGGAACTTGAGAATGGACATAGGATAGTTTTTATTACAAAAAATAAAATATAAAATAAAACTTATTCCGGACATACAGCGCCATCTATTGGTCAAGAGTCGGCATCAGAAGTCACTATTCCACGCGAACGTAGTCGCGGGCAAAAGCTAGTAATATTATAAATGCGAAAGTAACTCTGTCTGTCTGTCTTTCTGTCTGTCTGTCTGTCTTTGCTTCACGCCTAAACTACTGAACCGATTTGTGTGAAATTTGGTACAGACATAGTTTGGAACTTGAGAATGGACATAGGATAGTTTTTATTACAAAAAATAAAATAAAATTTATTCCGGACATACAGCGCCATCTATTGGTCAAGAGTCGGCATCAATTCAGTACTGAAAATTCATCGGAAAAAATGTAAAGAAATAGTAAAAAGGTATGAAAATATAATATAATACAACTTTTAGTACAAAGAAAATGCTCTAACGGAGTATAGATAATTCTATTAGTACTATATGTCGAGTTGGTGATCGCGCAATGGTGTCGATCGTTACACGAGTTCGGTTCATGTTATTGTTTTAATTCATCGGAAAAAAGTAAATAAATAGTAAAAAGGTATGAAAAAATAATATCAATATAATAAAACTTTTAGTACAAAGAAAATGCCCGAACGGAGTATAGATAAATAATCCGAGTTGTCACTTTGCTCGATAGATGGCGTTGGGATCGAAATAGATCGCGCTATGGTTTCGTTACACGCATTTGGTTGGGTATCGGCCGAGCGCTTCGGTACTGTCGTGGAATTGTGGATTGATCGTTTCGTAAATTTAAAATTGGCTCCGTTGTATTAGTAGTTTAAAAGGTTTATTTGCTGGGTTGTCTGGTGGTTATTTTCAAAATTGGTCCCGTTGTATTTGTCGATTAAAAGGTTTATTTGTTGGGTTGTCTGGTTGTTGTATAATGTAAGTTTAGTTTGATCTCGATTATTAGTAGATAAGATACTAAAATTGTATGTCTAAATTCGTTTTAATTTTTAAATTAATTAGATCGTTCCTTTTAAATTATTTAGTTGATTTTTGAAGAGTTCCCTAGAATATCTTCCACATTTCATTTTTGAAGAGATCCCGCGAGATCGGGTACTATGTGGGTAAAACCAAAAATCTGCCGGAAGTCACTATTCCACGCGAACGAAGTCGTGGGCAAAAGCTAGTATGGAATAAGTAGAAGGGGTCATCTCACCATCCATGGTGACATAGCATGTGGAGATGCCGATGCGGCCGCCCGTGCTGGTCGCCACGCACTTCCACTCGCCCTCGTCCGGCCACTCGGCGGAGGCCACCTCCAGCAGGTAACCACCAGCACCATCTTCTAGTACGTGATACCTGGAACGAGGGGAGAAGAACGTTTATCATCTGCCTGGCATCATCACCGTAGGTGCCAACTGCAAGGATATAAGCCCTCGCAAATTTATTTTATTTTACGGTCAAAGGCTAATTGCTAAAGACGTGTTTGAATGAACAAAAAATCACACATACAGACAAATCAGCCTTTTAATGTTCCCTCTGCTAGTACTCTCTCGCAAATTAACTTGTAATATTCCAGTTTTTGGGACACAAGGTCCAGCATAATCATCCTATATACACACACCACTACTGGGGTTACAGGCCCTAACATTATGTTCCCACTTCTTCTACCTGTGAGAGGATTCACCAAGCGAACTTAGTGCGGGTTGGTAGATGTCACAGTCATATCTTCGAATTGTCATGCCTTGCCTATGTGTTGGTAAGCTATCAGCCTAACAGGATGCCATCGAAAAGATTTTAAATGGATCGACTGCCTAACTGACCGTCACAACTCAGTGACAGGATGGATAACACAATGCCTCTCAATAAATGGTTGGCATCTAAATCATCATCATCATCAGCCTTTTAATGTTCCCACTGCTGGGAAACAGGCATCGTCTCTGTGAGAGGGAATGGACCGTAATCCACCACGCAAGCCCTGTGCGGGTTGATGGATGTCACATGTCATCGAATTTTTGGTTCTAGGACATGTCGGTTTCCTCACGATGTTTTCCTATGACTACCCTCATGACCTACAACTTGTAAGTCGCGGCCGTTACCACTGGACCACCACTGCTCTCATCCAAATGCAGAAATAAAAACACTATAAGGTGCAAAGTAGCTTCAATTTTAGAAGTTTAATTTTTTTAGGTCGGTTTTAACAATTGACGAAGACACCGCGGAGAAAGCACATAAAAAAAAGTTCATTAGAAAAATCTAAAAACCCGACTGCTTAAAAAACTAACTAAAAAGACGTAAACAAGATGAAAATCATTCTGTGCAGTCGGAGGATACATGTTCGCGAGCTGGCTGACCAAAACCAGATGTATCCTCCGACTGCACAGAATGATTTTCATCTTGTTTACGTCTTTTTAGTTAGTTTTTTAAGCAGTCGGGTTTTTAGATTTTTCTAATGAACTTTTTTTATTTTTAGCTTTTTAGTATGTGTTAAATATTTTTGAAATCACCTCTTAAAACCCTTTATTTTGATATCCCACACGATGGGATGGAAGAAAAAAAAAATTGGTGCCCCACAATATGGCGCCCAAAATCCGCCATCTTTTTATTTTACAATTTTAATGTAACCAGTGACACTCGCAGGGTTAAGACGAATCGATTGACGTACGAATCATCAAAATCGGCCAATGCGTTTGGTCTCTGGAACGCCACATAGGAACAAACATACCTACATACATACATAGACTGATAAACACATTACCCTCCTTCGGCAGTCGGGTAAAAAAACATTTCTCCGAATGTGAATCGCCTCCTTTTTACAGGTCAGTTAAAAAGGCAATCCCTTTAAAGGCAAATACAGCCAGCCACACAGATTTAAATAAAGTAACAAAAAATAACAGCGATGTACAAAATAACGAAAATATTTGCCAACTGTAACCATATTCAAAGAGAATCAAATATTGGAGCAGTAAAATATACGGACAATGTTCGACAAAAAATGTTTGCGTGAATTTTGAAAGCTTTGCAGTGAAAAGTCGCCCTAATCAACTTTGTTACAAACACTCGTTTCTTTTTATTTTGTGTGTCGCGAACTTTCTGGTTATAAGTTGAAATGGTCCACGGCTGTCCTTTATAAGTTCACCATAACCACATTTTATTAGAAAATATAATGATTGATGGAGAAAGCTTTTGTTGCCAACATCTGACAACAATTCGACAATTAGTATCTAAATTGAAACTTCGCTAGGGTTGAAACTGGCAGGCTAAAACACAATTTTAATGATACTGCGATTGAAATGCAATCGTTTTATAATTAACCGGCGATTATTCGTCGATTACGTTAACAGCCCGATAATTGAGAGCTGGGAAACCGAGTGTTAGCCTTCAGATAAATAAATATGTAGATCATACAGACATGAAGTTAAGGCTAAATTAAAACATTGGCTGTATAATCAGGACTACTCTCTGCTGTTCGGGAATAGTCCTGCTCATACAGCCAATATTTGTTAAACATTGGCTGTATTATCACGACTTAGTTACCACTGTAGTCACACTGTTATACAATCTTACATAATCACATAGTCATTTCTCTCCAAAAACTGATTTTATCCTATCATATATTCGTGTATGTGTAAGTACTAATATTACATTACCAAACACACGCACACACACATATCCTAACATAAACCCCTTCACACTTTTACATCCATGTGTACACTCACACCCTACCCACACGGAAACAACAAAAATAATAATAAAACACAAGATACTCACATATCCCACTCTGCATAACCTTATCTCACATTGAAAAAGCTTTTTGTTAATAATTGTTATGACCCCAATTATGTAAGTGGGTTCTTCATCATAAACACCACACATAGAAAGGGTTATTGGATCATTCGAAGTAACAGTAGAACACTGACTCCTAAGTCACAGGTTTCCCCTAGTTTAGAAGGCACGTTTTCCATTATATGAGCTACCTTTATTTATCTGTACTTGTAACCTAATCGCTAAGTACATTTGTAACAAAGGTTATCTGTACCAACAAATTTATATATTTTTATTATACATAAGCTCTAGAATAAGTGCTATACCATTAAAGATATTGTCTTTATTCAAGGCATGAAACACGTGACATTTCAAATTTCAATAGTGTTTTTATCTAAGACAAACATCATTACAGAATGTCACTTGTTTATCACCTCCTACCGTTTTATGCAAGTGATATTCATACGAAAACAATTTCTCTAAATCCCATACCTACAGTGCTATTTCAGGACCAATCGATATCAACAGGAGCTTCAAGGTTAAGCAACGCTTGACGAGGTCGGTCCGTGGATGGGTGACCATCCTAACATAACGAGATTGCTCTGTGTTTCGGCAAGCATGTGAAGTCGTTGATCCCTGCTCTCATTTAAACATTTTAACAGTCGTTACGCATAATTGTAAGCCGGGAAATCTGACCAGTCTTGGCAAAGGGCTATCGTATTTCTCAGTTACTAGGTTGAGGAGGCCAGATAAGTCGCTCCTCCTATAAAATACTGGTACCCCAATATACTTGGGAAAAGGCTAGGCGTATTGATTCTTACACCGCTATTCCGGAATCATTCAAACTCAACTGTTTCAACTGTGAACACTAACAAAACAAACTTGAATTAGTCTAGTCAACAAATGCTTTTTGTTCAACTTCCTCCAGCACCAGGAACAGCATGTAGATGACTTTTGGAAAAGATAAAAAACTGCTCGCAAAAATCGCAAAACTTCGAAACAATTTACTGAAAATTAGATTATACCCTATATTCAGATTGAGATATTTGTAAAAACAAATATATCAAAAACTAATTAAGATCTAAGAAATCTAAAAAAAGATTCATAAAGAAGAAAATGTCGTAAACGAAAGTCCCAACTATAGGACTAATATTTATAATTTATCCAGAGGGGTGAACGAATACAAAAGAGAAAAGTGACTAGATTCTTTTTTTAGATTTCCAAAAATCTAATGAGTTTTTAACATATTTGCAAAAAACCAAACCCCCTTTTTTTTCAGTAAATGCTTTCTAACTTTTGCAGTTTTTGCGAGCGGCAATTTTTGTTTCAAAAATCATCTGCATGCTATTCCGAATCGAATGACACCTCGTTCATATTTTTCCGAGGCTGCTATTAAAAGTTGAACAAAAAGCCTTTGTTGACTAGACAGCATCGTCAATCACAATACAGTTGCTGTCTGCTGTTGCTAAAATCACGAATATGAACAGACTGCCGCTGTATAGCAAACTTCTGTTGCAAACGTGAAATTAATTATTCCTACGCGTGCATTAGGCATAAGCCAAAGTGGCTACGGGCTTTAGGTACAGTAAGCCGAAATTCAGTGTGAATCAAACTACTCCACGGTTGTCAGTCGTTCGGATAATGCTGGATATAGTTGAGCTTTTTGGATGCGAGTACGGCCAAACCAGATGGTTTCCAGATTTTCTGGCTGTCTACATTTTATTATCAGAAATAATTTAAAACTTTTTAAAATATGCTTTTAATGGACGTGGTCTAAAAAGTACGAAATGTAACATCGCTTGTCATGAGTCCAATAAGAAGTTTCCATGTATATTGCTCCACAGTACTATATTATTTCAATGTTTCCAAAGGTACATAAGTACCTACACCAATTTCCAAACTGGAAAAAAGAAGTGCTTGAAAATCACACATACGAAAGCAAGATAATATAAACCGTGTAGAAAGACCGATTCATTTAATAAAACCAAAGTATTTTTTTCAGTTTTTTGACACCGGATCAAGAAGCTTGAATTTTTACCCGACTGCCGAAGGAGGATAATATGTTTATCAATCTATGTATGTATATGTTTGTTCCTATGTGGCGTTCTAGAGACTAAGCGCGTTGGCCGATTTTAATGATTCTTACGTCAATTGATTCGTCTTAATCCTGCGAGTGTCACTGGCTACATTAAAATTGGAAAATAGAAAAATGGCGGCTTTTGGGTGCCATATTGTGGGGTCCCAAATTTTTTTTGAGAACCGAGCGCGTTCGAAATACTTTTAGTATAATAATCGGTTTAGTCCGTCGAAAAATACTAATTACGTCGGCACGGTTTCTTTAGATGGGATGAAGCTCATGTATGCTGGTATTATATTATCTGTGACTATAAATAAACTCACGCCTTTTTCCATGGGGGAAGAAATCAGAGAGCCAGCTGCTACGATCATTACATACCTTACCTACCCCTATTGCTCCATTTAAGTTCATACACCATTGCAATACATGGACGCCGGATATGGACACTGCGCACTTGGACTTTCTGAAGAACATCACCAATAAGATCTATGTCCTTCCCAGCATTTTCACTCAATTCTGCATTACCTTTGTAAGTCACTTTTTAACCCCCGACGGAAAAAGAGGGGTGTTTTAAGTTTGAGGTGTGTTGCTGTGTATCTGTGTGTCTGTGTATCTGTGTATCTGTGTGTCTGTCTGTGGCATCATAGCGCCTCAACGGTTGAACCGATTTTGATTTTTTTTTTTGTTTGAAAGGTGATTGTATCGAGAGTGTTCTTAGCTATGTTTGAATAAAACCGGTTCAGTCGTTCAAAAGTTATGCGCGTTTTATTGTTTAGATCGTGATGTTTTCGCAAGATAAATGTGACGGGGTTTTTTTTAATTTTGACATTTTACTTGTTATTCATCCTCTCAACATGACCAAATTGCATGTCTGCGCATACTCTTTTAAATGGTCACGCCATGTTCTTTTAAACCATAAAATTGTCTTATCACATAATTGCTCAATCTATCATTATAGTTAAAACATTTTTGATAGCTCGACGCGATTCGATTTGTGTATATCACACCGATTGGCGTTTCCAAAGTCAAACACAGGTCATTAATTTCAAATAGAAATTAAAATTGCAAGAACATTCATAATATGGACGCAATGAGATGCAATTCCACCGATTTGTATTTGAAATTTTCTTAGAAACTACGTGTTCGCAATATCCAACCGATATCGCTTATCGCCGTAATTTATCGGCATCGTGCCATCAGGAAGGGTCCTTATTTCGCAAGAATGAGCTATACATATCTTCAAATAATATTAAAAAGCAACCTTAAAGGTCAAATAAATAAATCTGACCTTTCACTAGGCTCAATCTTCCCCTCCTTGTTGTACCAGACGACGTTGCGAGGCCATGGTGGCACCACGATATGGCAGCCGAGGGTCAGAGGTTCGCAGATTCTCACGAACTGGTCCTCCAGTTCCTTCGTGAAGATCGGAGGCGGTTCTGGAGTCACACCACTGAAAAACCGAGAAAAAAAGGTATGTTTATTTTATTTTGCAGACTAAGTAACTACTAAAGTCAAAGTGAAATTCTTTATTTCAATTATGCCATTGAGCGGTAATTTTGTTATGGAGTAGAACAGACAAGAAACTAAACACTTCCTCTTTTTTTATGTGTTTTACAATAGTCACATAAATTCATTAATTCTTATATGCGAGGACGATGCACCCAGTATAACACTACTATACTACGTATAGAAATAAAGTATTACAAGCACTAACAGATAAATTCATTCATTTGTTGAATAGGAACATGGTTATTTATTTATTATATACTTTATTGTACACCAAGATAAAAACATAACACACGGAAACCTTAAAATAACAACAAACATACAACAGGCGGCCTTATCGCGTTCTGCGATCTCTTCCAGGCAACCCAGAATGGAGAGAGATAGCCTGGACACGACATGGGGTTGCACTTGGTGCAATTTTAAAATTAAATAAGTTACAAACATAGGAAGCACTAAATATAAAATACTAAAATAGATACATAAATACATACATACATTTATACAGGCAAGAAAACAATATAGCTCCAACAAGAACAAGATCACAGTGACAGGTAGTGCTCCTTTACCAGTCTTTTAAAGATCGGTAGTGATTGCGCGCGTTTTATTGTCACAGGCAATGCATTCCATAGACGAGCGGCCTGGACAGTAAAAGATTTGTCTAGGAAGATAGTGGAATGCATTGGCATTTTAAGTTTCATGTTATCCGATGACCTAAGAACTTTCGTGTGTGAGTCACATAAAAACTGAAATCGGTTTTTGAGGTAAAGAGGGGTAGACGGGAAAAATAGTATATTATACAGGAGGGATAGAATATGAGCATTCCGGCGAAGGCGAATTGGCAACCACTTGAGTTTTTGGCGGAATTCAGAAACATGGTCATATTTGCGCAAACCGAATATGAACCTTATACAAACATTTTGAAGTCGCTCAAGTTTATCAAGTTGTACTTCAGTGAGGTCAAGATAGCTGGCATCAGCATAATCAAGGATGGGTAGAAGAAGAGATTGTGCAAGCGCAATTCTGGTAGCAGTCGGCAGAAAATTACGCAGTCTTCTCAGAGATCCAGCAGATGCGAATAGCTTGCGGCTAACTTCCTGTAGCTGGGCAGTCCAAGAGAAGTTCTTGTCAATAAATATCCCCAAGTTCTTCACCTTCTCGCTAAAGGGTACAACAGAGTTATCAAAATAAACTTGAGGAAGAGTCGTCCAGTCGATCCTTGAGACCAACCTTGAACTGCCCACCACCAGAATTTGCGTTTTTATAGGGTTCACCGTAAGTCCATACCTCTTGCTCCAGTCGCATATACGGGCCAAATCACTATTTATAGTCAAGATAGTCTCAGATAGATTATCAAGAGGAGATCGCGTGTAAATTTGAAGATCATCTGCATAAAGGTGGTAGGAAGAAATTAATTCGTTGGATATTGAGTTAATAAAAACTGCGAAAAGTAAGGGAGATAGAACGCCGCCCTGAGGTACCCCGGCAGATGTACTACACCAGGAAGACAAGGTCTCTCCGATGCAAATACGTTGTCGGCGACCAAACAGGTAACTACGAAACCATTCAACAACCGATGGAGATATGTTAAGTGAACAAAGGACGCCAAGTAAAACATCGAAATCCACGGTATTAAAGGCATTACTGAAATCCAGTAGAGCCAAAACCGTTAGATTGCCCATCTCCATGGCAGACCTTATATCTTCCGTAATATTCAGAAGCGCTGTAGTTGTGCTATGACCAGGGCGGAAGCCGGACTGGAAGGGGTTAAGGAGATTATTTTTGGAGAGAAAGGTGCTTATTTGGTTGTGGATTAACCGTTCAAGGACTTTGGATAGGAATGGCAAGACGGATATTGGACGATACTCAGAGAAGGATGTGGGATTGGACTTTTTAGGTAAAGGAATTACTTGAGCATCTTTCCATGAGCTTGGAAAGACACTGCTAGACGCAGAGAAATTGAGGATATGGCAAATGACGGGAAGGATAATGTCCAGCACCGGGAGTAGCATTTTACGGCTGATACAGTCGCTTCCTACTGCATTTGACGAAATCGATAGTATGCTCTTCTTAACATCACATTCAGAAAATTGACCAAAAACAAATGGAGAATAACTGGGAGTCGGAAGAGATGAAAGATGATTCAATGTATTTAATTTAGTTGTCCTATCAAAATTGGACGAAGCAGTAAAATGATTATTCATTGCGTCAATGTTTACATCTTTAGGGATAGTTTCTTGTCTAGATTTACCGACTCCCAATGATCTAAGAAATTTCCAAACTTTGGAAGCGTCCCCATTTTGGACCGAATCATGAATATGTTGGCGATTGGCATTCCTACACATCTTATTGCAGTGTTTACGGATTGAGACATATCTTTCCCTATTAGCGTCAGTAGGCCGACGCTTAAACTTGGCTTTTGCTGTAGCTTTTTTGTTCATGATAGTTTTAATTTCCTCTGTCAGCCACGGCGCTGGCAAATGCCTTACTTTAACTGCCCGAACAGGAGCGTGATAGTCGTAAAGCTCGACAAGTTTGGTCGTGAACATAAGAACTTTCTCATCGACTGAAGTAGAGGAAAATAGAGAAGACCAATCAATGTTGCTGGCATCCTCGCAAAGACTGACAACGTCCATACCACCAAAATTGCGCTGCATGAGAGTTTTGGCTTTAGCCTTAGGTGGACGAATTTTATATGAAAGAAAAATCAGGTCATGATAAGAAAAGGCATCGGCTGAGCATTGGCCATGCTTAGCGACACGGTCAGGTGAGGAGACTAAAATCAAGTCAAGAAGTGAAGGAGTAGAGTTAGGAAAATGGTGAGTAGCACTAAGTGGAAGAATAGAAAGATTACTCGAAGACGAAACATTACTCAGGGAAGAAGAACGATGGTCTTTCTTCAAGAGACAAGTATTAAAGTCACCCATGATTATGCTATGACTGTAAGAAGGGATAAGCATTTCTAAGAGCTTTTCAAAAGATGAGAAGAAATTGATACGTAAAGAGGGGCAATAATAGACGCCAAGAAGTAATTTGGAATTATTTAGTTCGACCTCAAGAAAGAGATGCTCACCAGCATTCGATGGTGGTGGTTGTGCTGACACATTGAGAACAGAAAAAGGAATATATTCGCGGAGGTATATGGCAACACCACCACCACCACCAACCGTCCGGTCGTTTCTAATGAGCACGAAGCCAGGAAGAGAGTAGCTAGTAGAAGGGAGACAGGGTTTAAGCCATGACTCGGAAATAAGAATGGCATGTATGTTTTTACATTCAAAACTTGCCAGCATATCGTGGTAATGAGCCGGAATACTCTGAGCGTTGATATGTATTACGTTAAAATTCTTAGGAACATCGGAAAACTGCGCTGTGAGACTGTCTGTAAGAGAAGGTACACTCACAAAACTGTCATCATCACTTGTCAAAGAAAAAAAACTATTGCTATCACTGCTTTCATCTAAAGACATGAATAAATAACTAATATAATAATATAAATATATAAAACCCTATCTCAAAAATATACACTAATAATAAATTCACCTGCCAGTTGCGTTCAATAATGTAAAAGATTTAAAAAAGAAAAAATTAAATGTGGTGAATCCGGGCAACAATAACAAATTCCGAAACAAAAGAAGTATAAAACAGAAATACCTAGATCAACAAGAAAATTAAATTTTGACACAAATAAAAATTTGACAGCGCACCGTTACATAAAACGGAACGCACCGATACAATTTGACGTTTAGTTAAACTGACAGTGACAAGATGTGACAGACAACGTATAAAGTAAACATTACTTTCAAAGTTAAAATAAAAACATTATTGACGGTAAAAACAGAAATAAATATCACCCGGATCTTCATGAAAACATCACAGGAAAGGAAATCACTTCTTCAAAGCGGTAGCACGCTTCAGCCTTGCAGTCTTCAAAGAAGCAGTGGTTGGAACAGAGTCTGGCATTGCTTTTGCTGCTTTAGGTTCACTCGGTTCGGCGTCAATGGGAATCGGCACAATTTTGTCTAATTCAGCAAGAGACTCAATCCGGTATCGCGTATCGCTGGGACCAAGAATATAGACGCATCCCGCCCTAGTCCAGCTCCTGGAGACGCCAACTCTCTCCCTAGCAGCCAGGAATACGTCATGCCGCCCCTTTGTAAGGAACTCGGACATAGTAATGCCCGAGGCCTTAAGTTTGATCTTAGAAAACCAGACCTTGTCCCGGACCGCAAGACTGCTAACCTTAAACAGGATAGGCCTGGTTTTATTGGCCACTGGTCGACCCATCCTGTGACATCGGCTGATGTCAGCTGTAGTGAAGTCGCTTAACTGTAGTTTATCACTAACCACTTTAGCAATTACCTTGGCGGTGTCCTCCTTCTGCTCCTCACTCACGCCATGTAAAAGCAGGATCTTCCTCCGTCCTCGCATCTCCATTTGGTCAACACTTCGTGCTAGAAGCTCTACTTGACGCTGAAGGGTGTTCAGGGCTTGAGAAATAAATGCCCGGAAAATATTGAATTCACCTGCCAGGCCAGAGCTTGTGACAGGAGATGGAGGAGCCTTCTGCAGTTCAGCTTCAAATATGGACATCCGTGTGTGAAACAATTCTTTTAGTTCACTTAAAGTGCTTGTCAGTGAATCCATAGTTGATGTGATGTTAACAGCAAGTGTAGTAATTTGTAGTGAAGAAGTTGTGAGGAGATAACGCTTCACCAGCAGGTAATAACTATAACCTCTACTATAACGATAACGCTTCACCAGCAGGTAATAACTATAAACATGGTTCTCATATTATTACACATATTTCAAACATTTAAAGTAAATTATTAGAATTAATATTTGTTTCGGGATATTTACCATGTATATTTTGTTTTTGGTTGATATACATGGTAAATATCCCGAAACAAATATTAATTCTAATGATTGTGACCATGTCAGCTTAAATACTTATATAAGAAAATTACCTCATTCAACAAGAACGGAACAGTGTCAATTTCTTAAATCAAATAAAAAGCAATACAATAATTATGAATATATATGCTACGATGTGTTAACTCAAGTGAATAATGCATTAAAACATAACGTAACATCACGCTTGTATTTTCCGAAGGGATAGGCAGAGGTGCATCTATAGTAGTTACACACACATATCGCCATTTAAGTTTAAGTCCCATGTATTATGGAGCGAGTCTATTGCCACAAATCCAGACTCCGGCCTTTTTCTGAGAAATACGTAAAAAACAGCAATCAGCAATCATCGCGCGATCACATGCTTTATGTCCTAAAATTCGAAATTACCTGCAGTGTACGTATGGTAGGTCCTACATAATAGTTTGCTAATCGCTCGTAGTTTGTCAAATGCACAGATTTCTATGAAAACCGCCAAACAAAACTTAAACTATGTATTGAAGAGCAATTATTGCACAAAAATCGCTATCGTTTTGCTCTTGCAAGATACGTAATAAACCTGCCGGTTTCTCAGCGCAAATTGATTGCAAAATGAATGTGAGAAATTGTCAAGCACGCGTTATCCGCTATGATTGGTTGAATGAATTTTCGACAGCCAATCACAGCAGATAACCGAAAATTATTCGTCGATTACGTTACCAGCCCGATTATCGTGTGTTGAGAAACCGGGGGTCAATAACACTCGCTCTTATTTATATTTATTTCTTTAGCGTGGAGAAATGCTCATGCATACAGCGCTATCAAGGGTAGATAGCGCAGTTATGTGGGAATCAAACCAACGATGCAGTCATACATTAAAATTAAGTTTAAAAATTCTAAAAAAGTAGTAAAACGGCAAATACTTTCAATAGCAACTATGATAGAAACAGTGTGTTCAATACGTAATAGTAACATAACAGTTGACACCAATATTTGTCTCATTAATATTATTTCGGTTTAGCCACATAGACAAAACAACATTAATTAACATTATGCAAAACATGATATTTTCTTGGGCTGTGAAAAAGATGGATGAAAAGAGATTGCACGTAGCAGAGATGAGAATGTTGAGATGGATGTGTGGAGTGACGAGAATGGATAAAGTGAGAAATTAGTATATTAGAGGAAGTTTGAAATTGGCGCCAGTGACAGAAAAGTTGAAAGGAAACCGTTTGTCCTGGTATGGTCATGTTATGAGGAGGGATGAAACGCATGTTACTAAAAGAGTTATGGTTTATTATGGATGGATGGAGCGGCAGGGGGTGGCCAAAGAAGATGGATGGACTGTGTGAGGAGTGATATGAAAGAAAAGGGAGTCAGTTATGGCGTGACGGGGGATAGGACGGTATGGAAGAAGAAAACGTGAAGTGCCGACCACAAGTAACTTGAATTGTTCGAAACGAAACGTTTCGTTCCCTTTTTGATAATTTGTTTCAACACCATGTCAGTTAGCTGTCAGCGATTTGACAGCTTTTGATTGACAGCTGACACTTGACAAGAGTCGAAAAAGAAAATTTGTAACGGACACACGAGACATTCGGGTTCTTGTAGAGTTATAAGCTAATCGAGCTATAATTCGTTCGCCGTGATTGGTAATTGCCCCCGCCGTTCGCGATTGGTGTTGTGGAGCGCCCGCGCAGTCGGTTTTGAGTATATTTCACAAACATCGAAGTGCTTTTGCGGGAACGTGCTGCCTAGTGGACGCCGCCGCCGGCCGGACTACGGGGACGGAATAACTGTGTTTTTGTTTGACAAACTGGCAAGGCAACCCTGTGCGTGGCCCTTCTGTCACATAAAAACACAGTTATTCAGTCACACGTCACATTTACATGCTACCACATTAGCATGTCGCTGACGCGAGCCCGTAAGGTTTCACAAAAAAAAAATGTACCTTGAACTAGGTCTGGCAGATCCCTCCCTGCTGCCACGGCCGACGACGTGGACCTTGGATGAGGAGTAGGCCCTGCCCATGCAGTTGACAGCCTCGCAGGTGTAGGTGCCGAGAGACGTCGGGTCCTCGGCGTTCGCTGTGAGCGCGAACACATCACCTGCTTTTATCTCGCGACTGTCCTGTAAATTGAAAGTTAGAGAATTAGGGTAGCATTCCAATCCAGCGATCATTCACTCAAAAGCAATGAGATGCAAGTCGACCGATACGCACTTGATTTTTACAAGCTTTATGTTTTGTTGATTTCGTATGTGTGTCCGGTAACAAGCGATCGACTTTTCAAGCTTTTACTTGAAGCATCCGATTAAGCTTAAACTTGGCGTACTTATGCACCTTTGGAAACAATGAAATATTATGGTATTATGGAGCTGGTCTCTTGGTTCAGCCGGAAGGTAGCCATAGCAACACCTCAACCAAACATGATAACACCAGCGACGTAACCTACATTTCTCTTTCTACCTTCACTTTTAATTATTTTTATTTGAATGCTTACGCGATATCGCCTGTCGACGCGATTATAATTTCATCGCGCCAACAGGAAGGTCTCTTAGTGTACCTACTGGATATTTTTGACAGGAGATATCTTGACACATTTAAGAGTGATCTTAAAGTTCTTTTCTCCAAATATATATTTATCTCTCTTTTTGGTTTGACATTTTATGAGATAGATATATTTTTGGAGCCATCCATTTTATACTCTGTGACACTTACCGCGACGCAGAAAAAGTACGCACATTGCGTTTTGTACTTAGTAATGTTGTAGAAGTATAGTGTGGGATTTTATGTTTGTATTTAGTAATTTAAGTTTATAAAATAAATAATGTTGGATTAAAACTTTCCATTCTAATATTAACATGGAGATTCAAAAACCCTTTTTTGTTTTCTTAATAGTACATTCATGTCATTTAAAAATAGAACAATGTTCAAAACTAAACGCAAACTTTTTAGTAAAAAAAAAAACAATTTTATCGTCTGGCGGGATTTCAATTGTGTTTTAATTTACCGCGTGAACATAGATAATCCCAAAAAAATTGTTCAAGCGAATCTGATTCGGCAATAGATGGCACTCCTCCTGATGTAAAAGCTGAGGCCGAATTAGCAAAACAAATATAAATGCCCCCGGTAAATCGATCACAATATCTATCAGTAATTGCCCTAATATGAATGCAACCTTCAATATTAATTAAACGAATTTGTTGTTACACTTTCTTACATTTTTGAGAAAAGCATTATACAAGCCTCAACCAGTAAGAAAGCCATCCTGGCCTCGTATATAACCGGACCTCACCTGCGGTTCGGTCCGGTTAACTCATACTTGCCCAGGAAAGCTTACTTACTGGATTCTGCAGTAATGTACTATTAAACGCTTAATGGTGTTTGTTTATTTGAGCTATCTAGTTGGCACTACCTATCTGTCGCTTTTTGAAAAGAAATCAATGTGGAAACCAACTCAGAAGGAGTAATTGTGTCTCCCAAAGCAAGTACAGACGTAATAATGATTGGAATGGTCTTTTGTAGAAATCGCCTTCGAGGGCCTAGACAAATTCACGACTAATAGCAAATGTCAAAAAAGTCCCAAAATAATATACATAATGTACTTGTGGATGAAGTAGTACTTGTAGTCAATCCCAAATATTCTATAATTTTATTTCAGTGGAGCTTTTGTATTGAGCAGAATTTTATATAACGCTTGACATATATTTTTGTCATTTTCAACAATCTCGATCGCGGTGCCATCTATACTTTACTTATCTATACATCTATTTCTATACTAATACTAATCTATACTATATACTTAAATATAAAGAAGAGGAGAGATTTAGAGGTAATTAATAATTGTCATTGATCTTCATATGACGGCCGGGATTCAATGTACTTAAAACTAAACTTATATTTAAAAGGCGCTTACCTTGAACCTTGGGTGCTTACCTTGAACCATCGCAGCACAGGAATGGACACATCGCCCACTTTGTACTCCAGCGAGACGGTCCCCTGCTCAATCAGGAGCGCGCGATGTTCAGCCACGAATACAGGGCGTTTACCTTGAACCTTGGGTGCTTACCTTGAACCATCGCAGCACGGGAGTGGGTACGCCGACCACCTTGCACTCCAGCGAGACGGTCCCCTGCTAGTTAGGAGCGAGTGCATTTCTTCCACGAATGCTGGGTGCTTACCTTGAACCTTGGGTGCTTACCTTGAACCATCGCAGCACGGGAGTGGGTACGCCGGCCACCTTGCACTGCAGCGAGACTGTCGCCTGCCAGGTAGGAGCGTGCGAATTTCTTCCACGAATGCTGGGCGTTTACCTTGAACCTTGGGTGCTTACCTTGAACCATCGCAGCACGGGAGTGGGTACGCCGACCACCTTGCACTCCAGCGAGACGGTCCCCTGTTCAGTCAGGAGCGCGCGCAGTTCTTCCACAAATTCAGGGCGCTTGTACGCTTTTGGTACTGCGGACAGAAATGGTTTGATATTAGATTTTCTTTTTGTATGATATTGCTGCAGTTTTGCTTTCATAACTTATGATGTCATGAAATATAATACTATGAACATGAGGAAGGTGGTACACAATGTCTGTATTTTATTTGATTACGGAAATGAGTATAGAAAATAGGAAGTCATTTTTAGGGTTCAATACCCGAAGGGTCCAAACGTGGACTCTGTTTATTGCTGTTACTCAGGTGTCCGTCTGTCCGTTGTCTGTCACACGGGTTTTACAGCCAAATTGATGGAGCTACAGTCTTCAAATTTTCACGGTATAAGAATCTTGTTGACCAAAAGCCAGACAAATAATCTTATTTTATTTTTCCAAAATGATACAAACAAATAAATAATTGAGGTTCCCCATCGAGTGGGGTACCTATTACTAAGTAAAAACGGGTCCCTATTACTAAGACTCCGCGGTCCGTCTGTCTGTCCGTCTCTCACCAGGCTGTATCTCATGAACCGTGATAGCTAGACAGCTGAAATTTTCACAGATTATGTATATCTGATGCCGCTATAACAACAAATACTAAAAACAGAATAAAATAAATATTTAAGTGGGGCTCCCATACAACAAACATGTTTTTTTGCTGTTTTTTTGCGATAATGGTACGGAACCCTTCGTGTGCGACTCCGACTTGCACTTGGCCGGTTTTTATATTTTTCCCATAAAGACACACAGAAAAAATCGGTTTCTCCAGCGAGTGGGGACTGTTACTTAGAGCTCGTTGAGTAGATAAAAACTGTATATTTGTTTTTAAAAATATTGAAAAACAAACACATGAGGAAAGTCAATTATTTACAAAATAAGTAAGTTCCCAATAAGATCAGACAAAACAAATGACAAAAATTCTTTATTTCAACTAGGCCATTAAGCGGCACTTTTGAAAGACAAAAATATAATTTTAAAGTTAATAATAATTTATTCTACCATCCATTCGCAAAAGTAGCTTGTTATGGAGAAGAACTGACAAGAAATTCCATACATACTCTTTTAAAAAAAAGTGTTTCACAACAATTACATACATACATAAATTCATATACGTGAGGACGATGCACCCAGCACTGCTATACTACGTATTACAAGCACTAACAGGTAAATTCCTTAGCTTGATAAATAGGAACATGGTTCTCACATACTTACAAATAATGCAAACATAGGTAAATTACGAAATTCAACAACAACGGAACTGAGTGCTAGTCAATTTCTTAAACAAACGGAGAAGAAAAAATAAAGCAGTTACTATAATTATGAATATAATAATACAAATTAATCAGCAAATTATGGAGCAGGACCAGCATGTTTCCAAGCATTCTTATCTTGAATATAATAATCTAATTTGTGATATGCTTGTTAGTTTTAATATATCACAAGGAATTTTGTTATAGAATTTAACTAATCTAACTTATCTTTATTTCTAGTATTACAATTGTGTATATCACTAACTTTACTAAAGAGATGTATATTTTCTTTAAATACATAATGAATTGGCAAGAAACTGTCATAATATTAATCTTTTTAAATAGCTCCCTAAGAGATTATCGGTGACTCAACTTATATATGGCTCTGACAGCTCTCTTTTGCAATATAAATATTGATTCAATGTCAGCCGCCTGACCCCACAGCAAAATACCGTATGACATAATGCTGTGAAAGTAATTAAAATAGACGGTTTCTACATCCTTTAACTGTCTTATCTTTCTAACAGCATAAGCGGCTGAGCTCAGCCGACCCGCAAGAGATTTTATGTGAGGCCCCCATTGTAATTTGTCGTCTAGAGTGATTCCTAGGAAAACTTTTTGATTTATATAGTCCAGCTTTTCTCCATTCAATATGGTGTCACATTCGCTACTTCTGACATTCAGCAATGTGAATCTAATACATTTGGATTTTATTTTTCATTTCGTACCAAATTGTTTTCCGTGAACCAATTTTGGCCCTGATGAATAGCGTTATTCACATCAAAATTTTGTGACCGCCGATCTATTTTAAATATCAAAGATGTGTCATGAGCAAATAACACCATATAACACCATGAACTTGAAATGACTTATGAACTTGAAATTTGGTGATAATGTTCATTATTTATTACGTTTTTTTTTTACTTCTTCTTCTTCTTCTTTTCGTTTCGATGGCACATTTAATTAGATTGTCTGGGCCCAGTAGGTGGCCACACTTATTGCAGCGTCAGAAGCACCGTACAGGTCTTCCAGGGTGCAAGTGAATGGACAGCCTGGACACTCCAGCAAGTGGGACATAGTCTGTACAGGGGCACCACACTTGCACCGGGTGTTGGACGAATCTATAATCCCCCATTTTTCCAAATTATATTTGCAGCGGCCTACTTGGGTACGTAGCCGATTCAATGCCTTCCATACAGGCCACTGCAATTCATGGCCAAGCGGCAGATGTTCCTTGGGCTCAACAAAGTCATGGGGTGGTGGACACTTCTCCACCCACAACTTTCTCCTCTCCTCAGGCGGCCTGTCCTGGATTGCCTGTGTAGTTCGCAGGAAACTCCTTCGACTTTTCAGTCTACCCGCAGTTGGTGAATACTCGTAGAGGGGATGTCGGGAATCGGATTCCTGGTGCTTTTTTTCCAACGCGCATGCGACATCCCTTCGTACGGAAGGTGGTGCTATGCCCGCCAGTGGGTAGAGCTTATTAAGTGGAGTTGGTTTTAAGCAGCCCGATATTATCCGACACGTCTCATTTAGGGCAATGTCTACTTGCTTGGCGTGAGTGGATCGGTGCCACACTGGGCACGCAAACTCGCCAGCAGAGAAGCATAGAGACAAACCAGTTGTGCGGAGAACATCGGGTGCCGCTCCCCAGTTGGTAGAAATAAGGCGACGGAGCAAGCTATTACGGTTCCCGACCTTCTGCTTTGTTACGTAGCAGTGTGACTTATATGTTAAGGCCCTATCCAAAGTCACACCCAGGTATTTGGGGTTCGAGCAGTGTTCGACCCTAGTTCCTCGCCACGAGATGGCGAGTGTCCGATTTGCATGCAAGTTGCGAAGGTGGAATGCGCACGACTGAGTCTTGGATGGGTTGGGCCGCAGAGCGTTGCGGTCATAGTATTCTCCCAGTAAGTTGAGTGCGATTGTCAGTGTGTGCTCCACGGCTTCAAAAGTTGCTGCTTGCGTTGCTAAGGCCAAGTCATCCGCATAAAGGAACCGCTCCGTGTGTTGGGTGTTGGGCTGGTCGTTCGTGTAGATGTTAAAAAGCGTCGGCGCCAACACACTGCCCTGAGAGAGACCGTTTTTTTGCCTTCGCCATCTACTCTTGGTGGACTGAAAGCACACCTGGAAACGGCGGTTGTGCAGGAGCTCACTCAGTATGCGTACAAAACCCTGGTCCTTAGTAAGGCTCCTGACCTTCCCGAGCAGTCTTTTGATATTAATGGTGTCGTAAGCTGCCGAAAGATCAACGAGTACGACACCAGATACTCTATTAGCTTCGAACCCATCCTCTATATATTCTGTCAGTCGGAGAACCTGGCTAGAGCAAGACTTACCAGGTCTAAATCCTGCCTGTTCAGGGATTAGAGCCGAGTCAATTTCTGCTGTGAGGCGGTTTAATAAAAGTCTTTCAAATAGCTTTTTTTTTACTAACATATACTAATATATTGATAAAACGTATTTTCTTTGAAATTTTCTGCTTTTTAAGGTTCCGTACCCAAAAAAACGGTAAAAACGGGTCCCTATTACTTAGACTCCGCGGTCCGTATGTCTGTCTGTCTGTCTGTCCGTCTGTCTGTCTGTCTGTCCGTCTGTCTGTCCGTCTGTCACCAGGCTGTATCTCATGAACCGTGATAGCTAGGCAGTTGAAATTTTCACAGATGATATTTTTCTGTTGCCGCTATAACAAAATATACTAAAAACAGGATAAAATAAATATTTAAGTGGGGCTCCCATACAAAAAAGGTGTTATTTTTTGCAATTATGGTACGGAACTCTTGGTGCGCGAGTCCGACTCGCACTTGGCCGGTTTTTCCAATCATAACTAACTTGTTTTGTGATAAAATGCGTAGCAAAGAAGGGATGCGGGCGGCGCGGCGGCACGATTCTACATTATGTACGGAACCCTAAATAAACCGGCCAAGTGCGTGTCGGACTACGGAAATCCGACACGCACTTGGCCGGTATTTTTGTGAGCCGCTGTTATTTTTGCTATGATGTTATAAAAAAAAGAGACAGATTGCCCACTTAATAAGTATGCTACGTGTTGACTTCGTAAATCATATTTACCTCATTGTCACACTTTTAAGTAAAACTAGATATAGTAACTAAGATAAGTAAAGCCATTCATGGTGCCTATTACATTTCTAAGGTAAATAATTCATCACATATACTGAATACACAAGACGATGATGCCTGTGGCCTATATCCTTAACGCTTTCCATAAGGCCTTACCGAAGAGCATCACTCAAAGTTGACGAAGAATGACTTCCTTAAAGCAGCAAAAAACTCACCAAGTACATTAAGATGCGCAGAACAGCTGGCCCGACCACCAGCGTTCTCCGCGGTGCATGTCCACCGTCCAGCATCGTCCACGCTGATGGCTGCCACGTCTGCACACCAAAAGTTGCCATCACGGGCCAGTGCTACCCGTTCCGCTTCCAGGAGACGACGCTCGTTGCGGAACCATGTCACCTGGGAAAGAGAAAATAAAGATATTTATAATTTTAGTTCACATAATATTTATATTTTTGAGCCGTCTGGGGTTGAGACTCGTCCTTGGGGACCGAGTGCTCATGTATTATAAAAATGACACTTCGCGTGGCACAACCGCTTTTACATTGTTCAGAGGATAAGCATTGCTTGCTGCATTGCAATGCTGCCAGTCTTTTGGGCACAATACCAGTGGACAGCGGAGTGATGGCGTTTTTCGACGCTATATATTGACATATATATTTTTAGGGTTAGTAGTTTTTGATATACGTTTAAATATATGTAGTTACAGTTATGTATTTTATACTGTGTACATAATAATCTCCCTAAATAAACTCTTAATAGTACAAAAGAAAGTTGCTGTCTGCCTCTGTTTCTTTCTTCAGTTACTTCTAAATCTCGCCACGGATACGGTTTTCACTAATAATAGAAACGATAAACGAGGAATAGTGTACAACATGATTATATTCTGTGCGAAGCCGGGGTGGTCCTAGTGTGATATCCATCAAATTGAAGTCTACGGTACTGTTTGCCTTAACACTGTAATTCATTCAACCTTTGCATTCATTCAAATCAATATTTCTATTATAAATGAATAAATATATTTTTTATTTATTTTCAATTACGTAATCATTCATCATCATCTTCTTCGATCATCTTTAAAGCAAGAAGATGCTTGTGTTAGGTGACTCCGCTCTACCACTTAACATTACATACATACATACATAAACTCACGCCTTTTTCCCATGGGGGTAGGCAGATACTACAGAACGCCACCTGCTACGATCCTTACATACTTCTTTTGCTTCACTCACATTCATACATCTAGTCATACACACACGCCGGTTACGAGTACTGCGCACCTGGCCTTTTTGAAGAACATCACCTATAAGGTCTATGTATGTCTTTCTAAGGCGTCCCCTCCCGGCATTTCCATTCACGTCTGCCTTGTAAATACATTTCGTTAGTCGCCTTTCATTCATCCTCTCAACATGGCCAAACCATTTTAACATACTCTTACTTAACATTATACAGAGTATATAATTGAAAACAGAATAATAAAATAAAAAAAAATACCAAAAGCATTATAAAGTATTTTCCATCTTTAGATAACTCGTTGAAAAAGCTGTATTGGTTCTTAGCTTTTTGAGTGCCTGAAACATGGATCCACGCGAAACACTATGGCTTTTTAATTATTGCAACAATTTTTTTTCGGCATTCTACCGATTAAACAAACTTTTATATTAAAAGAAAAAACGTTTATGGAAATTTTCAATTCAGTCGAACACTGGGAAGTGGATCAAATTTAACTTGCGAGATTTGATTACAGACACGGGGACAGGTGAAAATAAAAGCATGTAAAAAGCTTCGGCATTCGCCTAAGCGTGCTCACAGCTCACCCCAACATCCACAAAGTGCTTGAACAATCAGAGAAACCGGTGCGAGATAATAGTCACAGAAATCATAATAATAGTTATGCAAAATGAACATAAGTCATAAGTAATTTATTTCATAACAATATATACATTGTGTCGAAATTTGTAATACATAGCAATTTAAAAACACCACAAATATATCATTACAATAACTTTCAATAATAATAATTCGCAATAATTTAACAGTAGAATTAAAATGTCAGAGTTAAAGATTAAATAATAAAATAGATTCAAGTTTTTTAAGCTGACATGGTCACAACACATTCATTAGAATCAATATTTAGATCATGATCATGAGATCGCGATCATGGCGCTTGTAACGGTGCCGAAATATCGAGCCCTCAACCAAAGTCAAAATATACACCGGTAAATATCCGGAAACAAATACTAACTCCAAAACAGAAACAGGAAATAAAAATAAAAAAAATGTAAAAATCATCAGGTAGTGGTTAACAAATAATGATAATCCGAAACAAAAAATACAAGTCAATTAAAAATTCAATGAAAAAGATAAAATTATAAAAAGTTCAATAATATGTCACAAGTTCTAAAATAATAACCATGTTATATCAATTTTAGTCAATTAAAAATTCAATGTCAAAGAAAAAAATTAAAAATGTCAAAATATGTCACAAATACCATTACAATTTTAAAATAATAATCCATATAATAATAATTCTAGCCAAATTAAAATTCAATGTTAAAGATATAATTATAAAAAGTTCAATAATATGTCACAAATTCCAATTCATTATCCATGTTATATCAATTCTAGTCAATTAAAAATTCAATGTCAAAGAAAAAAATAAAAATGTCAAAATATGTCACAAATACCATTACAATTTTAAAATAATAATCCATACAGTAATAATTCTAGCCAAATTAAAATTCAATGTTAAAGATAAAATTATAAAAAGTTCAATAATATGTCACAAATTCCAATTAATTATCCATGTTATATCAATTCGAGTCAATTAAAAAACAAAAACAATGTCCAAGAAAAATTATAAAATGTCACAATATGTTCACAAATACCATTACAATTTTAAAATAACCATATAAAAATAATTATAATCCTATAGTGGTTGTCATTTGTCATCCAGGAACTCATCGACACTGTAGTAGCCCTTCCTCAATAAATATGTTTTGAGTTTGTTTTTAAATAAGTTAGCGCTATTTATCCGTTTAAATTCTAAGGGTAACTTGTTGAATAGAAAAACTGATTGGTATCTGGGACTGTGAAGGACCACGTTTAATTTTGGTTGTATTGTGTAAGGCAGGTCTTTCCGTCGAGTTTTATATCTAGCTCGTCTTTGCTCATACGTTTCGAAATTGTGCAAATTCTTGTGAAAATTGGTAAGCAATACTAGAATATAGAGGCATGGCACCGTCAAAATTTTAAGTCTGCTAAAATAGTCCCTGCACGATTCTATCTGTCTCAAGCGGAGCATAGTCCTTAAGGCTCGTTTCTGAATGACAAACGCTGAGTGGACGTTGTACCTGTAACTATTGCCCCAAAACTCAATACTATATCTGAGTTTAGACTCAACCAGAGCAAAGTACACCATCCTAAGCTGGGCCAAAGTTAGTTCGTCCCTCAGGCTTCTGATTGCATAGCATGCGGAGCTTATAGCTTTTGTTACAGACAATGTCTCAGCCTTCCAGCTTAGCAACGAATCAATGTACACACCCAGGAATTTGACGTGTTCTACCACTTCAACTCTGTTACCACAAGACAAAACCTCAAGGCCAGCATTTTTTCGAACGTTTGACTTGAATAACACACACTTAGTTTTATTAACATTCAGTTTTAAATTATTTGTGCCATGCCAACATAATAAAACCTACATGTAATTATTATTCTTTTTGGTATCTAGGGCTTTGGGCAAGTAGCATTCGATGTTGAAATGTCACCTGTATTTTTTTTGTCGCTTGTCTATCGCCATGTTTTCGATGACAGAATGTCACTTGTCTAGTGAATGAAATGAGGAATGCGAGTGAAATGCAGAATGTAGTGAATTGTCGCACTACAATTTTATTGTCGTATGGCGTCACAGTCTACGAACATGTTTCGGTGTTCCGTGCAGAACACTTGGTCAGACTGATAGAATACTGATCAATATTGTAGGCTGTGCCCGTGGCGGCAACAGCGATAGTTATAAACTCCTCTTGCATTCTCTGAGCGCCTGGTACCTTGCACTAGTATTTCAGAACGGGATCGACGGCGACTAACTGCGGAGCGCTCTCCGGAAACAGAGCTGCCGACCGGTCCCGACCTATGCGGATATTTATATGCAAAAATATGAAAAACTAGTTTCTGCCTGCGGCTTCGCCCGCGTGATTAGTATTTTATCATCCCAAGGAAACATTATACCGGGATAAACAGGGATAGCCTATGTGCTATTCCAGTCTATAATCACTAAAATAAAATTGCCGATTTCAGTTATCTTAGGAAAAGAAAAAGTTTTTGGCAATGAAGGTTAGATTCCAACTAGAACAGATTTTGAGTAATAGTGTATTTATTACTTTAATTAGCATGCATAAAAGGGATTTTCACAAAAAAAATGTTAGGTTTATTATTATTATGCGGGCAGCGTTACCGAAATACGGAAAAATTCAATAAATACCCATTGAATTAAATAAACTACGTACTAGAGAAGCTATTTCAAACAAAAGATTGCGCGTAATTCGGTGACAGCGGGGGCAAGGGGGGGTGTTATTTTCTCATAGATAAACAACCAATGCGCACGAAAGTTTTTTTTTTTACTCTTTGACATTCACAGAAACATGGCTGCCCTCCCGCCTCCGCGGTGACGCGACGTCACGAGTTACAATAAATTGATAAAATATAATAAAATTAGGCGTGTTTTCACACGAAGGCATCATAGAAGAATCAAAACTAAGTACTCAAACGTGTCACGTTGCAGCGAGCGCTTGTCACAGTCTAAGTGAGTTGGAGTGCGCGCGCTCTAACGCGTGTTACAAACAATTAAGTTGAGGAGTGTCCTCTAGTACGTAGTAAATTTAACTCAATGTAAATACCATGGATAAATGTTTGACTGATGACAAGTCCGAAAAACCATTGATCACACAAAGAAGGTCGTAGAGACGCCGGAGCCATTGTGATCGGAAGTGAGCTTTATACGCTGAAAAATGTTTACTGCAGTATTATTTCCTCGGCCAATTTATTTCAATCGAACAAAATGAAACAGTGAGCGATACTGAATATTTTCATGAACCACTTTGATGATGAACCAGTTTATTTAGTTAAACGCAAGACGAGTATGTCAGACAAACAAATCACTATTTATTTCATAGCTCTACTCGTCATATTTACTAACAATTATTAATGTTAAAACCTACAAGACGAGAAATTAAGAATATTTATTTACAGCACACTAGTGACATATCTGTTTTCTGAATATTTCTGAAATAAACCTTCATTTTTGTGCACAAAACGATATAAATATAGCAACCGCAGAGCTTTGAATTAATTCGCTAAAATCTAAGATCTTTATCAGATTAGAGCGTCCAACATTTGGATTGCATTTAAATCTGAAATATTGGTAAAATACTGACTAACAGAGAACATTCTAGACTACTAACTACGACTATTAATTGCAATTTCGCCGTTGTTTACTAGTGAGTTTTAATTTCTATTGTATTATTGTTAACAATAGGGATCCACCCTATTGTTAACAATAATACAATAGAAATGAAAACAATAGTATTTCACCAAGGAAAGCGCAGAGCATTGGCAATTCTGTCGAAATATTAAGTTTGCTGTAGCATTTCTGATTATGAAGTAGGTATTGAAAATTGAAGTGACGTTGTTATGCATTGTCTAACGGGATGGCAAAATTTAAGGCCCGGTATCCACCAAAGCGGAGAGGAGAGGTGACGAGACGAGCACGAAGCTGAACGACGCTGCGAAGCTGGCAGCTTATTTCCACCAAAGCGGAAAGGAGATGCGTAGCGGAGAGGAGATATGAGCTGTGAGAGCTCGAAATCAGTCAAGTGCTGACTACGAAAGGAAGCGAAGGCGCGCGAACGCGGGCGCCGCTCGGCCGCCTGACTACACACATCTCCGCTCTGCAGCGCCGCTTGCTCGCTCGCGGCACACAACTCTATAGAACAATGAGACATCTCCTCTCCCCACCGCTTGATAGATTTCCTCTGAAGCTTAGCGGAGAGGAGATTTGTCAATAACGAAATCTGATGGGTTATTCAAAACACATCTCCTCTCGTCTCCTCTCTTCTCCGCTTTGGTGGATACTGTGCCTAAAAGTTGCCCACGGCGGCATACGCATTTGCAACGCGCGACTGTATCGAATCAGCCTCGCGTCTGCATCGACGCTACTGTATCAATGCAAACAGCATCGCTTATATATCGATGCAGACGCGTTGCTGAATTGATATCGTCGCGCGACTTTTCCTATTCACACGGGCAACTGTATCAATGGAAATGCGCGACTGTAGCGATGCTGCATTCCGTATGTATCAATGTTGTATCGAATTAGTCACGATGCAGAATAGTAAAGTCGTAGGCGACAGCATGGTGACTGTATCATGTTTATTTTGCGACTGTATGTCTGCAAAATATCGGCCAGAACGACCGCCATTAGTTTCACTTCCGAGCATAGCAGCTCCGGCGACACTGACGCCGCGATTGTGTTAATTAGCGGAAATAAGGTCATAATACTGCGCTTAACGCAGTGTTATACGAGTCGCTTACGCGTTCTAGTCAAACCACTCCACCACTGCCACAGACGTTGTGATCGAAATGGTGTAACTAGAACGACGCGAGTTACATTATTGCCACGAAATTCAGTGTCGCCGCGTCAGTATTGCCGCAGCCGTTCTGCCCGGTAGTGAGTCTTTAGACATTATACTAATCATGGCAATGAATTTTCGGCCCAGTGGCTTGGTATCGTCATTTTGGATCGCTTTGTCCGATTACGAGCTAATTGGACACTGTATCAGGTACACCGGAAACTGAACAATTATGTATTAATTAATACTTGAGTTGAATTGAATGCAACTGTTAGTATACAGGGGAGGTTGAGACGGGGTAGTAACGGTAGGTATCAAATCCCTCTAGAAAAAAAATAATGACTTGTAAAAGTGTTATTTTAACCTATTTGCAAAATAAATATAATTTATCATAAAACAAAATGTTCATTTGGAGAAAAACAATGTTCAAAAGGAAAGATCTCTCAGCCTAACAGTAACTGTACACTGCCTGCAAGCAAGCGTACAAATATAAAAAACCGGCCAAGTGCGAGTCGGACTCGCGCATGAAGGGTTCCGTACCATTAACGCAAAAAACAGCAAAAAAGCAAGTTTGCTGTATGGGAACCCCACTTAAATATTTATTATATTCTGTTTTTAGTATTTGTTGTTATAGCGGCAACAGCGAAATACATCACCTGTGAAAATTTCAACTGTCTAGCTATCACGGTTCATGAGATACAGCCTGGTGACAGACAGACAGTCAGACGGACCGCGGAGTCTTAGTAATAGGGTCCCGTTTTTACCTTTTGGGTACGGAACCCTAAAAAATAATATATAAAGAAAACAAAAAATATTATTGTTAATTAAAAATAATTTATTTCAATGATCTAATAGGTAATTATAGTACCTACCATAACAGTAGTAGAAAAGTTTTTTTTGCAATTTCTGGATTTTCTAGAGCTTAAAGATCAGCTTCACTTTTTTATCCTTATTACAAACAGGATCCATAGACATCATGCTAATAATTTGTGTCAATGGCCCTTTTTCTTTATAACTGTATTTTTTTTTAAATCTGTGAATGCAGATACCATTTACAGACCGTGAGCTCAGAAAGTATTCCCGATGATACAACGGTTAAGGTAACCCGCCGTTATTTTTTAATGCTTTATTGTACACCAAAGCAACACATTTCAACAATAGGAAAACAAAATGCATGTACAATGACGAGCTTAACTCTAAATGGAGTTTTCTTACAGTAAACATTTGAGTGATAAGTACTGCTCGTAATAGAGGGCAGTGATCCAGTGTACAAAAATGAAGTATAGTTAAAGTAAGATAGAGATAATAAAATACGTTAGTGCCCCGTCTCAATTATCCACCCTATAATAAAGTCCGGTCAAATTAGACCAAAAAATAGGAGTGATTTTCAAAAAATTCGCACGCTGCTGAAGATTGGTAGTATTGTTCAAAACACCATCATAAATGAAATCTAAAAAGTCCTCATCGATCCGATACCTGGAAATAAAATTACTCGAGGTTAAAGATCACAAATACGGGGTTTTCGCGATTTTCAGCAAAACTGTATTTTCATAAAATTAGCCCACACAAAAATTTGTAATTGACTGACGATTACACTTTCAACTTTTTGAATAGTTAGGTATTATATCTCAAAAACGGTGGCTCTTAGGAATTAAACATTTTTTTATAGATAATTATCTGATCTACAATTTTTGTCTGGGCTAATTATATGATAAACTTAGCGTTTTGCAGAAAATCGCGAAAAACGCGTTCTTGTGACCTTTGAGCCCGAGTAATTTTTTTTCCAGGTGTCGGATCGATGAGGACTTTTTAGATTTCATTTATGATGGTGTTTTGAACAATACTACCAATTTTCAGATGGGTGCGTATTTTTGTACCCGCGTATGTCTAAATTGACCGGACTAATATTACACGTACACAAAGGACACAATATGATGTACAACTTTAATGATATTAATTACAGTGTAGCATATTAATATCAATAACTGCCTCTGACACAGCTTATTACATTACATATAACATGAGTTCGCATCCACGCCGGCTCTCAAAGCTTTTATTAAATAACACGCTTCATTAAGAGACACAATATTGGGTTTTATTAATTAATTGGAGAGCAAATAATGTTTATATTGCGAATAAATACACTTGAAAATCAACCACTGCTGCATTTCTGTTAAATAGTCAAGCGACAAGAGATTTATGTTAAAATGATGTATTTAGTGGCAATGGAATTAATCTATATTTAAATATGGGAAGAGCAAACTTTGTTTATTTTAAGCGTACTTTGCGCACGGAAGAGCGTGAGTCTATTCAATTCATATTAAATGCACAGTGAAGGGTCAAAAGTAGTCTTACTCTCCCAAAACCCAAATGGCTAGTGTTTGTAGAAGTTAAATTATCCACAACTGGATTAAAATGTAGTATAGAAATTAAAGTATAGATTATATCTACTGGCCGTGAAAAGCTAAAATTCTACTGCCTAAAAAAAAATCCGCTGCTGTTTTGGTAGAATGTGACTGCACTTTTGACCCTTACATTAGTACTTTCTTAGTTAGAAATCGCTGGCAACGATGAAGAAAATCGTTGTTAGGAAACCTAGACCTATAGTCAATCAATCTGCCTAGCCTTTTTCCAACTACATTGGGGTCGGCTTACAGTCTTACAGGATTCAGCTGAGTACCAGTGTTTTACTTGGAGTGACTGCCTATCTGATCTCCAGAACCCAGTAACTGGGTAACACGGTACCCCTTGGCAAGACTGGTGTCACATCTCAAGCTTCTGACTACCCGTAACGACTGTCAAAGATCTTCAAATGACAGCCGGGACCAACGGCTTAGCGTTCTTTCCAAGGCACGGAGGAAACCCGGTATGTTGAAATGGTCACCCATCCACGGAACGACCTCGTCAAGCGTTGCTTAACCTTGATGATCGAACAGTGTGGCCGTTATTATTTAGCCACGAGCTCCCCTGGACCTATAGTCAATATAAGTATGTTATTGCAAACCCGCCTTGAGCAAGCGTGGTGATTATTGCCTTCTCTGCAAGAAAAGAAGCCTTTGTCCTGCAGTGGGATAACAACAGGTTGGTATTATATTTAAAAAAAGTTTATTATATGGAGTACAGAAAGCTAAAACTCCAAAAAAAAAAAAAACTACGGTCAAACTTCAAATAATTCTAATAAATTGACTGACATAAAAAGCTCATTTCAGTAAAAGAATCCGCGCAAATCATTTTAAAAATAACCTCTTTTCATAATTCGCGTGCTTCCGACGCCATTTTCGTTTTTCCGGGAGCTGTCAACGTCAAGACTGAGAGAAGCGCGCGAAACTGAATAACAGATTATAAATACTTACAACGGATGCGGTTTGAAATAGACGAATTATGTCACGGGTAGCGTTTGTTGGACATTCCGATGTTTCTCAAGGTTCATGCGTGGCGTTAATGAAATAGTGTTACGGGTAAACGTGGGTTTTACGAGACGCGAAAGAAAAGTCGACGATTTGTAAAACTCCTTCCAACTTCTATTTGGTCGGAGTTGGCTGCTTTTCAATGGTCATTATAATGTATCTACATACTAATATAACATAGGTAGTTAGTAGTCTTGGATAATTTATTAATAACTGTGTCCAGATGTAATAATATTTTATTGCACTTTTCTTCAAACAATAAAGGAAATGCGTGGGTAAGATGTTAGATATTTTTGTATATCGAGAATTTTATCACGCGTATTTTTATACAGCATAACTGTCTCAATTATTGTTTTTCACACAGCTTTGGACACATGCATTCTTTTTGTTCACTTTCGACGTGTTCGTTCGAATTTAAAAAGTTGTAATACCTGTATATGTGTATGTAGGTATCTGTTAAAGCGAATAATAAATACATTTATACAAAAAAGCCGCTATTAAACATCTGTAAATACACTTTGCAAATTACCTATACTGCCATGTATTAATGTTGCCGAAGTGCTCAAACATGATATTTTTCTTTAGCGAGTTGAAAACGTATTTCATATTCCCAACTCATATTTTATTAATTAATCAGAAAATTGAGCAAAAAGTTGAGTGGCCAAAGAGAGTTTTTAATCAAAGGTAGTGACATTTACTCAATGGTCTTAATTCTGTATATCACCGCGACGCAAAGCTACGCTGGCGGCTATTTTAGTCTCGAACTATAAATTTATTTTTAATTAAATTAAAAACGTTATTTCGATCCCAGTTATATTCGGTTAAATGGAATGTAGTCCTTAGTTGTAAATAAGGGGATATAAGCTTTTATGTGCCAAATTATTGGCCTCGATGACAAAGTCAGAGCTCATACAGACAACAAATATTTATGTCTGAATTATAACGACTATATTTCAGTGAATTTCCCTCTCTCACAGAGAGGAGGCTTGTGTCCCACCAGTCATGGTCCCATCAGTGGCAACATTAAAATGCTGGTGATAATATTCCAGTGTAAAGTTGAAAAGTAAACTTTGACTATATGTACATGAAGTTTGAATGAAACGTGTGAGATGCTGTAGTATGCCCAAATATTTTGGCATACTCTCAAACGGAGAGGACTAAACTTATATGTTAACACCTAGCACTTACATAATAAATGTAACTAAATATATAAATGGAGAAACAATGTGGTTGACGTATCCGACTTTGTAAAAAAAGTTCTTAAATTACTTAGTTTAATAAGAAATGCGGTCGCAGTCACCCGACTGAATTTCCTAAGTGATAAGTCAATATTCGAGGTTTTGCTCTCGCCTATTTCCTCCTGCAATACTGGTCAAATTTAAAAGATATTGCATAAACTGAAAAAGAAAGATATATACTGTGCCCCTATGTTTTCCTTTTTAACCGACTTCCCAAAAAGGAGGAGTTCTTCTCAATGCGACCGTATATATATTTTTTTTTTATGTGTATTCGCGTATAACTTCGTCGATTATGAACCGATTTTGATAATTATTTTTTTGTTGGAAAGGAGATATCCCAAGGGTGGTACCATGATAAGGAAACCAGGATCTGATGATGGGATCCTAGAGAAATCGAGGAAACTCCTCAAATATTATAGGCATACATACAGCGATTTTGGTATTTTCATCAATAATGCAATCATTTGCACTCAGAAAGTATCATTTGGTGAAGTGGAACTGATGAAGAAGACCACAATGGCAACTGGAAATCCGAAATAAAACAATGTATCCTAGTCGTGTTTTTGACTTCGGAAAAGAAAGTTATTTTTCGCTTTGAAGTGTTTTGGTTTGGAAGTCGGTTTGATTTTTTGTTAAAAAGTTTTTTTTCATTTATAGTTGTCAAATTTGTACACTAGGCCTCTGTTGGCAGCTCAATTTTTTGCATTTTTTGATGCTTCTAAAGAAATGTATCATCAAAAAGGAAAACATAGGGCCACAGTAAATATCATTATCTCGAATTATGACTTTTTAGGGTTCAGTACCCAAAGGGTAAAAACGGGACCCTATTACTAAGACTCCGCGGTCCGTCTGTCTGTCTGACCGTCTGTCTGTCTGTCTGTCCATCTGTCTGTCTGACTGTCTGACTGTCACCAGGTTGTATCTCATGAAACGTGATAGCTAGATAGTTGAAATTTTCACAGATGATGTATTTCTGTTGCCGCTATAAAAACAAATACTAATAACGGAATTAAATTCAGATTTAAATTTAATTTTATAGTTTATTTTAAAAGTGCTTTGCCCTCTGTAAGTAAATTCTTCAGTTCAGTTTACCATTATGTCATTATGTTTTTATTTTAATATTATATAACCTATAAAGTGTTTGTAAAAAGTATATATAAATTTTGCTACTTTTGAAGATTTTTTTGCCGTCTGGTTTGCCATAATGTTGGTAAAGCCCAGGTTAATTATATATAAGGAGAGCTTTTTTATTTTCATAATTATGTCATGTTTTGATTTGTTTTTTATTTTTATATGTTTTAAAATTTACAATAAGAGTTTATATTTTAGTTTATATTTAGTCGATAATCCAAAATGCATGCTGTGGCCTCCTATAATTGAGGGAGTGCATTTGTCATTACATCATATTGATGATTTTTGGTGTACATATTTCGTTGGAGGTCCTGAATAAATAAATATTCAAGTGGGTCTCCCATACAACAAAAGTGATTTTTGTTGCCGTTTTTTTGTAATAATGGTACGGAACCCTAAGTGCGCGAGTCTGACTCGCACTTGGTCGGTTTTACTATGGAAATTCAGTCGGCGCTCTCTGCCCGCATTTCCTCTTATCTCGAATGGAAATCAACGCTTTTTAACGTACAAAGTAACTAACCTAATCAAGACGTACCGTGTTACCCAGTTACTGTGTTTTGAAAGTCAGATAGTCCGCTGCTCCATGTATATTAGGTACTAGTATCTATAATGTATTTAGCAGGATCTGGTTAAGCTGGGCGTCGAACCCAACAGCGTACAAACGGATCAATTATTTAGGACCATGAATACCTGGTAATCCTGGTATGTATATCTAATTATAGGAAAGCTGAATATTGGTCAAACAATCCTACTAATATTACTATTAGTAGGTAACGTGCGTCGTCTCTTGTCATTTCCATACTCTATGATACCTAGTACGAGTAACTATAGTTTGGCAAATTCGTACGTGACACTCGCATGGTCCGCGGTCGCGGGGGACGTAAGTTAGCGGAGGTGGTAAAACGTGCGCGCGGGACGGGAGTCACCTGACGTCGTCGGAGCGTCGCGCCGTCACGTCATTGGGTAGTAAGAGTAACGTCCCCGCCGCCCGCGCGGACCATGGAAGTGTCCCGTACGAATTTGCAAAGCTATTATACCCACATTGTCTATGCAACATAGCTGAAACGCGCGGACCTAATTGTGCTATTACCAATAATTAATTTGTCATACAAAGCTCAGAACAATACACATATATTATGTTCACATCACACGTAGTCTTTGTTTATTAGGTAATTTATTTATTCTCTAGCTTCAGCCAGCGGCTTCGCCCGGGTGAAAGTCGAAAATTATCCCGCCGGAACATATTACCGGTAAAAAAAGTGTCTTTTCTGCTATTCCTGACTATAATCTGTCTCTGTGCCAAATTTCATCCAAATATACACACTCACAAACTTTCGTCTTTATAATATTAGGGTTCCGTACCCAAAGGGTAAAAACGGGATCCTATTACTAAGACTCCGCGGTCTGTCTGTCTGTCTGTCCGCCTGTCTGTCTGACTGTCACCAGGCTGTATCTCATGAACCGTGATAGCTAGACGGTTGAAATTTTCACAGATTATGTATTTCTGATGCCACTAACAACAAATAGGAACTAAAACAGAATAAAATAAATATTTAAGTGAGGCTCCCATACAGCAAACGTGTTATTTTTGCCTTTTTTTGCGTTAATGGTACGGAACCCTTCGTGCACGACTCCGACTCGCATTTGGCCGGTTTTTTTACTGATTTACAAATACAAATGTTACAAACACGTAAGACCTAAGTAATGTTGTTACAAATTGCCACACTCAAAAACTGCTCACACACTTTCATTTTTGTCATCCAGTCCTGAGTCCAAGGGAAATCGTGTCACCCAGTATCTAGGCTGTGGAGGTCATATAGGTAGATTCCTTTAAATGCTGGTATCAGACTGGTAACCGACACCGTCATAGTCGGAAACAAGACCCATTGATTATTATAGAAGTCGTTTTGTGTCCATTGCTATTAACCGAGAACAAACCTAAACTACGAAGAAGTACTTAATGGAAAACCCAAAAATACGTAAATGTAAAAATTGTACAAGCAATAATAGTACCTATGTCAATGATATTCAAATAAACAGATATGTTATGAGCGCGCGCATTGTGAAGACTCGAGTCTTTAGTTTATGTCACGCATGGCGAAGATCGATAGGCTTTGTTGAAACAAAATAAAATGCCATCGTGTGTATTTAGCCATTGTACCAATTATGATACCAAAGTACATAAAACAGAAGGGATCTCATAGCATATGTATACGCAATACTCCTCAATTTACTAATTTATTTAATTTTTTTCCTGATTTTCTGATATTTGGAGGTTAGAAAAAGATAACAACATTGGTGGTCAGAATAATGTTTGTTTACATTCACAAGCAAGTGACAAACACTAGCTGTCTATTTTGTCTTGTTGGTATTATCAAGCCATCCCTTTCGACTTTTAGTGAAATGTCAGATGAATGAAAAGTGTGTATGCGTGCTGCCGCTGCTGCGTGGAACACTTTTTTCAATTGTTTTGTGAGTGTATAACGCATCTGTTTATTTGAATATATCATTGACTTATGTTGACTGTTCAAATATAATCCTAATAACTTTTGCTGTTTCCGTACACAACAGAGAAGGATTGGCAGTATGTATTTCAACCATTTCAAACAGAGAAGTCTGAAAATAAAAAAAGTTTGTTTTGTTTAGGAAAAGGATTAGTTTTGCTTTTATAAAAATGGCGTACGACTCAGCGACGCGCCACGTGTCAAAACTTTTTCGAATATAAATGAACGTTTCTATTTTGGATTTGAACTAATCGATACAGGGTTTTCTGTTAGAAGTTCTAGACAAACTGATATATCCTTGGCTAGACTGGTGTCTGATCTAAATATGTGGATGTCTCTAACTATTCTCAATCTCATTTTTTCTTTCCTTTTTTTAATAAGACTTTTTACAATGGTTTTCAATCATCTTTATAGCCCTTTGCTAAGGATAGTTACAGCACTGATAACAAAATTTGTGCCACATGTTAAATTTAGTCTTGTTATACTTATTTTTATTTACCTTTGTATAGATTCTTTTACCGATTGTTTTGTGAATGTGTGAACATTGTAGGCCTTCTAGATGCTAGTTAACATTTGTTAACTTTTTCATGAAACATATAAACTTTTTGTTTTTTTTTTTACTTTCTTACGACTTATTGTCATAAGTCGGGCCTATGTTGTCCCCCCATATCTAAGTACTAATGCTGTCTTCATCATCATCATCATATCAGCCGAAAGACGTCCACTGCTGGACATAGGCCTCCCCCAAGCGTCGCCACTTTGACCGGTCCCGTGCGTCTCGCAACCAACGTATCCCTGCAATCTTCACCAGGTCGTCGGTCCACCTGGTGGGAGGCCTTCCAACGCAACGTCTTCCGGTTCGCGGTCGCCACTCCAGAACCTTTCTGCCCCAACGGCCATCCGTTCTGCGAGCAATGTGCCCTGCCCACTGCCACTTAAGTTTGGCAATTCGCCGGGCTATGTCGGTAACCCTGGTTCTCTTGCGGATCTCTACATTTCTGATTCGATCACGCAAGGAAACTCCGAGCATAGCCCTCTCCATTGCCCTTTGGGTGACTGTAAGCTTTCTGATGAGGCCCATTGTAAGCGACCACGTCTCAGAGCCATAAGTCATCACTGGCAACACACACTGGTCATAGACTTTCGTCTTGAGACACTGTGGTAAGTTAGACGAGAAGATACCGCGCAACTTCCCGAACTAATGCTGTAACATGGAAATATTGTAAAACCAAACCATATTTAAAAGAGTAACCATGGAGTTTCTTGCCGGTTCTTCTCCATAGGAAACGAACAACCCGAACCATGCACCTTTTGTCGACGTTTTATAAGTGCCCATGTAGGCCTATGTGAAATAAAAAAATTGATTTTGATTTTTGATTTTGATCTCAAGCTTCTGACTACTCGCACAAAATAGAAAATATACAGAAGGGCCACTCCCGCTGTTTCGAAAATTGACAGATAAACTTGACATATTCACTAGGGTTGCTACTTAGTCGGTATTGATTCCGAATTTTAAAAGAGAAAAGGTTGTATAAGTTACAAACATAAATACATCGATGCGTCTAAACATACATCATAATATGCTTACATGCCTTAGAGTGTAGACAGAGCCAGAGCCATTAAATATCATGACGCCACATGCGAGGTAAGCATTTTTATCCATTCCGTAAGTACTTTTTTGCATTCATAACTATTCTTAGGGTAGACGTAAATATACAAGTTTCATAGCCTTTCCAATTTCGTCTATGGACTTAAAATAATAATTTATTATATTCCTAGATATTCAATTTCTACCCTTTTTAACTTAAAAATGAATGATAGAACGAATTCAAACACCAAGCACTCATGACAGCCGCGACTGAGCTCGGTCCAATATTGCCCATTACTCCCTGTAAAATCTCAATGTCAATGTGTGTGTGCAAAATTACGCTTTGTTCGTAGTGGCCTCTCTATCTACGACGCGCCGCCGCTTACGTACTTTGTGCTACTCGTAACGACTGTCAAAGATTTTCTATACGATAATGATTGTCAAAATTCCATAATATTCTGGACATTTTGAACTTTTTGACAATATTTCTATATTATCTAGTTCCTCTGCACTAATTAATTAATTAAACACCTCTTATCAATGATATTCAAATAAACAGATATGTTATGAGCGGGCGCATTGTGAAGACTCGAATAGGTCATAATTGTGACCTCTAGTCTTTAGTTTATGTCACGCATGGCAAAGAGCGATAGGCTTTGTTGAAACAAAAACAAAATAAAAAAAATGCCATCGTGTGTATTTAGAAATTGAACCAATTATGATACCAAAGTACATAAAACAGAAGGGATCGCATAACATATGTAAGTACGCAATACGCCTCAATTTTCTCATTTTTTTTTCCTAATGTTATATATAGATAGATATTTGGAGGTTAGAAAAAGATAACAACATTGGTGGTCAGAATAATGTTTGTTTACATTCACACGCAACTGACAAACACTAGCTGTCTCTTTTTTTCTTGTTGGTTTTATCAAGCCATCCCTTTCGACTTGTAGTGAAATGTCAGATGAATGAAAAGTGTGTATGCGGAACACTTTTTTCAAGTGTTTTGTGAATGTATAACGTATCTGTTTATTTGAATATCATTGCCTCTTATCGATAAACTCTGAGTAAAATTACAAGCAGTATTAACCATACAATTTATGAGGCTTAAGTTTGGCGTAATTATCTTTCTATACCTCTATATCAGCGTTTCCTAACCTTTTTCAGTCCACGGACCCCCTAGGAAATCATGCATAAAAAACACCAGTAAATTTCGAACCATTCATTTTTGTACTAAAAATACAAAATAAAATACTTTTCCATATAAAATACGTTAATCAGAATGCAAATTAAATTACTTGTATTTGTGTTGATGTTAATATTAAGTTGTAAACTCAAATTGGATTCCACTTGTAATCTGTTTCTATCTTTGTTTTTAGTATATATACACTAGCTAGCAGTAGAAGCCAGCGGCTTCGCCCGCGTTTATTATACTTATAAACCTTCAACTTGAATCACTCTATCTATTAAAACAAACCGCATCAAAATCCGTTGCGTAGTTTTAAAGATCTAAGCATACATAGGGACAGACATCGGGAAGCGACATTGTTATAAGGATAAAGAAGAGCAGAAAATACATTTCACAGAGGTAAGTGATACAAGAGCAGAAAATACATTTCACAGAGGTAAGTGATACAAGAGCAGAAAATACATTTCACAGAGGTAAGTGATACAAGAGCAGAAAATACATTTCACAGAGGTAAGTGATACAAGAGCAGAAAATACATTTCACAGAGGTAAGTGATACAAGAGCAGAAAATACATTTCACAGAGGTAAGTGATACAAGAGCAGAAAATACATTTCACAGAGGTAAGTGATACAAGAGCAGAAAATACATTTCACAGAGGTAAGTGATACAAGAGCAGAAAATACATTTCACAGAGGTAAGTGATACAAGAGCAGAAAATACATTTCACAGAGGTAAGTGATACAAGAGCAGAAAATACATTTCACAGAGGTAAGTGATACAAGAGCAGAAAATACATTTCACAGAGGTAAGTGATACAAGAGCAGAAAATATAATTCACAGAGGTAAGTGATACAAGAGCAGAAAATACATTTCACAGAGGTAAGTGGTTGAGAAAAGCAGTAAATGTGTCCGTGCTTCTTCTGATATTTCCGTATGCCGTGCTAAGTAAGCGGTTACGAAGCCTTTGGTGACATTTATGTGTTACTGTTAAATGTTCCATATATGAAACTGCGGACCACATACATACACTCGTGGACCGCTAGGGGTCCACGAACCATAGATTAAGAAACAATGCTCTATCTGAATGAAGCAAACTGGGTTTAGCCGGCTTTAATATTAATTAATACTTTATCGGAACGCAGTGAAAGTCCGCCCACAATTTTATTTTCTTTTCTTAAGGGGCTTATTGAAATATTGGTCTTGAAACTGTCTTATGGCTTATAGAATCCAATTTACTGAAGGTTGAAGCAAGACGATTGTGAAATTAATAAGTATTGGAAATTATTCTTAAAACTATCTATATTGTGGTAGGAACTTTTCGTGATACTTATTATACAGGGGCGTAGCTATCAGAGGGATAGCCGGTGCCCTGCACCGGGGCCCCCAAGCTCAGGGGGCCCTCAGACCCTGACCAGCAACCTCAAAAACCAGCGTAAATTTCTGCCATCTTCGGAATAGAATAAAATAGGTTGCAACACGACTTGAAACAGCCACTCATATGAAAGAATATAGGAAAATATCGAACATTTTTTAACTCTGCTATTATTTGATACTTTATTTCTTTAGCAGCACTTATAATTTTTTATTTAATTAGTTTTCTTTTACCATACATATATATTTTCAAAACACCTACTCTAAAACTAGTTAGCTAGGTACTTATAATATTATGCAAAAATATTTATTGTTTCTACGGAGAACGCTTACGCTTACGCTTACGGAAGCGTGTTGAAATTTACGTCTGCCTTGGTTCCAATGACAAAGTTTGCCTACTTGCATCAAAGTACACCTACAACGGCTAATAGGACCACAGAAAACAATATGCGAGCTCACAGTCCACGGCAACATTCACAACTAAATTTTACGCACGAGTTCGTAACTTCGTTTTGTATCAAAACACCACGAAACGCCCCAGGATCGTGCCAAATGCCCGCTGCGTATGAATACGTGGCTCGAATACAAATGAATCGCGCAGCTAAGGGTCGAAAAATTGGAACTGCACACCTACTGCGCTGCGGTTTTGTAGCTTGGACGTCGCAAGGAAACCTTTACTTTAGAGTTAATATAAGTTGGACATCACGTCTTGCAGTCACTCGCGGGCTGCAAAGTTATCGTTGGCGCTGATGTTAATGCGTCATCATCACTCTGGTATGGCAAAGTTCGGTCTACGGATTATGAACGACGCTGCGCTGTTGAAGATTTCATTGCTGAAATGAATCTGACTATTCATAATACCCCTGACGCACCACCAACTTTTTGCAGCCAAATGGGCGAATCTAGTATTGACGTCACACTTTCTAGTGCAGACGTACGCTTGGATAGGTGGCGTGTCCTACCGGACGCGTCTTGTAGTGATCATCGCTTGATCGTGTACGAATTTGTTCCAGTTTTTACTCAGGGTACGTCACATGTCATTGGTAACTTTAGGTATAAATGTAAGGGTGCGAATTGGGAATTCTTTAGCTCGCTTGTTGCGTCTCACGCCAAGGACTTCACTCGTGATGGGCTTTCAGCTGAAGAAAGTGCTGAAATTATGTCAGACACTTTCACTTACTGTGCTGACATTGCCATTGGTCGTGGATCTTTGACCAATATACGTAGATGTGATTGGTGGTGTGACTACCTAACTGAACAGCGTAAAAATTATCGCCGAGCGCGTAAACATCTTAACAAGCTTAAAAAACGTAAGGTTACCGGTGACCCTCTTTCCATTGCGTTAAATACGTTTAGAGTTGCCAGGTCCCGCTACAGAGCATCGGTGGAAAAATCAAAGGGTAATTTATTGCGTAAAGTAGTAGAAAAATTAGATAAAGAAGGTCCGTGGTCTCCTTTATATCATGAGTTTAAAGCCAATCGATCAGTCGACCTCGCGTTTGTTCAGAATATTAAAGTAAATAATAAACACACTACCGGTATTGAGGAAACAACTGAAGTTTTGCTGAATACTCTTATACCTGATGACGTACTAGCTAATGACAACGAATACCATCAACAGATCAGAGCGTGGGCAGCTGTACCACCTGAATCACCAGCGTCAGACCTTCCATCCACTGACGAATTTATTAACGTTGTCAAGAGGTTACCACTCAACAAGTCATCAGGTGAAGATAAAATATCTAATCGGATGATTATAGAAGCGTGTAAAACAGCCGGTGATGCGATTTTAACCGTTTACAACCGTTGTATTGCGGAGGGCGTATTTCCTCGTATTTGGCGACGCGGATTTATACGAATAATCCCGAAAAGTGGCGACAAACCCCCGGACGACCCGAAGTCGTACCGGCCCATAACATTACTTCCATCTTTGGGAAAACTCCTGGAGCGCCTTATCGTTCCACGGTTGCTACCGGACGGACCAAAATTTCATAATAATCAATTCGGTTTCACTATTGGAAAATCTACCGTAGACGCGGCTCTTACTGTTAGGAAAATAGTTAATACATCTGAACATAAGTATGTAATTGGGATTTTTCTAGATATTTCTGGGGCTTTTGATAACGCATGGTGGCCAATGCTATTACTTAAAATGAAAAATCGAGGCTGCTATAGAAATATATACAATTTAGTTTACTCTTACTTTTTAAATGGTTCCGCGAAACTCAAACTCGGCCATCATTCCATGTCGAAGTCTCTCACCATGGGATGTCCTCAGGGTTCGGTTATTGGTCCACCTTTATGGAATTTAGGCTTTGATGATTTCCTCGCGATTCCGCTTCCAAGCGGCTGTTCATTAACCGGTTACGCGGACGACGGTCTTCTGCTCATTCAATCAAGTACTCGAGCTGGACTCGAGAACTTGGCTGACACTTGCCTACGACTAATATCTCAGTGGGGCGATCGTAACCGCCTGACCTTTGCTCCGCATAAAACTTATCAGCTCATTTTGAAAGGTAATCTTAAATCGTGTCCTACTATTAAATTTAATAACGTTCCGGTAAAAAGGAAGCAGTCCGTGTGCTATCTTGGTCTTGTGTTAGAAAGGAATTTTGCATTTATAGATCATATTAAAATCGTCGGTGAAAAAGCAAAAAAGAACTTCTATGCCTTAACGAGAATATCTAAATCTACGTGGGGTCTGTCTTTTTTGACTTTAAAGACTATTTATGGGGCTACTTACTTGGGTTGTATCTGCTATGGGGCGCCTGTTTGGGCTGATAGGGCCACAATAGGGGCGGTACGACGTAAATTACTTCAGAGTCAGCGTTTGGCTTTGATATTCTTATGCAAAGCATACAGGACGGTTAGTACTGAGGCCTTACCGGTACTTGCTGGCGTACTTCCGGTCGACCTTGAAGTGCAGCGACGTGCTGCAATGTACTATTCCGCAAAGGAGACCATGGACGCGGACTTTTTAACGCGTAGTGACCGTGCCAAAATCTCTAGATTATTTAAACCACATATTGACGTCTGGGAGGAACTTTTATCCGAATGGCAATGTAGGTGGGATAATTCCATCAAGGGCCGACACCTCCACCAATTCTTTCCATCCGTTCGCGTGCGGCTGGCCAGGACGTGGCTGGAGGTGGATCACTGTGTTGCCCAATTTCTCACAGGGCATGGTAACTTTAAAAGTAAATTATTTTCCTTCAAGCTTGTTGCCTCGCCATTATGTCAGTGTTCTACATCTGACTGTGAATATGTACAATCTGCACATCATATCTTATGGGAGTGTATTCTTTGGCAGAATGAACGCAATACTATGTTGAATAATGTACAGGCTGTATCAGGAGCTGTCTACTATACGGACCTTGTGGAAACTAGAACAAATTTCCGTGCGTTCAAGCGCTTTTGCCATACCTATTATTGGAATCAAATATAACAGCTCACAATGTTAGGACCCATTAATATTAATGCTAATTTTTATCCGTGGTGCTAGGCAACTGGGCTTATCCCAGTTGTAAACGACCCTTTGTGCCTATTGGTCTTGTTTGTTCTGTCTCCTGCTTGATATGGAGGGAAGTGGAAATTTGTATTTTTCTTACTCCTCCATTTTCTTTTCTGATTAATTTCGTTGCGGGATCCAAGACAGTTAAATTCATTCTCCGGGACTTCGTCGAGCTTCATTGCCTCGGCGCTTTTCTGGTGGTCGCCACTGTTGATTCTGGCTTTCAGGAGTTGCAGTGGTTTGGGAATAGTGCGGTGGGATTGTCCCAAATAAAAAAAAAAAAAAAAAAAAAAAAAAAAAAAAGTTGGACATCGCCAACCTGCTGAATGATGATGCTGTGATGAATTCTCTCTCTCGCCTTCTCTGTATGAGAAGAGGCTTTGTCCTGCAGTGGGACAGTGACAGGCTGATATTATTATTGGACAACTGCACAAAAGTTACAGCTTTCTAGCCAGCAGCAGTTTATATGCAGTCCGTCTGTTTAGACCGTGACCTGGCAAAAAGTTCTTGGCTCTGAAGTTGGCTTTCCGAAGCGCAAGGCACGGCACGGTGCTGTTTTTGTATGAGGTTTACTACAGTCACGGGGTCTCATTGCTAACAAAGAAAATTTGGTTCAAATAAATCTCACTAGATGGCGCGATATGAACGTATCTGTTACTGAATGTGTGTAAAATTCACATTTTCTGGAATTGAACATAAAAATTGTATGTTCTTGTTTAATCAACTCTCCTAAGTACAAAATTATGGAAAATTGGGCTCTTAATTCACATTTCAAAGATTATTTTAACGGATCATTTAGAATTGATGCCAATAGATGGCGCATTTTTAATTTGTGAGGCATTCCACTCGATTGTTAAAATTTGCATTGTAACTCATTTTGGTGCAAAAAAAACTGTAAAAACGTGGCGATAAATACTATAAAACGAACCTTCACTGTATTTAAAGAAAAAAATATTCACGAACTTAGTAAACCCTTTTACTTGCAAGTCACTGCTAACACCATCTATCTATCACCGTGAAACAGAACCGAACGCGTTCGATGTACAAAAAATAACAAGATTAATCAGATGAAAAACGCTAGTTACGTCGGCACGGTTTCTTTGTATGGGATGAGGCATCTGTATGCTAGTATTATATTATCTGTGCTACAGTGCAGCCATTGTAGCCAGCCAATTTCAGTATGGCCAAGAAATTTGGCGAGTACTATCTACCGCGTATATCTTTTCGTATGCTACCTAGTTCTGGCGAATAAGCAACAGTGTTCTTTTAAATGTGCCTTATGTTATAAATAAACGATATTATTATTTATATTAATATATGCTTTGCATTTTTTGGTTGCAGTGGATTTTCAACCACACACTAAACAGTGTGTTAATAAATAAGAAATTAATTTGAAGTGTTTTTGTGATTGTGTGTACTGACTGTCCGTGTAATGGTTTGTCTGTCTATTGCATCGTACCTCCCAAACGGATGAAGCGATTTTAATTTTGTTTTTGCAATCTTTTATTTAGTTTCACCAGTCCTGGTTTCTGTGTGTATCAAAGCTTTCAAGTTAATAACCCACTTTCAGGTGTTCAATCGAGCTGAAATTATTCAAATTCGTTCGCGCGGCGGGCGTGTTTTAGGGACCCTAACTACCTACCAATTGTAAAGGTTCCGTATCCAAAGGGTAAAAACGGGACCCTATCACTAAGACTCCGCGGTCCGTCTGTCTGTCTGTCTGTCGCCAGGCTGTCTCTCATGAACCGTAATAGCTAGACAGTTGAAATTTTCACAGATGATGTATTTCTGTTGCCGCTATAACAACAAATAATAAAAACAGAATAAAATAAATATTTAAGTGGGGCTCCCATACAAAAAACTTGTTTTTTTTGCGATAATAGTACGAAACCATTCGTGCGCGAGTCCGACTCGCACTTGGCCGGTTTTTTCTCGTGACTATGACATTTTTTGTACAAAATTTTGTCTTTGGAAATAATGATATAAATTTTGTTTACAATTAAATGTCTTTGGAACTCGACTCACCTTACACTCGGTGGAGCTGACGATCTCGACGAGGAACCGGGTCCTGGTCCCGACCTTCACGGTGAGGTCCTGCAGACGTCGCAGGAAGGTCGGGGGATCCTCGCCAGTTGGAGCCTCGTCAGCGCACACCTCCAGACGGAGACGGCTGGTGTCACTTCCAGCTGCATTGCTTGCCTGAGGACAAAAAATAAACATTTAAACCAACATTATTTTTACAATACCTAATAATATTGGCCAGTTAGTATAATGTTCGATCGCTATAGGGAACATAATCCGGATTTAGGGGGTGGAGTAACTTGTGATTACTTTTAATAACAGTTTGGCAAACACATTTGCCTTGCAAAGATCCTATGGATTCAATCAAGTCAAAAAATGGGCCAGAGTTTCCTAAAAATAAAAGTTTCGGTGGTAAAGTTTCAAAGAGAAGAATCTCTTAAAAACATCGCGCTTCGCCGGGCAGGCAAGAGCCAGGATAACTGTTCTTTTTAACCGACCTTCCAAAAAGGGTGAGGTTGTTTGACTGTTGTTTTTAGGGTTCCATACCCGAAAGGTCCAAACGGAGCCCTATTGCTGTCACTCACGAGTTCGTCTGTCTGTGACACAATTTTGTTCCGAAGAATTTTTAACTTCCCATTGAACATACGAACTTGAAATTGTGGAATGTTCAATATTATGTATACTTTACTAACAAATAATTGATCATATTTTCTTAGGTACGGAACCCTAAATGTAGGAAGGCCGACACGAACTTGGTTATTTTTTTCCTATTTTTCACCGGTTTACCCATCAAATGAGGTTCGATTTTGTTAATTCTTTTTTTGTATGAAACAACCGAACATGGAAACCGAGTTATTGTTCCCATTTAAATTTGGTGAAGATCTGATTAAGAACTTCGGAGATATGGAACAGTACTCAAAAAATGACGACAGATGTCTCGGGATAGCTGCAATCGCAAGTCTGTTTATTGTTTACACCATTTCATAACTTAACATCACGCCGGTATGCTCTAAACGGGTACGCAGATGTGTACAGTAACCTCTGGTAACTTTATATGTCAGGTTGTAAAGGTTAGTATTAAGTAATTAATTATTGTTCCTATATAAGTGAAATAGATAGAGATCTGCTTATTGTAACACCTTTACTCAAATTATCTATTATTATATTATTATTAATTCAATACTTGTATGGAAACTTATATTTATATATATTTTGTAACGCATTTAATGCAAAGTACCTGAGCGACCGATCTTTGCTCGGGTGAAAATAGAGAAAACGAGGTTTTCTATAAATTAAACCTAGCTGGATCGATTTATCGCCTCCGAAACCCCCTGCATACTAAATTTCATGAAAATTGTGGGAGCCGTTTCCGAGATTCATATTATATATATTTAGATACATATATAAAAGAATTGCTCGTTTAAAGGTATTAGATTAGCTTAGATAGACAGATAGATAAATGGCTTTGACTTTAAAATGCTTTCTTTAAAAGAGAAATAAATATCTTTTCTCAAACATGCATGGCAATATTGTCAATATTTTCGAAAACAGAACACGCGAAGTATTGAATTTACGGACAAAGAAAATCAAATCCATTGCAGGAGCGTTTTGTTTTTTAATTTGGAACATTACAACGCTCCAGCAATGTTGATCAAATCCATTGCAGGAGCGTTTTGTTTTTTAATTTGGAACATTACAACGCTCCAGCAATGTTGATCAAATCCATTGCAGGAGCGTTTTTTGAATTTGGAACATTACAACGCTCCAGCAATGTTGTTGTAACTTTTAATAAATTAAACGTATAATATAAAAATTATGTTTTATTTCCCTGCATTCTTTTGAGAAAAGCACATATGCTTCGGCGGAAATGGCAATTGCCTGTCTCGTATTAGTGAAGTCTTTCCCGGCCTTTGCAATAATGTACTATTAACCAGAATATACATAAAACTAGTATATATAGATGAACCTCTGCCGGTAACCTAGATATTAATTTCTCTTTGACAATTAGGGCTTGTTACTTTGTTCTATTAGTACATTATTAGGAAGAAAAAAACGTGTTTTTACGTGCGATCGTCGCTTTTGGAGTTCATAGAATATTCTGTAAGCTTCGAGATAATAAATGGTTTTCTACTTTATTATGCTGGCCTTGTAATATATTTGTTAGAATTGATAATATAGATACAATTTATTTATCGCTAATAGAGATCTTATTTGTTGTTGGTTGTCTTTTATTATTAATTGTTGATGGTTTTAATAAAGTTCTCTTTGTTATATTAATACTTAGTTTGTATTTACTTCATTGTAGGTACAGTAATGAGCATGATTTAGAGACAATAGGGATAGTTACTTTCCGAGTAAAAAAATAATAATTCTATTTGGTCTGTCAAATTATCAAACAATACTGGACACGTATTTTTTGCATTATCAAATCAATACAAATTGACAAGGTAAAGCCCATTAAAGTTCCGGAGTGAGGCTTGTGACGTACGAAATTTCAACGCTATGTATCGTCGTAAGCGTACAAGCTTTGTACTTACACTTGCAATGTATGTATGTATGTGTGTTCGGGTCAAATCTTGCAACTGAATTTTAAAGCAGTTATCCTCCACCGATTTAGATGAAATTTGCATACACGTTTAGTTTGGATGACAATGCATGGTAAGCTAAAAAGCTTTTTTAATTGGAAAAACTTATTTTTTGTTTACGTGACAAAAAAATACATACAAAACATTTTTTATTAATGCTAAAGCGATTTCCTTGTAGTGTTGATAGGAATTTCATGCAGCTGCAAATAGATTATTTTTAACCTCCGACGGAAAAAGAGAGGTGTTATAAGTTCGACGTGTCTACCTGTGTGTTTGTATATTTGTGTATCTGTCTGAGGCATCATAGCTCCTAAATGGAAGAACCGATTTTGATTTCCTTTTGTTTTGATTGAAAGGTGATTTTATCGACAGTGTTCTTAGCTATAGGTATATTTGATGAAAATCGGTTCAGCCGTTCTAAAGTTATGGGCGTTTTACTGTTTGAATCGGGGTGTTATCGCAAGATATCGAGTCACAATTACGTGTTCAATAGATTGTCGGTCGAAGCGTGTCTATTAGATAAATTATGTAGCATGAATTAAAAAAGCGTCAGGGTCTTTTTAAATTATTTATGTACCTACATCGTTATGTTATCTAATAACTTTCTCAGTTTTAGTTAATGTTTTGGTACAAATATTCCTAATACCAAGCCATTCGACTTCCTCTGGCCTTGAAAAAAAAAACCGGAAATAAAACAACATGAGTACCTATTATTGTATTGGCACCAAATCAGTATACATAGAAAATAGCAATGATAAACGAGAATTTTGGGGAAAAAAGACCCGTCTCAGCATCAACAATGAGTCAAGCGATGCTATTGGCTGATGAAAATCTATTTAAGTTATCGCAGCAACTCACGCGCAAGTGACATAAATTTTACGGTAATTTTCGTTTCGTAAATTGAGTAAAGTAAAAAAGTCCTGCGTAAAAACATAGATTGTATTGCAAAATAGTACATTAGTGCAAAGGCCGGGAAATAGGCAATTGCAGGTCGAGTATGAGTTTGTTTTCACTAATACGATACAGGGAATTGCCATTTTCGCCGAGACATATATACATTTCTCAAAAGAATGCAGGGAAATAAAACATACTTTTTATATTATACATTTAAGTTAATTTTCTCAAAAAATGTATGTAATGTTGGCATAACATCTCTAAAAAGTATCTGTCGAGTAAGAAGCGAGATTTTAAATTTGGAATCTCCTACTGTTAAGTATGTAATTTACTCTTTAGATCTGCTTAGAAAAAAAAACATGGTGCCAGACTCAGATCAATAGCACATAACAACATCACAGAGCAATAAACAGCCATTATATAGTCTGTGACACTTAACGCGACGCAGAAAAATTATGCACGTTGCGTTTTGTACTTAGTAATGTTGTAAAAGTTTAGTGTGGGATTTTATGTTTGTATTTAGTAATTTCAGTTTATAAATCATGTTGGATTAAAACTTTCCATTCTAAAATTAACATGGATTTTCAAAAACAATAATTTTCATTTTTTTACTATAACATTAAAGTAATGTCATTCATCAAACTAAACGCAAACTTTTTAGTAAAAAAAAACAACGACTGGCGGGATTCCACATACAATTGCGACTTTGCGACAATTGAGATCACAATAACCATCAGTAATTGCCCTAATATTAAACGAATTTGTTGTTAAACTTTCTTTCATTTTGAGAAAAGTATTATCATAGCCTCAACCAATAAGAAAGCCATCCTGGCCTCGTATATAACCGGACCTCACCTGCGGTTTGGTCCGGTTAACTCATACTTGGCCAGGAAGGCTTACTTACTGGATTCTGGAGTAATGTACTATAATATTAAAAGTTACAACAACATTGCTGGAGCATTGTAATGTTCCAAATTCAAAAAACGCTCCAGCAATGGATTTGATTTTCATTGTCCGTAAATTTGGTACTTCGCGTGTTTATTTTTTCTAAAATAATGACAATAGTTTCATGCATGTTTGAGAAAAGAATATTAAATAGTAAAGACAGCCTTTCGACTGTTCACTTTTACGCGTTCACCTTCACCACGCAAGATATAGATAGATAGAAAAATCATTTATTTATTGCACACAAAATACACAGCACAACACACAAAATCACAATATTTCGTTAAACGTTGCCCCACACTAGGAATTTCTTCCTGTACCGTGGGTGCGTTTACAAACATTTAAACTCACTTAAACAAGAGACCCAGATCCGGAAAAACTATTTGTAGGCAATACAAATATTTGTTCCGTGCGGGTATCGAACCCGCGACACGCGGTGCAGCAGTCGACCGCTCTACCACTTCGCCAACCGTGTCTCCAATTATTTCAATTTACATGTATGTATATAAAAACAAGGTGCCAACATAGAAAAGTCAAGTAAAAAATAAATAAAAGTGACACTAGTAAAAAGAGTAAAAAGAAATAGTAGGTATAACAATTAAAACACAGTGCGGTGTGCGTCTAATGGTTGCACCAAATGGGAGCCCAGCTCAGTATGTGTCAGGCAATATACCAGAAGCTGATATTCTGTTGGTTCCCTGCAGTGACGAATAGGGCAGTTTGTCTCGCGCTCACAGCGACCACACAGCCCCATAGTGGCTATGTGGTCGATGCGCGCTCACAAACTTCTTGAAAATAGTTTGCTTCGGTCCAGTACGAGCTATGTAGATATGACCAATTGGTCATAAATAGGTAGGCAGCATTTATACTGATTCACTTGTAATACTTTGTATTTATACGTAGTATAGTCTTATACTAGGTGCATCGTCCTCGCGTAAGTATATGAATAAATGTGACAGTATTTTTTGGAGTTTCTTGACCGTTCTTCTCCACTATAAATCTACATTCGTGAATGAACAGTAGAATCAATTAATATTATTTTTCTACTTTAAATTTTTGACATTCAAAAGTGTCGTAATGACATAATTGAAATAATTGATTTGACTTTGACTTCATGAGCACGCGCCCTGTCCTTACTTTATAAATTACTAGCTGACCCCCGAGGCTTCACTTCACTCCCGTCAACTGGCTACCCTGCCTACCTTGCCTACCCTGCCTACCCTGCCTACCCTGTCTACCCTGCCTATTCTGCCTACCCTGCCTACCCTGCCTACCCTGCCTACCCTGCCTACCCTGCCTACCCTGCTTACCCTGCCTACCCTGCCTACCCTGCCTACCCTGCCTACCCTGCCTACCCTGCCTACCCTGCCTACCCTGCCTACCCTGCCTACCCTGCCTACCCTGCCTACCCTGCCTACCTTGCCTACCCTGCCTTCCCTGCCTACCCTGCCTACCCTGCCTACCCTGCCTACCCTGCCTACCCTGCCTACCCTGCCTACCCTGCCTACCCTGCCTACACTGCCTACCCTGCCTACCCTGCCAACCCTGCCTACCCTGCCTAACCTGCCTACCCTAACCTATCCTACCTACCCAACCCTACCTAACTACCTAATATTTTTTATCTAACATCAACAGTTTTCTCAGCGCACGCCAAATAATGAATTTTTCAACACACTTGCTCATAAAGTGGCTCTAATTTCACCGCAATTAGGCACATAATGACACCTGTTATCAAACTGTGATTTTTTCATTACTATTATTAACAAGTGAGATAAAGAGTTTTTTTTTTTATTTATTGGTTGAGTTGCTTTGTTCTTAAAAAAGTCTCGATACAAAAAAGTTCGTGCTCAATAGTACAAATGCAACACATTTCATGCAACTTCGTATTTAAATAGATAATTTCAACTTGTACGTGTTTAATAAATAAAACTTTAACTTAAATATAACTTTTGTTTTAGTCTGTAAAAAAGAAAACTTGAAATTCCCCATTTTGTACATGGCTAAAACACTATCCGAAAAAGCCAAAAAAAAGATAACTCATTATTTTTGCGCGCGCATAGGAAAACTGATTAATTTTGCCCGCTATTGCGAAAAAGTTTTCACAGCTCGTTTTTACTGTTGGAAATGATTTTTAGTATTATTTTCTTCACAAGTGTGTTGAAAAACTTCGTATGATACACGTGTGTATTGATTGATGATTACCGTCCTCGGCTCTCTTAAGACCCTCACCTAACGGCTCGGGTCTCAATGGCGCCTCAGCGGTAAGCACCAACATTACACACTTGTACCATAATGTACTATTATAGGCAACATTTTGCTACCTTGGGTTACATTATTGCAATTTCCATAAGGAACTCTTTTTTATTTAAATATATTGTAGCCAATGACACTCAGGAATAATGTAGCTTTCTACTGGAGAAAGATTTTTCAAAACCGGTTCAGTAGATCCAGAGTAATCCCTTACAACGTAACAAACTCACAAACTTTACCTCTTTAGAATATCATTATAGATTTCAAAAAGAACAATTTAATTACTTACCTGTACTCTACCGCAAGTGCTTTCCTTGCAAAGTATACAATTATTATTAGATTGAAAAAGCTCAGGCTTCCTGTCTGAGCAAAACAAAGCTGATAAATTGACGTCTCGTCCACAATAGGTAATTAATTGTATTATCAGTCTGCATTCACTAATTTGCCTTCCAGACAAGATGGCAGGTATTCTGTTGTTCCGACCTATAAATGCAATTTCCTTTCTTGTTTGTTATAACGGAAGTTTACGGAAGGCTGCCACACGAAGTAAATTGTTTTAAGTGCAGTGTTAATCAGGAAATCAGATATTGTTTATAGAAATCTAGAAAAATATTTTTTTTACGACTCGGTCTATATAGTCAATGGCAAGAAAAATTAATGATGGTTTAAAAAAATATAAAACACGCCAAAACGTAGAAAATAATTATCAATAAATTTGAATTAAGAATAGTGTGATCAACAAAAACATGGCTTTTATAAGCTTTTATTATAAAAAAGCGTGGTTTAGTATTTAGGGTTCCGTACCCAAAGGGTAAAAACGGGACCCTATTACTGAGACTCCGCGGTCCGTCTGTCTGTCTGTCTGTCTGTCTGTCACCAGGCTGTATCTCGTGAACCGTGATAGCTAGAAAGCTGAAATTTTCACAGATGGTGTATTTCTGTTGCCGCTATAACAACAAATACTAAAAACAGAATAAAATAAATATTTGAGTGGGGCTCCCATGCAACAAACGTGACGTTTTTGCCGTTTTTTGTGATAATGGTACGGAACCCTTCGTGCGCGAGTCCGACTCGCACTTGGCCGGTTTTCTATTAAAACGTGTATTTCATATTTTTAAACTAAATCTATTATTTAATATCAAATAAATTATATATATTTATTTAATCGCTAATTCTGCAGAACCTGGTAAGGATAATGGGACAAACTATTTAAATTATTGCATTGTCATTGGTGCTTGACAATTGTGTAGTTTCAAATTAATCCGACGTTTTGAAGTGGGTGAAAATCACATTCAAAGATTCCGTTATATAGATACATACTCGTATATACCAATCTAATGAAATCGTGTTAAAAAAAGCAATAGCCAGCATATCAACAGCTTTAGAAGATGTAAGTTTAGAATTAGAAATGGAAAAAGTTAAGGCCCGATTTCCGAATTGAGTTTAAGAACATGTCAAACCCTAATTTAGTGTCAAACTTTGACAGGTTTTCAGGCAATTTAAAATGCTTAATTCTGTTCGTGTGTAGCTGTGTATTTGTGTATAGGTCCTAAACGTATGAACAGATTTTGAGATTTATTTAGAAAGCTGACATTCAGAATCAGAATTATTTATTTGCCAGCAATGTAGGTACAAGATTGAGATGGTACAGGATTGGGTGTTTCCGCTACATTCTGCCTTACGGCATGCAAAAACATTATTTTTTGAAGTTACAATACAAAAAATGTCATTGAGTAGTTATCTAACAAGGCATCAGAAAATAAAATAAAAATCACAAATAACTTAATTGTCACATACACAGTCGATTACAAATCAATAAGCTTATCTAGGAATTATAATAAAAAATATATAATTTAAAAATGTCAATTACATGAAAATTTCAAGTACAGTTATAAATCTTTATCATTCAGGATGTCATTAATAGAATAATAACATTTTGCTAATAGTAATGTAGTCAATTTAGTTTTAAATATACGAATAGGGTGTTCTTTTAAATTATGCGGAACTTTATTATATATGATAGGCCCCATTGACATAATATTCTTTCTTAATAGTGTTGTTTTATATTTACCTGTATGTAATAACTTATTATATTATTGTCTTAAAGGACCTGAGCGTAATCTAATGCTGGCTAGTGTCGGAAATAAATTTAAATTCGATCTAACAAAAATGGACACTTCCAATATGTATAGAGACGGGAAGATTAGTATTTTCATCGACTTAAACACAGGCTCACAGCTTTCAGTAGTTTTTAAACTTGACATTGATCTTATGCAGCGCTTTTGAGCCTTGAAAATCTGCTCCCTCTCGCTTCAGTTGCCCCAGAAAATTACTCCGAACCTCAATATCGATGCAACTAAACCATGGTAAGCTGTTAGTAGAGTAGTATGGCTTACTTTATGCGATAAGTTGTACAGAACGTAAGCTACTTTGCTCATTTTTTTACACACGTCCTCAGAATGAGGTTTCCAAGTCAGATTGCTGTCAATTAAGATTCCCATGAATCTTGCTATATTTGTTGAGTCAACTGTTTGCCAATTATAGCCGACAGTTAAATTAGCGGGACTAATCCGTTGGTGAAAATGCATTACCTTCGTTTTTTTGTAAATTTATTACCAAGTTATTCATGTTAAGCCAATGAATAATACTCTCTAATGTGTTATTAATCTCGCTTTCATATTTTTTTAAGTCCGAACATTTTACTATCACAGTACTATCTTCCGCAAACAACACCACAGGGTGATGTGTTTGACGGGGTAATTCATTAATGTATAAGAGAAAAAACGGTGGTCCCAGAACACTACTTGGCGGTACGCCATGTTTGACCTCTCTACAATCCGAAGTATATTTAAGTTCACGTTTAGTTTTTAGGCATACTCTCGTGATTTCTGTGTATTGCAATCGGCCTCGAAGATATGATTTTATTAAATCTAGGATATTTCCTCTTATACCATAGGCGTAAAGTTTTTTTAAAAGGACATCATGGTTTATGTAGTCGAATGCCTTAGTCATATCCGTCAAAATTGCACACACAGGATTTTTATTGTCAATATTTGTCATAATACCAGTTAAGATATTAGTATATATTGCCATATTAATATTTTTATTTTTCTAAACCCCATTTGTTCCTCGCTTAATATATTATATTTACTCAAAAATCTATCCATTGCTTGATAAATAATCTTTTCAAATACCTTAGAGAATATTGGGATCAATGCTACTGGTCTATAATTGGACATATCTTCTCTATTTTTTTTTAATATATTATCGGGAATGTTCATGTTTGATGAAAATCGATTCAGCCGTTCAAAAGTTATGGGCGTTTTACTATATGAATCGGGGTATTTTCGCAAGATATCGTGTTATAATTACGTGTTCAATATATTGTTGATCGAAACGTGTCTACTACTAGATAAATTATATAGTTTACAAAGAATTACATTATAAAAATGTCGGGTGTTTTGAATTATTTTTATTTTTGCTTGTTGTTAAACTATGGTTGCATTGCGTCAGCTCTTGCAAACTAGTTCGTTACTCCAAACCGCTCCGGTACAATTTAACAAAAGGTACGCCCGTGCAATTTCTGTAGCACCTCCACTAAAATAATATCGAATATTCGCATGCAGAATATCAGTTTGCACGAATCTATCTTCTCCGTCCTTTCAGTCTCGTACGAACGCAGAAAGGCCTTTCATGGAAACTGGGAATGTTTAGCCCTGAGAGGCCCGGGTACCGTCGGCAACGTTCTACGTATAGGTATTCGGATTTAAAAGATTTGTTATTAAGTGAGCTAGTGAATAGTGTTCGATCTTTCAGTTTTGTACAGTACTACTATTTTCTTAATCGACCCTCGGCAAACTTCGTGTTTCGTCAGTCGTCGGATTTCTAACAGTTGCCCTTTGCACTTGGTGCAGACCAGACGCTCTTAATCAATTTGGAAGTATATAATTATAGTTATTAATACACTTTTAACTAAATTAATTTAAAAAATAAGAGGAAAGCTGCAAAAGCTGCTAGTTATACAGCTCTATATATTTCACAAGGAAATCAAAACAACACAACAATAAAATTTTAGTTTTGAATGCAAATTATTATACACGATAAATCTAATAGTTGATGGACATGGAAATTAGCATTCGTTTGTATTCGGAAATGCGATGATTGCCGAGGGGCATTAAGAAAATAGTTGTACTACGTTATTAGATGGTTAAGGGCGCACTCCAACATAATGAAGTTTTATTTGTAACCGACTTCAAAAAGAGGGAGTTTGTCAATACGACTGTTTTTTTTTCATGTGTGGTAGTTTCCTCAAAACTTTTTACTAGGTGAACCGATTTTGATGTTTCTTTTTTTTAGCTTGTGCTTCTCCTGTGGTCCCATTTAAATTTGATCAGGATCTGATGAAGAACTTCGGCGATATACAACGGCAAATATCTCGGGATTGCTGCAATCGCATGTCTGTTTATTGTTTACGCGATTTCATTACATAACATCACGCCGGTACGCTCTAAAGGGGTACGCAGACATGTACAGTTCACCGGGGTACACTCATTTCACCGGTTACATTAGTTTTATGTTATTTGGGTAATCTATTCAGGCATAACTGGTACTGTTAGGCATTATAGGTACCTTACTATTGAACTTGCACATTATATACCACAACTGTTTTTTTTTATTTTCAAACTACATCCGAGATCCAAATAAAAACACTACAAATTGAAAAATAACTTCAATTTCGGCAGTCGGTGTCAAAAGGCCATCAGGTGAGATATAGGTCAAGCGCAAGCCTATCTACAATAAAAAATAAATCGACGTATCAAAAATAACACCGACACATTCGCACCCTGATTCCATTCATACAAATCTCTGAACCGTTTAGCAGATTCTCAATTCAAATTTTCTAAATCAAATTTGTTAACTGTAGACACGCTTCCCATATAGGAAGATAGCTTAACTCTTGTGCTATGTGTACCTACTGTAGTGTAAAAGTAGTTACGGGTTCCAACTACTGAGTACTGACTGCTCCTATCAGATCTCTCAAGCAACTGATATTCGTAATGGAATTAAACAGACCCCTGTGACCTGCAAACGGATTTACAAGGGCAATGAATGGGTGAAAATACGTCAAAGGAGAAGTATCGAAACGCTTAGAATCTAAACCTAAGGCATGGTGCATTCGGAATACTGAAAAGGTCGTAATTCGAAAACTGGACGTTAAACTTCTATGAAGACGAAACTTGTAGAACTTCTTTAAAATTGTATTTAGAATAATAATATTTACTAGCAAGTTAAAGTGCAGTGGTGGCCTAGTGCAACTTCTATGTTGTAGGTCGTTGGATTAAACCCAGGCGGGCGCTTTACTTTTTACCAGACTGCCGAAGGAGGGTAATGTGTTTATCAGTCTATGTATGTAAGTATGTTTGTTCCTATGTGGCGTTCTAGAGAGACCAAACGCGTTGGCCGATTTTGATGATTCTTACGTCAATCGATTCGTCTCAACCTTGCGAGTGTCACTGGCTACATAAAAATTGGAAAAGAATAAAATGGCGGATTTTGGGCGCCATTTTGTAGGTGAAAAAAATTTTTTTTTCTTCCTATCCCATCCTGTGGGGTATCAAAATAAAGGATTTTAAGAGTGATTTCAAAAATATTTAACACTTATATGTTTAAAGGTATCTAGTAAAAATAACTAAAATGTTGTAAATAAAAAAAGTTAATAAAAAATTCAAAAAACCCGACTGCTTAAAAAGCGAACTAAAAAGACCTAAACAAGAAGAAAATCATGCTGTGCAGTCGGAAGATACATCTGGTTTTGGTGAACCAGCCCGCTAATATGTCTCCTCCGACTGCACAACATGCATTTTCTTCTTGTTTAGGTCTTTTTAGTTCGCTTTTTAAGCAGTAGCGTATTTTGATATTTTTTTTGTAAATTATTTCACCACTATTGCTCTCAAAACGGTGAAGGACAACATCGTGAGGAAACCGACCTGTCCTAGAATCAAAAAATCGTATAAATGAGACATCCACCAACCCCCATTGGGCCCGCGTGGTGGATTACGGCCCATCCCCTCTCACAGAGAGCAGGCCTGTGTTCCAGCAGTAAGAACAATATAAAGGCTGATGATTATGATGAATAGCAAGCCACTACGACTTCGCACGGGACAAATTTATATACAAACACCGTCATCAATCTTCTACTATATAAAAACAAGTCGGGTTTTCCTTCCTGACGCTATAACTCCAGAACGCACGAACCGATTTCCACGGTTTTGCATTCGTTGGAAACGTCTCGGGCTCCGTGAGGTTTATAGGGTAGGGTAGGTAGGGTAGGGTAGGTAGAGTTGGGTAGATAGTGTTAGGTAGGGTAGATGAATGTTTGGTGTTTTTATGGCAAAACAAAGTTTGCCCGGTCAGCTAGTTATGTTATAGAAATGACGTGTTTTATACTCTTTAGATATATATAAACGTTATACTTATTACTGATAAATACTTTACTTCAGACCTGTATCTATTTCATTTTATAATTGTACTAGCTGTCCCACGCGGCTTCGCAACTGGCTACCTACCTACCCATCAACCCTACCTACTCTACATACATGATTGTTGTGTAATTAAACCGTTTACGCAGCGCACGCAACGGAAGCTCTCAAAAAGGAATAATTTTGCCCGTTTTTGCAACATTTTTCATTTATGCTCTGCTCCTGTTGGTCGTAGCGTGATGTTATATAGCCTATAACCTTCCTCAATAAATGGACTATCCAACACAAAAAGAATTTTTCAATTCCAACCAGTAGTTTCTGAGATTAGCGCGTTCAAACAAACAAACAAACAAACAAACAAACTCTTCAGCTTTATAATATTAGTATAGATTTACGTAGGCACTCATTCAGTTCCTGGTTCACTTGAAAACCAACGTCAGGTAAATAAAGGTACTAGTGGCCTGGCAAATTGCTGTAGTGGAACTATTTGGTCGTGCCGTCGCATTGTGTAGCTGTAAGGTCACAATGTTGCTGTGTTTAATTTAAGCTTTTTTTATATATCTACCTATATTTGACATTGTATAATATATCGCATTTTATGTTTAGGTCATCTTGTGGCAAATTTCCTTTCTTCACGTGCCAAATAAATATGTCTTACTTCTATCTCATTCGTGGATTTGTTTAGATCATTATAATTAATCATACCTACATAAATTATAATCAATCAAATTCACAATAGGTAATTAGTAAGTGGTCACTCAAAACCCCTGTGTTTGAGCCGTCCATTCCCTAATTAGCTGCGGTTTCAACAATAGTCACGACCAAATCAATGATCTGCCGAAGGTCCTCTAAATCTCACTGCAAGATCACGCCACACTACAATACGTTCGAGACAGTTGAATACAGCGACGTTACAATGGTATCTAACGTTCTGAGATAACGGAGCATACACACACATGGAACATATAAAATTTACAGTAGATGTTATAATTTTGTAATGATGTTTCTGTCTATGTGTGTCGTAATAATATTGTCGATTTCCATCCTGTTTCCTAGATATGTAAATTGCATAAGTAACCTTGAAAACATAGTCATCTAATATATATGGGCTTACAAAGTTACTTTTACACTTCGTACAATTTTTCATCTCCTAAATTCCTTATCTAGGTAAGTATCTAAGTAGTGAATATAATTAGGTACAGTTGAGTAGACGATGTCTTCTTTAATATGATGCCTGATGCCAATAAACCTATTTAAATACCATACTTATAAGTCGATATATCGAAGGCAAGTGATGAGATTGTGATCTTAACGATCTTGTAGCAGACATTTTTTTATACCTCCGGCGGAAAAAGAGCGGTGTTATAAGTTTGAGGTGTGTACCTGTGTGTTGCATTATAGCTCCTTAACGGATGAACCGATTCTGATTTCGAGATTTCTTTATTGAGAGTGTTGTTAGCTATGTTTGATGAAAATAGGTTCAGCCGTTAAAAAGTTATTGGTGTTTTATTGTTTGAATCGGGCTGTTCTCGCAAGATATGTCATAATTTACGCATTCAATAGATTCTCGATCGAAGCGTGTCCACTACTCGACACATTATGTAGTATGAAATCAAAATATGTAGGGAGATACCAGAAAAAAAATTTACTTGGTTTGGTTAGGTTCTTATTTGAATTTCATAAACCAACTGCTGTTGTGTGTGTCACCTGCACTACCTACATTTACAGTACAGATGGTCTAGGGGTATCTAGTGTAGTTACCTACCTAATGGAACAAGCTAGTACCGGAAATAGTACCCGAAAAGAAATAAAGGAGGCCTGCGTACAAAAAGAAATGAGATCCGATCAAAAACATAACATGTAAAAAGATCCGACTTGGTTTTACATTCGATCTCACTACTTTTTGCGGTAGAAGATCTGCGCCGCGAGATTTGTGATTTTCACTTGTTATGTTTTTGATAGGATATTTTTCATTGTTTATTAATGAAAGTATGTAAATAAATAAATACTCACTTGTAGCGTGTACACGTTGGTGTCGCCGGTCTGGGCTGCGGATACAGTCAGCCGGACGCCACCCGCATCGTCACTCGCCGTGAATCGTTCATCTAACGACGCCCCTGCGCGACTCCTGCACATCGCATAACAAAAATGTTATTATTAGGAAAGGTTCTAAAGGAAATGAATCGGTTTTGAATTTAATTGTGGTGAAATGGAAAAGACAAGTACAAATGACTGGTATGAATAATGTCAACTCTTCTTCAATACGAGTAAAGGGATCACTGTCATAATAAAAAAGCTTGTCAAAATAAGAAAATCTGCTAGAATTTAACTAGAATTAATAGTAGTTTATGCAATGGTCATATAATAGGGATTATTAATACACGAGCGTGGGTTTATCCTATATCGATTTTTAGCTAAATATATGCCGTTGCATATATTATTTTATCTTCACTCATACAGTTGAAATAAAAAAAAAGTGGAAACGGAAAAAATATGTCGTATGGCGGGCAATTTAGATTATCATTGCGCATGACTGCGCATCTCATCCATAGACAATGTCACTACTTTTCTACATTATTAAGTCAATGAGCCCATAAGCGCCAAAAATTAAAAAGTAATTTTATGATGCGGTTGTTTGAAAATCGAAGGAAAATGTTGCACTGTAATGGTTTTTTTTAAATTTTACTTAACCACGAATATAAAGTGCGTATTTATACAATATTTTTTGAATTCATATTTGGAACATTACGTTGTGAGTGTAGATAACAATATTTATAAAATAATCTTCATTCCTTTTTATAAATCTTGACCTCATTTTCATTCAATTTGGGTCTACTCTATAGCATTCTATGTATATTCATGATAAACAGATGAGACATAAAGATGAAATGATCCTTATAAGGTATTCGTGATTGTTATAATGACCCATGAAAGACACAGACACTGAAACACTTAAACTCTAATTTAATATCACAATGAACGATACACAAAATATATCTATCTATACCCATGAAACTACATATAAAAACGAATGAAAAACTTTCAAACTAATACTAATAAAACTTGTCAAGGTCATCGCTATCTGCTTGTCCACAAAAGATCCGCAAAAATATCCGCTCATAAACCAATATACAGTCTCCCTTAGATAACTGCTTGTGTAGCACATAGAAGACCACAGTAAAAATTGTAAAAGTCACCGATAACTCCTCGCTTATATCCGTCAAAGATATCCGCACACAGACCAATGTACATTCTCCCTTAAACCGGAGATAAGACTTGCACGGCGCATAAAAGATCACGCGAGCGTATGAAAGACAATGGACACAAACGTCTAACAGATAGGGTTACAAAGAGGTCGCTGGCTTGATTTCTACGAACCTTCGCATACACACAAACGTGAAAAGAATTGCAAAGAATACTTGAGAAAAATACTGGCCGTTTTTACTAATACATGCAAAGCAATGTCTAGTTAGGTGTCGTCAAATGTAAGATTTCTAAGTAACAATTTCCACTTCACCATCCTTCTCTTAAGGGAATTCGAATTTCAATATCAACATTACTCACAGAATGTCTGTGGTTTTTTAGGGAAAGTTTGGTATGTCAATATTTTGTCTACATAAAGTCTGTTGCTAAACAACTAAGGACCCATTAAATAAAACCGACAGTCACATGTGGCTTGTCGGCTGCTTGTGACAATCTGACAATTGTTTACATTTCTTTCATACATTTTCTGCTTTAGTCAACAGCACCTGTCACAAAAGTGTGTGACAATTATATAATACTTTTGACGAATATGTCACATTGCCAGTTATTATTGTTGTTTATTTTTAAACGCTAAATAATAAGTGATACATCCTGCATGCCCATTGTGTTTAAACACATGTTTTAACAAATAAATCTTTTAATATTAGTAGTGAGTAAGGATACTCCGATTCTCCAAAGTAGTAGAAGTATTCGCTTTGGAGAATCGGTGTTGTGTTGTAAATCAACGCCTAGTAATTAGTGAAACGTTTTATGCACAACTTTTAAGCATAACATTTTGTATGCACCTAGTGATCGTGAAAATCGGTATTAAGGCGCAGATACCCCTAAGTAGCTGATTTAAAAATGAGAATCACATCTAAACGGCTTGTCGTAATTTTTTGGGTAAAATATATGTTACATAAGACCATTTTCTTAATAATTTGACCAGAGATTTCTTTTTTTTTAATTTTGAGTTTTATTCATATAACATAATGTAATTAATTTGTAAAGTTATGTCTAACGCGGACTAAAAGGCGACAATCGCACAAAAACCGCCGGGCGTATTTTAATGAAATTGTCACCATCTCAAAGACACTTTAATTATCTACATTTTTATCTCAGGTTTCTTTCTTAATTAAAGTCATAGAATAATAAGGAAAGTACAAAAAACTGAATTTTGGGTCGCGCTGGAGTGAAACGAGTGCGCGTTTTGCGTCTCTCGAGGTCTTTGGCGACTGTCGTCTTCTTAATTGAGTTATCTATAACAATTACCGTATTACCGTTGCATTTATCTGTCTTTCGTAGGTGTCAATTTGTTTTCGTTATGGACACCGACTTCCAAAAATAAGTTATTCTTCACTTTTTATATTAGGAAGTCGGTAGTATTTTTTTGTAAAATAGTTTATTTTTTATTTTTCCCTTTATAGTTGTACCTATCTAATAGACAAGTTGTTTAGTAAGGTACCTATAATCCCAGAATAGATTACCCGAATATCATGTAACTTGAACATAACCGGTGAAATGAGAGATCTGCGTACCCCTTAAGAGCGTACTGGCGTATAAACAATAAACAGACATGCGATTGCAGCAATCCCGAGAGCTTTGCCATTATATATTGAAGAGTTCTTTTGTATATCTCTGAAGTTCTTCATCAGATCCTAACCAAATTAAAAAAGAACTAATTTTCGAAAAAACTCTATCAAACAAAAAAAATATTTTCAAAATTGACGGAGATATCAAATCAAATCAATCAAATAGTTTATTGACAAATAAATTGTATACACCAGAATAATTGAAGCCCTGACATCTGAGCTAGGTAAAAACCTGTGTTACAGAAGTCAGTCCCATTGTTGACGCTTGTTTATAATGAGTAGTAGAAAAATAAATATTTGAAATCATGCTCAAACTAAAATTAAAATTACATTAATTTAAATCAGAATAAGAAGTCAGAAAGTCAGAGTAAATTCTAAATTGAAATAAAATTAAATGAAACTTTAATCAAAATAAATTCAAAATTACAAAAAAATAAAAATCACAATAAGATAATGTCAAAGCAAAATTTCGATAAAATTTAAATTAACTAAATTCAAAATTACAATAAAATAAAATAGAGTCAAATTGATTCCTAATTGCAATTAAATGAAGTGAAGTTAAAATCACGGTAAAATAATATCAAAAATTAAAATAAAAAATTAATTAATTAAATCAATCAATCGGTGGACATACACAAAAAAGTAAGTCGGTTAAAAAATAGATGCCCACCGGCGCGGCGAGAGATGATAGATGCGATGTGGACTCTTTGCATCTTGCCTTGCCGGATTAATTACGCAATAAGGCTGCTAGAGTGCCCTGTTACGCCATTGATAATACTAAACAGTTCTGGGCAGTGGGCTGACACAATTAAAACTTCCACCGTCTAAGAAGAAATAGACGAGTCACTGATTATGCAAATAGTCCTAAATAGAGATGACGTGGTGATGAATGGAAGCAGTTGACCGAGTTAATTTATTTCTAGTTACGCTCAACGGTCGTCTGATATTTAGTTTTGACGGCCTGCCGACTCTAACTACTTTGAAAACGAATTGGACGCAACTATTCTTGGAATTTAGAGTGCACCTTGACTATGACAGACGAAATCATTCGGACATCAGTAGCTGTATAACTTTAGATTGGTATCATAAATAGATGTTTGTGAAAGTTATCTCCAAGCCGCATTTACTTATACGACAAAGGAATCAATCATAATCATTACTCTGACTATACCCCTATTTCATTTACGTATCAATATGCATACTGCCATCATTAACATACGCTAGCCAAACTTGGAAGTTCACACATCAAGCGAAAGCAAAAATCAGGACGTGTCAAATAGGAACGGAAAGGAGTATGTATAAAACCCCATACTATAACTCGAAAGAAGACAAAAGTTACAGATGCTCTGACCCAATGCAAAAAGCTTAAGTGGCGTTGGGCTGGACACAGCCAGACTAACAAATAACAGATGTACCGCCAGTATAACATCCTGGAAGGTCCCATCAGACACCAGAAAGAGAGGTAGACCAGCTGCCCGGTGGACTGACGATATTATACAAGCGGCTAGCAAACAGTGGATGGAGACAGCAACAAATAAATTTCGCTTTCAATGCAAAAATACATATCTATACAATATTTCTTAACATTTGAAAGTGTTTGCCTGTCCACGTTCAATACTTTGTAAAACGATTTTAACGAGGTAGAAAGTAACAATTTAATAAAACCTTATAAGAAATACATATTAATATACAAAAAAGAAATACAAAGATAAAAATATACTTATTACAAACATACAATATTAGGCCACTGGCCAAGGAAATCAGACCACCGTCACAGTCATCCCTCATGGCGTACTCTGCAAATATACCGAGCGGTTAAAGAAAAGATGGCTGGAGAGCATGAAATAAAAGAAAAGAGATCAAGGATGGCAAAGGAGAATAGAGAAAACGTGTTGCCTGGACCTCAAGTAACATGGGACAAGGCCAAGACTGTTAGACCTAAAAAGTTGATGGCATAAAAGGACGGTGAGGCAACAATGCATGCAGCAAATTGCCTGATCTTGTTCGTCTTCATTTTACCAGCGACCAGCTCAGAAGAACGAGCTCATACATTACTAAGAAAACAAAACATGACATGAGACCTTAGACATTGAAGGCTTCAGGGTATAGTGAGGTAATATCTCTCCCAGCCCTCTCATTATCTTCGACAACATTTCACAGACGACCAGCTCAGAAGGATCAGCTCTGAAGCAAAATTAGGATGAACAAGCATGAAACCTAAAACATTAAGAGCTTGAAGGGACGGAGAATGAACACTGCACCTAATCCTCTCGATGTTCTCATTCCTAGTATTCATTTTACTGAGACCAGGTCTCAAAAGGTCAATAGGTCTTTAGCTCAAGAACTTGGAAGATAACCCGTGATGTTGCGCCCCTTTCGACACACGAGACCGAGCTCAAAGCGTCCCAAAATAATGATTGCGATATATCTTCTGGTCGCCAAAATCGTAGGCCAATATTGTGTGTCATACTGATCGGAAACCGATGCCCTAGTTATCTGACATGCGAATGCTTTTTGGCTGTCAATAGCAATTAATTTTAAATAGTTGATAGGCATTTTTTTAACTTGACTAACCAGATGAATGATGTTTTTGCGAGTGTTTTTCTATTAAAAGTAGCTGTTGCCCGCTCCATTTCCAGCGCTGTCAGAATCAGGTTCTAAATAAATTGATTGAATAGGATTGATATGCTCTACCGAATTGTCATTTCATCAATCCCATACATATAGAACTTTTTGAAAATCATCATCACTGATATCGCTCGTACCTCTCTGAATGAGAACAGGCCTTTGCCCTGCAGTGGGGCAGTTACAGGCTGGTATTAATCGTATTAATATATTGCTGATAGATTGTACCGCTAGACCATGGGTTCCAAAGTTATTTTTCACGCCTACCTAGAACGAAAAAATACAACACCCGCCGCCTCCCGCCTTAATAATATATATATTATACTAAAAGTGAATGAAGAGTAAGGAAAAATATAAGATAGAGAAAAGAAGGGTGGAGGTTAAAATGCTGCAAGTTATGTTATCTTATCTTGGGGAGGGGCCGAGAAATAACTCGGACACTTCGACCCATTGGGATCTATTATGGTCCCCTAGATAACCTACTACTCCCCAATCTCGTTGAAAACTTTCGGAGACTAGGAGATATGAGTCTTCTGGTTTTGGATATTCATCGCATAGGAGACTCACCGCATTCCAGCCAGTGCATCGCATGTGCACAGAAGGTGCTGCATGCGTTCTGTGTGTTCCCCACACAACTTGCACATGGGTGTCGCGGTTAGACCCATCTTCACGAGCATGTCGTTAGGTCCAAGGGCACCAAGCAGGTAGTGAATTTGCCCCTGCTCATATGCATATGCTGCAAATTACCCCACATGTATGTTTATGATAAGATTCACAGTGCTGGGTTGAATAGAAAAAGTGCACATAATTAGCAATATCAAGATTGCGCGGGCAACGAAGTACTATCTATTCGCCCAGCGGTCTCTCGCCCCCCTTCACATGTCGTCGCGCCCCTCGGTTTAAAATCACTGAGCAAGTCTCTACGTTACGCTCGTACCAAATTTGCGTCAAGTGATCGCAATAATAGTCCTTTCTGCAATACGTGCCTTTCAAGGCTTACAGGTATATGGTTAAGCAATCAAACTTGAACTTTAAGGACTGCGGAAAGCGGCTATGGACGTCAGATTCCAAGTAGGTCAGATTCCATGTACGTCATTTTCCAGCTAGGACATTTTCCAACTAGGTCAGATTTTGAGTCTGTAATGCAAAATACAGTCAGTATCATAATTTTCTGACATGAAATTAAGCCATCTTAATAAGAAATAATTTTTTCGTAGTGATTTATTTTCATATTACTATATTTAGAAACCAAAAAAAAAAGCTCTTAAATTAGCATATATATTCGGCGATGGAGCTCAGATTCCAAGAAGGTCTTTAGACTTTATAGTGTTTATTTTTTCTATGTTTTGGTCATACAAATATTTGTTCCGCGCGGGAATCAAACCCGTTACCCGCGACACGCAGCGCAGCAGTCAATCGCTCATGCACTGCGCCAACCGTGCGCCCATTCAGGTCAGATTCAAACAGTAGCATTTCTTCTATGCTTGAAATGTTGTGCTCCGAATCTGAGCTTAAAGATACGATACTTTGAGTTTCAATTGAAGATAAAGTTGAATCATTTTCTGATTCGCTAACAGCAGCCGAATTGCGCAAGTGAATTCGACAAGGCGAAGGGTTTGAGCGCCATCAAATCGACCAATATCACATGTGAGATGAATGACGCGATGTGGATTCCCATCTGTGTGTGATTGGTCGATTGATAGCGGTCAAAACCTTTGCGTTGCCGTATTCACTTACGCAATACGGCTGCAGAACTGTCTCCCGTATCCTGTTCTGTATTTTCTCCTGTAACTTAATTTGGATGCTCTTCTTAAAAATTCGTTATGTGCCCGTTTTTGCACTCTTCATTTAAAATTTTCAATGATTAATAAAATTGTATGTCAACACTTCTAGATTTTTTTACAGGCTTAAGTACCTCTGCAGCTTTTATTTTTAAATAATTATATGGAGTTAACATACATTTAGTGTCATCATTTCTAGACTAAAGAGTCCGTGCCACCAAAGAAATCTCGCAGACATTTGGCGATGAATATAATGTGATTAAGTGTACCAGAAACCATTACTTACTCAAAATCTGACCTAGTTGGAAAATGTCCTAGCTGGAAAATGACGTACATGGAATCTGACCTACTTGGAATCTGACGTTCATTACCGCTTTCGGACTGCGTAATATCGAACATGGCGATACAAATGCCCGTAGTTCTCACGGTTTTTAGACGGGATATTTTTTACAGGCAATGATTGAAAAGGCTGTTGTCCCGTTGGTAAAGGAGTTGCTAACGCTACTGCATGAGGTCCAGGATTCGATTCCCGGTTAGGTCAAAGTGTTGTTGGGTATTTCCATCTGGAATATCATTAGCAACAGGCTCGTCTCCTATTACATTGGACCTAACCGGCTGAATGGCTTAATTACCGAAACATAAAAAAAATTGTGTCACGTGGATCCGCGTTTGGGGCACTCAGGGGGTAAAACACAACTGGCGAATTGTGGATGTACTATAGGTGCACCTCTGCACAACCCTTCGAGAAATACAGGCGTGATGTTATGATAATGATTGAAAAATAACTTTTGCGTCCTCTGTGTATCGTATATTTAGATACCGCGATTACCAGGCAAACAGAAAATTGTTTTAACATGCTATAAAAAACTGCCCAATGTACTGTTATTTCATCAACGTTTTATTAGGTACGGTTTTTTCATTTTACTTTTTCGGAACTGATTCAATATTGGCTAACGAAAATAATAGTTTTGAAGTACTTGTCCGAATTTGTAGCTTTATCTGGCATTCAGCTTTAGCAAAAACTACGTTGTAACTTGATTATGGACCTATATAGTAAGGAATAGTAACGTTAATCGGGAGTAGTGCGACCCAAATTTGGTCCTACACAGGTCATACTAGACCGAAGCAAAGTCGCCACCTCGCCACGCGCTCGGCTATCTTCGGGAAAGATATGACTGACCGCGCGTTTTTCTGAGGTCACAATTTGGTCGTACATATGTCATACTAGACCGAAGCGATGTTGCCACGCGGTCGGCTACCTTCGTAAATGGAGTGTGCCCGAGATATCAAAAATGTCATGTTTCTTGTATGGTGAACGCGTATAAACAAATGTTGGGACGGATCTTTACTTGTTCTTAAAAATAAATAATGGCTGAGTAGGTGGCCACATATATTGCAGCGTCAGTAACATCCCTTCACCTCGAAAGAACAGATGTGTCACTTGGGGCCAATGATATTCAAATAAACAGATATGTTATGAGCGAGTGCATTGTGAAGACTCGAATAGGTCACAATTGTGACCTTTAGTCTTTAGTTTATGTCACGCATGGCGAAGAGCGATAGGCTTTGTTGAAAATAACAACATAAAAAAATGCCATCATGAGTATTTAGAAATTGTACCAATTATGATACCAAAGTACATAAAACAGAAGGGATCTTATACCATATGTAAGTACGCAATACGCCTGAATTTACAATTTTTTTTTTTTTTCCTAATATTCTGATATTTGGAGGTTAAAAAAGATAACAACATTGATGGTCAGAATAATGTTTGTTTACATTCACACGCAAGTGACAAACACTAGCTGTCTCTTTTTTTCGTTTTGGTTTTGTCAAGCCATCTCTTTCGACTTGTAGTGAAATATCAGATGAATGAAAAGTGTGTATGTGTGCTGCCGTTGCTGCGCGGAACACTTTTTTCAATTGTTTTGTGAGTGTATATCGTATCTGTTTTTTTAAATATCATTGCTTGGGGCACTCCAACATGTGTGTCATATTTTGCACATTGGCACCTCACTCACATCAGACAGATTCATAAAACTCCATATTGCCAAATTGTGATTGTATCTTTACAATTTATATTTATGAACATGATCGGTATTTCATAAAAATACGTGAAATTTACTGAGCTTGAAGAGAATGACTGCAATATTGCGCAGTAGTCATTGTCCTAGCCGGGTTCGTCCCACGTCCGCGTCGGGGCTTTGAATTCCACGCATATGCGTTTGTATAACATAGTTGTAATGTCGGTATATTGGCACGTATGCATTGGTATAGCCTGACGCCAGAAAGCATCATGGCGTCATGTCACAAATCATTTCCAACAGTTATTGGCGCAGTAGTTTTAACTTTTCTTTTTTGTTGAAGACCATGTTTCGCGTTGGGTTTAATATTTTTTCTTCTTTTATTTCTATTTTAATATTAGCTTTAAGTGTTCGAATGTGGTGTTGATACGGAATTGCCGAATAACCTGAAATCAATAGTGGGTTTGAATTTCAAATTTAGTTTATGTCGATATGAGAAACATAATCGGTGATGAAACTAGATACTTCATCATCATTCTCTTGACTTTAAGCGGATATGCACTACACTACATCAAATCCGTGTCCGTGAAATTTCGATGTAACCGCAGTACTACTTGCAGGGAAGCTTACGCACTACATCCGAACTCTATCCGTCATTAATCTGTCATAATACAGAACATTTTGAATTCCGGACTCAAACCATGCGTCAGTGCGTAACCGCCATGAGTATACCAATTTATTTGGGGTCAACACATCATGTATTCTTCTGTCAGACTTCTCTCTTATTCATTATCTCATTAGGCAGGTCCTTCCGAGCCATATAACCACACAGTGCATTCATCGTAACTTTGGTTTTCCTCTACACTCTTTTGCCATTTTTATTGACAAACTTTTTCGGACACAAAGCTAAGGAACCTAGTGTGACTGGCTATTAAAAATATTTTTAAATGTCCGTAACCGCAAGCGTGCTTCACCGTCAGTGCTGCCAACTTAGCGCTTTCTTCCTAGCGCTAAATCTAGCGCTTTTTGAAACCTTGCACTTTCTTTAAAAAAAATATTAACTGCGCAAACTCTCAACTTCCAAACCACGTGTTAAGGAAAATTTAATCCACAGATAAATATAAATTGGTCAAAAACTGATCAAGACCAACAATTTTGGTAGAATCAAACGATGATGAATTAACTTAATTCCTTTATTTTACAAAATAAATACATTAACACGTTATTACTTTTTTTTTCTTAACGAGTACTACAATGTATGTAACTCTTATAAATGACATACTTTGATTCAATAAAAAAAATACTAATACATCCCTAGTTTCAAATTATTGGGCGTTTTGTTTGAATTTAGCGCCGAATACAGCAAGTTTTTTTGTCAGCAACTATTTAGCGCTTTTTAAAGAGCTAACAGCGCGTTTTGCTTAGACGAGTTGGCAGCACTTTTCACCGTCGACCACATCATAGCTTACCATCAGATGATATATGATATATGCTCGATGATATATGATATATGCTCGCGCTTGACCACTATGGTCAAGCGCGAGCATAGGAAAAATTAAAAAAATCCATAAATATTTTTTTCGAAATCTTTTTTAGTTCGTGGCAAAACTAGAACATTATAACAATAACTTTTAACTAAACGCTAATTAAATCTCTATTAACCACACATTATCTAAACTACCATAACCAGGATAAAAGCATTTCAAAACTGTCTTCCTATTTCCGACATTTTCGAGCTCAACCATAAACTTTTAAAAATATGCGTATCAGTATAATTTATGGCGGAATAACGAATATAGAGCTTGGCATTAAAGAGGTCAGCGAACCCGCCTAAATAGATCCCCTTGGATCTAAACAAACATGGTACTGGGCATAAGAATTTACTATCGTCAAGTGTACTTATTTGTAGCACTAAAACTAGCGATGTATCTTCGAATCTATCGGTGCGATATAGTGGCGAAGTGTTTTGTGTTATCAGATAAAAATATGATCGCGAAGGATGTACTTTACTAAAATACTAATGGCCGCCGTTCGTCTCGCTTGGATACACCTATCTAGACCGTATATGAAATAAAAATCTTTTTACAAAAAAATACTACCGACTTCCAAATAAAAAAACTACAAAGTCAAAATAACTTTACTTTTGGAAGTCGGTGTCCATATCGCGAAAAATTGGTACCTACGTAAGACATGTTTTTTATTTTTCACTTTTTAGTTGGACCTACCTAATAGGCAAGTTGTTTAGTAAGGTATCAATAACGCTAGAAAAGATTACCCGATTTCTTTTTATTTTTTTTTATTTGATATGTGTTTGCTCTTGACTCTAGTCTAAGTCATAGGTGACAGAGAAAGAGTCGACGATGGAGTGAGCTTACCCAGAAGGAGCCTATTTACTCTAACTTTGAAGAGAACATGAAACTTGAACACAACCGGAGAAATGAGAGATCTGCTTACCCCCTGGCGTGATGTTATGTTATGAAATGGTATAAACAATAAACAGACATGCGATTGCAGTAGTCCCGCGAGTTTTGTCGTTATTTATTGAAGAGTACTGTTGTATATCTTAGAAGTTCTTCATCAAATTAAAATGGGACCAATTTCGAAACAAACTTTTTCAAACAATAAAAGAATTTTCAAAATCGGTCCATAATTGACGGAGATATCGATGAATATACACAAAAAAAAACAAGCATAAAGTCGAACATAGAACCTCCTCCTTTTTGGGAAGTCGGTTAGTGAAAATCACGGAAAAAGATAAAGTGCGCTCGAAGTCTCAAACGTAGATACCCTATGTTGGGGTCGGCTGCATTGTCTAACCTTATGTACCTATGTATCGATATTGTACCTCTACAGTCTAGTGACCGGATAACACGACACCCCTGGACAAAACTGAATAAATCTACTAACGGAATAAATAAAAATGGAATACTCATATTGGTATATCTGTTGTGGATATGGCATTATTCATAATGCCCGGGAAATTTGCAAAATGCCCAATATGAGTAAGCAATTGCTCGCTCACTTCAGTTCCTGTCATCTCCTTCAAACCTAAACTATCCGTGTCGGGTGCCCTAAGCTGCCGAGCTAGCTTCTCTCGCTCTTGCACTAATTCATTGACCATAATTATCGATTTCGATGTCATATTATCCAACATTAATACTTGTATTTGAATTTCATCTGTAATACTCGTAAGTACTTCACACAGTTCACACTAATACACGGTTACATTTTGATCGTTTTAATCCCGCAGCGAAACGATTTTGTCTCAGTAAACCAATCGATTTATGAAATAAATAAACATTACAGTCAAGAAATGACAGATTAACAATAAAATTGTGAAAAACAAAAAGCTCGAAAGCGACGGACGTCAAAACAAAACTCGAAAGCTTACATCAAACAAATAGTTACCCGCGAAAGGTAATTCATCGAACAAATGAGACCTGCAGTCTTTATAAACATATTAAACAACAACTCTCATTATTAAAATTGTGGTGATTTCCGTATCACTCCCACTCTCTATTAAAATGGGCTCTGGTAAAATGAATTAATTGGTAAAATTTTAATTAAACTACGTAAAGCTTTGAACTTTGATCACGTGGTTGACTATATTACCCCGCGTGTCCACTGAAAATATATTTGGGACTTGCGACTCTTTGTACCCGACTGCCGAAGGAGGTTAATGTGTTTATCAGTTTATTTATGTATGTAAGTATGTATGTATGTTTGTTCCTATGTGGCGTTCCAGAGACCAAACGCGTTGGCCGTATACGCCGATTTTGATGATTCTTACGTCAATCGATTCGTCTTAACTCTGCGAGTGTCACCGAAAAGAAAAAATGGCGGATTTTGGGCGCCATTTTGTTTCAACCCCGTCGTGTGGGTATCAAAATAAAGGCTTTTAAGAGGTGTGTTTAAATGTAGCTAATTAAAAGAAAAAATAACTAAAAGGTTGTAAATAAAAAAAGTTAATAAAAAAAATAAAAATAACCCCGGTTTTGGTCAGCCAGCTCGCAAATATGTATCCTCCGACTGCACAGTATGATTTTATTCTTGTTTACGTCTTTTTAGTTCGCTTTTAAAGCAGTCGTGTTTTTTTATTTGTTTTATTATCTTTGTTTATTGTGCCTGTAATATTATTAAAGTAAATTTTCTGAAAACTAAAGTTTGCTTAAATTTACATAAATTTATATTTGGTTAAAATAACCGAACAAGTTTTGTGATGTTCATGTTTTGTTGCTAAGAAATTAGAAAAAAAAGCCCAATAATATTTATTCAGTGAATGAAGGTACTCATAGAGGTATGCGGAACAGGGTGGGAAGTCCCGCAAGCTCCATTGAAAAGGGTGGGGAAGGAGGATCGTCCGTTCCAACGGGTGTCGTGTCTGCTCTGGTGGGCAACGATGCAGCAACGTTTGTCGGGTTCCAATAGCGCGGAAAACTTACATTGTGCGATTTGGATTTCAGTGACCTTAGGTCCAGTTGGTATGTGGCGATATATGAAGATACCAACTACATTCTTACTGCTTAGTGGGTTAAAAAGTCTCCTTTCTCCTAATCCAGATTCTATTCAGAACTCAGATTCCTATGATATACCTGTGTTTATACAATATTATTATTACTATAGGTGTTTAAAAAAAAAAGAGTATCATGGAGTTTCTTGTGCGTTCTTCTCCATAACAAGCTACTTACCGAATGCACGGTAGAATCAATTTTATTACTTGTAAATTTGATTTTTTATTTACTTGACGTTCAAAAGTGCCGTTTATTGGCCTAGCTGAATAAATATATTTGACTTTGACATTGTTTTAAACACCGAAATTATTTCAGTCGTTGAAGCAATATTGATAAAGGAACTCACACTTTCACGGTTATTTTTTTGTTGGGACCGAAATCCTGACAACCGGTCTTGCCAAAGGGATATTGTGCTAACAGGAACTGGGGTGTGAAAGTCAGATAGACAGTCGTTTCATGTAAAAGACAAGACAAGTCACTCCAAACAAGTAGTATTCGATGTCATCGAAGGCGATAGTCGAAATGTCAAAATGTTAGGGATTGATCTCGTAATTTTTCGATATCGCTTGTCAATCCCGTACAATTTTGTCTTTTTAACCCCTGGAGGAAATAGAGGGCTGTGCCTGTGTGTTTGTGTATATGTGTATTTGTGTGTCTGCGGCATCATAGCTCCTAAACAGATGAACCAATTTTGATTTTGTATTCTTTGTTTGATAGGTGACATTATCGGTATTGTTCATAGAATAGTATATATTTTATTGTACACCAAAGTTACACCAGTTACCAGTACCATCAGTTTTATAAGAAAAAAATAATTATACGGGTACAAAGGCGGTCTTATCGCTGACAGCGATATCTACCAGACAAGATTTGGATGGACTGAAAGAACTTAGAACTTACTTTAGTCTGTGGTGTACTGCTATTACATTAAAACATAAATATATAAAAAAAAAATTGTTTAATGAAAATCGGTTCAGCCGTTTAAAATTTATGGGCGTTTTACTGTTTGAATCCATTGAGGTAATAATGTACATATTATCTCAATGTTTGAATCGGGGTATTTTCGAAAGATATCGTGTCATAATTAAGGCGCTACCCCGAGCAAAAAAACGCCGCGATAGCCGTTTTTCGTGCAGTTTTTAGGAGCTATCTACTCGTTATTTAAAATGAAATATCAACTAATAAAAATACATTAAATTTCTACATAATATTGATTCCAAAATTGTAGATTTCTTTTTTTTATTGAAGTATATGTTTCACTAATCTCCTTCCAACAAAACCATAAAATGAGAAATAATAATTGATAGCATGCATCTCCTCGTAAACTGTACATTAATATTTTTTTGTACTAACACTAATGGATAGGCAATTTGATAACGAACATTTTGTAAGTTTTATATTTTTTAAAAGACCAATATTTGATTTTATAAAGATTTTATTCTAAAATCTGGGCGTATTCGCTACTGTAATTCATGCGCCACCCGTGCCGCTAGGCCAATAGGAATGCTCATATCTCACGCTGATTTTTTGGTCAGGGTACGGCCTTAAGTGTTTGATAGATTGTTCATCGAAGCGTGACTACTATTAGATAAATTATCTAGTTTAAAAAGTATGAAACATAAAAAAAAATGTCGGGTGCTTTGTGTTTTTTTTTCGTTGTTGTTGACAATCGCTATCGCTGCGCTTTCAATGATAGAATTTAATTTGTCTAAGGCTTCTGGTATGCTGTGTATCTGGCTTGAGCAGAAAGTGACTGCCATCATATTGACAATGACCGTCACAGAGTAATGATTACTTCAAATAGCCAGAAGCCAGGATACAAAGGAATCCAATATCCCTTTCCTAGTCAACGTCATAAATTACAATAGACAGTTTCCGAAAAGCCTGATTCAATGCTCCTGAAAATCCTATCTCTAAGGAACATTGCAGTATTAAGGCATTCAGATATTTGACACTGGCTGGTTGTGACGTAAAGCTAATTTGTACATGCAACAAGTTCCCAACGGGACCGGACCCGGAGCTGGACTAGTTGACCGACTGATCCGCTTACAGTACTTTCAGAACTAAAAGCGAAAATACTACAGTGCCTTTCTGGCAATTTATGAAAGGAAATAAATTGTTTAGTACTTTTAATGCTTCCTTACAAGACGTTGCTGAACGTGACGTGGTTTTCTTTGACGAAATACCTCATAGGGTATCCTTAGGTGAAATTCTTACTAAAACAAAATCATGAGTCAAAAAGTTCCCCTTCCCTTGCCTACAAAGTTATCAACTCATGTTTCACTAAACGTTTTATTGTATAAGTCAAGCTAATATAAAAAGCAATAAATGTCGAAATACTTGTAGACAAAAGGGGTTGTCACTCTTGTTTTGTAGCTAAAAAGTTCTTTTGAATACAGAACCCGACATAAATCAACGTTAAACATCCTTAATTTGCCGTCACATTCTTTTATCTCGTAGGAAACATCGCAGCATACTATTAAAATTAAAATAGATTAACATAAACAAAGTTAACGGATGAGATATTTTTCCCTACTTTGTTCTTACAGTATGTTAGAACAAAGTTGAGAAAAATCTGATCGGTAGTGAGCTTTAACTATTTTCAGTTTAAAATAGTTAAGGCTCACTTCCGATCACATCGACTTCACTGTCGCAGCGACACTGACGCGGTGATAAAGCGACAATTTTATGCAGTATGTCCCAAGAATTGCAAATGTTAAGTGTCAATGGACAGGGTGCATTGCTCGCAGAACAGATGGTCGATGGGGCTGAAAAGTTCCAGACTGCCGACTGCGTACCTAAGACGCAGCGTTGGATGGCCTCCCTCTAGGTAAACTGATGATATGATTAAGGCTACGGTATGGAAATGTATGTATATATAATGTATGGCGATGCTGTGTTGCAGAAGCTTTGTCCCAGATCAACATTTGAACAGCGCGACGCTGACTCGAAGCGAAACTGTCAGTCCAATGATCTCGAATCTACTAGTTTGTTTACAACGTAAGAAACAGTGACGGCGTCACTGCCGGAAACAATGAGCGATTATGATTGGAAGTGAACTTTAATCAAAATGGCCGTTTTAAAAAGTGGCGTCACTTTTGACGAACGATTCGCGTGCTTCTGCGAATCAAGTTAACAGAACACACATCTCTGCCTTTGAATGTGGCAGTGATGGCTACATCAGTAAAATACGAATAAGATATTTTTCAGATTTTGATACAACAATACAGTATGGAAGCTGTTTCTTTGAAAAACGTTCGAAGAGGCAAGCATACACTATTCCCAATCAATTGGAAAACCAGAATCAACAGGGAGGTCAAAGCAAAGAACCACTTGTTGATTTTACAATTGTACATTATGGTACAAGTGTGTAATGTTGGTGATTACCGCTGAGGCGCCAATGAGACCCGAGCCGTTAGGTGAGGGTCTTAAGAGAGTCGAGGACGGTTTTCATCAATACACACGTGTATCATACGACGTTTTTCAACACACTTGTGAAGAAAATAATACAAAAAAATCATTTTCAACAATGAAAACGAGTTGTGAAAAATTATTCGCAATGGCGCAAAAAAAAAAACAGTTTTCCTATGAGCGCGCATCTAACAATGGCGATCAGCCATAGACTAAAAGAATGAGGTTTCTTTTTTTTTGGCTTTTATCGGATAGCGTTTTAGCCACGTACAAAATGGAGAATTGCATGTTTTCTTTATTACAGAGAAAAACAACATTTATATTTGAGTGAAAGTTTTATTAATTAAACACGTACAAGTTCAAATTATCTATTTAAATACGAAGTTGCATGAAATGAGCAAGCAATAGGTAGATACATTAATTTATTTGTACTATTGAGCACGATCTTTTTTGTATCGAAACTTTTTTAAGAACATAGCAACTCAAACAATATATTTAAAAAAAACTCTATAACTCACTTGTGAATAATAGCAATGAAAAAGTTACAGTTTAATTATTAAGTGTCATTATGTGTCTAATTGCGGTGAAATTAGAGCTACTTTATGAGCAAGTGTGTTGAAAAATATATATTAATCTAATTTGTTTTCTTCTATTACTACGTCAATATTTAAAGAACGAAGGAACATAAAGAACACGAACAAGACCAAGACGTCAATTTAAATTTTAAAAATACCGACCTGTGAGTCGTACTCGCGCTCGAAGGGTTCCGTACCATTATCGCAAAAAACGGCATAAAATACACGTTTGTTGTATGGGAGCCCCACTTAAATATTGATTCTATTATATTTTTAATATTTGTTGTTATAACAGAAATACATCACCTGTGAAAATTTCAACTGCATAGCTATCACGGTTCACGAGATACAGCCTGGTGACATATGGACAGACAGACAGACGGTCCGCGGTGTCTTAGAAATAGGGTCCCGTTTTTACCTTTTGGGTACGGAATCCTAAAAATGAAGAAGTTGACGTCAATATACAGGATTTTCCATGTTACTTCCAACAAAGTAAATTTGTATACGTTGAAAGCACGCCACTCAGCAATATATACGCTATTGAATGGTATGTAAATAGACCTCAATTCTGCTACTCCCTTGCAATCTACCACAACTTAATACGAAGGTTCAAGGCAATCAGAGCTAGTGCGTTGGTTACATATCCGCTATTACGAGCTACGGGGGATTTCAATAGCTGCTTAATTAGAACATTTCATCGCTAAAAGCCTTATACAAATAGAACTGGAATTGATCAACGTAATACCAGAATTAGGTAAATAATATTCTGCGTAATACTTAATTATTTCTATTGGTTTATTAAAAATGAAATGATTTGATATTATTAATTTGTTTAGTTTGGTATGTTGAATCATTTATGAATTATTTGGAATTCTATGTTTCCGGGAGGGGACGCCCTAGAAAGACATACATAGACCTTATAGGTGATGTTCTTCAAAAAGGCCAGGTGCGCAGTACTCATTACCGGCGTGTGTGTATGACTAGATGTATGAATGTGAGTGAAGCAAAATAAGTATGTAAGGATCGTAGCAGGTGGCGTTCTGTAGTATCTGCCTACCCCCATGGGAAAAAGGCGTGAGTTTATGTATGTATATGTTTAAATCTAGGTCTAGATAAAACTAGAGCAAAATGTTCTATATTTCAAACCGTAAACATTTATGGTTTCTTAGTTCTGTAAATACAAATTCGTGTAAACTAATATTTGCCAGCGTTTAAGTTAATTCATTTGGAATAAAATTACGTTCAACCAATTTTTCTCTCAGCGAAATACATGCGCTTCGAGCTTGTTGAATAAAAAAATACCTGGAGGAGCATTCAACCAATTTTCTGGTGATGAATTTCTGTTACCAATACTTTTATATAAAAATAACAGATAAGGAATTTTAGGCAATTTTCAACAGTTGAGGTTCCCGCAGACAGGCACGACGTGACATTGCGACAACCTTTTTTTTATGTAAATTGTTCTGATATATGTTTTCTTAATGTTTAATATAACATATTGTCGCATCGTTATCGCGCTTGTCTGCAGAAGCCTTTACATTAGTTTTAGTACGTTACTAGGTAAACCACCATGTAAAGTAGGCTCAGTACCTACTCGTCTTTGTATTAATACGCAGGGGACTAATTATGTTCAGTTTTACTACGGGTTTGGTCGGGGGTTCGGAGGAATGTTGCAATATTTAGGGTACATTGCAATACAGTTATGGAGCTGCTTTAATAAAATTGTTATAAAGATGCCTGATCCAGAAAGCAACACTGCTGGACACGGCTCGTATTGCTAGGAGGTTCCTCTCTCTGGAACCCTGACCGCCGGTAGCTTGGACCTTGTTCTTGATACCGGTGGGCCTCTATTTTTTATAGTTTTCAAATGCTTTTTTAAATATTATTTATAAAAATATTTTAAAATGTAGATAATAAGAAAAGAAATGAAATATAATTATATAATCATATCCTTACATAGTATAAAACAAAGACGCTTCCCGATGACTGTCCCTATGTATGCTTAGATCTTTAAAACTACGCAACGGATTTTGATGCGGTTTTTGTAATAGATAAAGTGATTCAAGAGGTTGGTTTATATGTATAACACACGCGGGTGAAGCCGCTGGTAGAAGCTTTTATAATATAATTTATATAATCTGTATTAAAATCTAAACCTTAATTCCAGGCTATTAATTGGCAATTGTGCATTTTAGTACGTAGAGGAACAGAACCGTATACTAATTTTCTAGTGCACGGAAAAAGTCAAGATGACAGTATGTAACAGTTCCCGTACCTTCCTGTACAGTTATACGACACTTTATTCTACCCGGGATGTGGCGTATGGCGCTCTACTGATTAGGAGACTAGCGCAAAGCGTTTGAGGAAAGCCGTGCCAAACACGTGCCACTCACAGTGCTTTCAAAAGTGGCAATTCACACTGGACCATGCGGAAACTCCGGCACAAAAACGAAATTCGCACCTCGAATTTCAGGCTATTCCAACTTTACGCCTCAGTTCTTCCGACACATTTTTGATGACATCGCAAAAACATCAAAAAGTAATAAAAATGTAGTATTTTTTATTGAGGATTTTTTCATTATTTATTACAAAACGTGGTTATTATTTTAGCATTATAAATAAACTTGCCCATTTCATTGTACCAGCTCCATGGCGACTGAACAATAACGAAATATTTTAAATACTGTTTAGCTGCGTAACCAACCTACACCCCTCCAGAAAGCCCGTAGCCATCGAGCCTATATAAGCCAACTCGTACCGTGGCCAAGGGTGTGCCTCGCTGGAGGCTACTAGCTTAGTCTCCACAGGATCACCCGGTTAAGCAGAATCCAATCACTTTTAATTGACCTGCGAGTGACTGCGAAACGCCAATTTTTTTTTAATAAATAGTGAATGTAAAGTGGGAATACTCGTGTATTGAGTATGTTGATCTTTTTGTGAGGAATTTACATTTTTTATTATAATAAATACCTTTTTTTAAACCGTACAATAGAAAAGAAAAAAAATGTGTCACCGTCAATGACACAACCGTAGTACACCCACTATATTTTTTCTTTTTCTTCACTTCTCCAAACAAGGTGCGACACGTGACAATGCGACAACGACCCATACAATGCGTTCCAACCCCCAACGAAAAAATATAGGTGTTATAAATTTGATGGTATACCTGTGTATTTTTTATTTGGGTATTTGTGTATCTGTCTGTGACATCATAGCTCCTAAACGGCTGAACCGATCCTGATTTCTTTTTTTTTTTGGTCGAAAAGTGTCTTTATCGAGAGTTAAAGTCTAAGTTAGATATGTTTGATGAAAATCCGTGCAATTATGGGCCTTTTCGTGTTGATTTTTTTAATTTTGATGTTGTTTTATCCAATCTATCATATGAAATCTGTTATCGATAAAAAAAGTGTTTGTTTAACTAATATCTCTAGTGTTTGTTTATTTGTTTGTATGTTTGTAAAGGACATTCCTGATGGCGCAACGCAATATGTATAAATTGCGTCGATAAGCGATATCGCACACGTATTTTCCAAGGATTTTAAGTATGGCTAAATCGGTTGAATTGCATTACCTTGTGCCCATGGAAACATACTTGCAATTTATTTTGTAAAAATCGCTTACATATCGGTGTGATACAAATCAAATCGCGTCGCGCCTGTAAAAGGTCGTTAAGGCTCTTGAAAAACTGATCCGAAAACACAAATTATATCACGTATACAAAACTATATTTGCCATTCCTATTATTAGAAACAAATATATCAGCTCACAATGTTAGGACCCATTAATATTAATGCTAATTTTTATACGTGCTGCTACGCAACTGGGCTTATTCCAGTTGTAAACGACCCTTTGTGCCTATTGGCCTTTGTTGTTCTGTCTCATGCTTGATAAGGAGGGAAGTGGCATTTTTTATATTTTCTTACTGAGGAGTTGCGGGATCCAAGACAGTTAAATCCATTCTCCGGGACTTCGTGGAGTTTCATTGCCTCGGCGCTTTTCTGTTGGTCGCCACAGTTGATTCTGGCTTTCAGGTGATGCAGTGGTTTTGTGAATAGTGCGGTGGGATTGATAGAAACCTACACTGTCGCCTAATAGCCAATAAATATGGACATATTTTTATCATGAAAAAATATATGATTCCCGTGCGAATAAATAATTACACACACAATTCTATCAGCCTTCGGGGACATTGCCTGTGCAATAGAGATGCGGAGGACTTCTTTGACGCAATATTTTAGATAAGTTTATTTGTAAGCTTAATCATTTAGTAGTTTTTGTTTCTAAAATATTTTTTGTAGTTATCTATCTAATCTTCCTTCATTATCAAGAACAAGTGTACAAGAACTTCTAATAATACCAAATAATAATAATATAATATATAGAATATTATTAGATGTTCTTGTACATATATGTATGTTTAATCTGAATCTCGGAAACGGCTCCAACGATTTTCATAAAATTTAGTATGCTGGGTTTCGGGGGCGATAAATAGATCTAGCTAGGTTTAATTTTAAGAAAACGTCGTTTTCTCTATTTTCACCCGAGCAGTGCTCGGTCATTCAGGTACTAGTTAATTAAGTACAGTATATTCTCGCAGAATTTAATTGAATGTTTGATCCCTATAAAAAAACCTCGAGCTTCCTCTCGCCATTTGTAATCTATTCTGGTGTATAAATAAGCTTATTTTTAGCTTGAATCAAATGCTCCCTACAACATGCACACGCACGAATACGGTTAAAATTCCCCAATACCCAGAACTGAAATAGAGCTTCCGCCATTCGGAACGTGTCCGGTAAATCCGTACAAAGTCGGCTTTAGTAACAATGCGTGTAACTTGTATGTACACAGTTCGATGATGTCGACGACTATTTTTAGTGGGTAACGAAAAAATTCTCGATAAAAATCAGAGATGAAATATCGATTTGTAGGATAAAAAAATTCGATGTACCTTTCTGGCTGAAGTCAGTGCTACTTTTTTTGAAGTAAGTGTTTCCATCCAACATGTATCAGAATATTAAAATAAAATTCTAAATATTTCATATACACGTTTTTAAAATGTTGTATCCATTTCATAGGCTTCTTCAAGGTGCGAGTTTGCCGCGCGTCCGAGAATCCGAGACGTGCGATCGAGGCACCCTGCCTAGGTCGCGCGTCTCTGTCTCCGAGGGTGTACTTTGGGGTGAGACCGCGACAGGTATCGCACACAAACGCTTGTCGATTTTACTCGTTAAAGTCAGTAATATTGTTGAAAATTATTATTTCCTATTGTACCTAATAGAAACCAAAGTTATCAAGTTACTATTGAAGGAAGAAGAATACGATGATATTATATTGGATTGCTATAATAAAAATAAACAAAGAATCCACGATATATATACAACTAGAGCCCAAAAACTATATTTTCTTGTTAAATGGCAAAATGTTCAGGAAATTCGAGCGCGAAGCGCGACACAACTTGCCCGTGGGCGAAACCGGCTAGCGGTCTTCAATCGCGCGTCGCGGTCTCGCGCTCGAACTCACTCCCATACAAACAGTAGGACAAGTAGAGTCGAATGTATCCTGTAGGCTTATTACGTAAGAAACAGCAATCAGCAATCATCGCGCGATTAAACGCCTATGCGAAATGATTAAAAGCTCACTTCCAATCATAGTCGCTCACTGTTTCCGGCAGTGACGCCGTCACTGTTTCTTACGATGTAAACATACTAGAATATTCGAGATCATTGGACTGACAGTTTCAACTGACTGATGCTGGAGTCACGCTGTTCAGAAGTTGATCTGCGACAGAGCTGCTGCAGCACTGCATCGCCATACATTACACATACATACATACATTTCATTTCGTTTCTATGTCATAAAACTGCACGCATTACCTACATTATAGGTATGGTAGGTCCAGTAGGTTGTAAAAATTGTTTGCTAATCGCTCACTGTTTGTCAAATGCACTTATTTCTAAAAACACCGCAAAAGCTCAAAAATTTCTGTTCATTTTATTTAATCAATTATTTCGCATAAATCAATATCCTTTTCTAGCGTCGTAGGTCGCGCGGTGAACTCACACCTTTATAAAGAATTCCTAGAATAACAAATATCGATTTTCGCTATAACGAGATTACAATGTCGAGATCGAGATTGAAATATGCCATATTTCATATCAAAATATCGAGATCGCAATATCCACATATCTTAGCTAATAAAAAATGTGCAGTACGTGGAATGAGTCAGGAAGCGGTCGTTCAGTGGCGGGCGTAGCGACCCAATTTCTTTGAGGTAGAGTTTTTGTTATTTCCTTCACTCGCTGTGAAAGGCGTTTACTGTTTTATTTAATGGTTAATTATTTTTAATGCAGTGGATATAAATAATTATTTGTATGCTTAATCTGAGCTACTTTGAGATGTACCTGCATCTTCATCATCTTTCCTGGATATAAGTACTTCGATACGTACGTAAAAATCATTTAGGTATAATAGTATTTCAACGCAAAAAAACCTCCAGTAAGATGCAAAATCATGAACATTAAACCTACCAAGATAATACATTTTAATTCTCTTGTATAAATAAACATACACGCCGAACATAACATGAAAAGCACGCACACATTTGTTTACAGCTGCAGCATCAAATTTCAGAAAAACTTGCCTTTTTTTTTAACCAGACTAACAGCTTTTTTCCCAAACCTCGATACATCATATTTACGTACGAGTAACTCGATACACATACCTACATGAAACAAAATCGAAATCATTGGCAGTGTCTCTGCTACATGGGTTTCGGTATGTATCCTATTAAATAGAAACTATGTAACAATAACAATATACAGTTTTGACGTCTCAACGATTTTATTATAGATCTGTGATCCTAGTGATAGATAGATATATGATAGTGTTATAGTGGCCCAGTGGTTACGGTCCCGACTTACGAGTTGTAGGTCGTGGGTTCGAACCCGAGCAGGCGCTTTACTTTGTGTAATTTATTTCATCACCACTGCTCTCAAAACGGTGAAGGAAAACATCGTGAGGAAACCGGCATGTCCTAGAACCAAAAATTCAAAGACATGTGACATCTACCAATCCGCACTGGGCCCGCGTGGTGGATTATAGCCCACTCGCCCTATGAGAGGAAGCCTGTGACCCAGCAGTGGGAACATTAAAAGGCTGATGATGTGTGTGATACCCCCCTAAGTCTTTACAGTGATATGTTTATAGAATAGACCATCAGTAGCATAGGTAATTGAAGGCTAAGGAGCACAGCGAGACCTCTGCGGATGCGTAGATACCCTTGGTTGACTGGCAGACAATATCTAAGGTCATTAAGTCCGCCATTGTACCTTTGTACATACATACATACATAAACTCTCGCCTTTTACCCATGGGGGTAGGCAGAAACTGCAGAACGCCACCTGCTACGATCCTTACATACTTCTTTTGCTTCACACACATTCATACATCTAGTCATACACACACGCCGGTGATGAGTACTGCGCAACTTGCCTTTTTGTCTAACTTGTCTTTCTAGGGGTACCCCTCCCGGCGTTTCCATTTACGTCAGGCAGACGTGAATGGAAACGCCGGGAGGCGGTAAATAAATTTCGTTAGTCGCCTTTCATTCATCCTCTCAACATGGCCAAACCATCTTAACATACTCTTTTCAATTTTAATCACTACATCTTCTTTTAAACCACAACGTTGTCTTATTACCTCATTCCTCAACCTATCATTTAAAGTTACACCACACATATTTCGCAAGGAGCGCATTTCTACTGCATTAATCCTACTTTCATGTCTTTTTTGCCATACCCACCCTTCACTTCCATACATAAGTGTAGGCACCAGCACGCTGTTGTGAACGGCGAGTCGTGCTTCCGGAGACATCGATTTGTTGGTCACAACCCCATGTATAGCACCATTCACTTTATTCCCTGCATTCACTCTCCTTTCCACATCCTCTTCAATCTTTCCATCACTTGTAAACATACTTCCCAGATATACAAACTCGTTCACTTGCTCCACACTCTTATCATTTATTTTCACTTCACACTCCGATACATCGTCTTCTCTTTCAAACACCATTACCTTAGTCTTGTTCACATTTATACTCATACCTTTTAACTTAAAAGTCTTTGTACATGAAGTATAAATAAATAAATAAATGAAATGTTAGACCGAAAAATGCAATAATAATACTAGTTTGAAAATAGGGAAAACTAGCTTCGATGGGCGTTGCCCTTAAATAAAGTTGCTCCACTAAACTGTTGTTCACTTGATAATGAATGCAGCGACAACAAAGTATAAGGATCAAAAACATCTATTACACGAACATGACTCGAAGTTGCAACTAAAAGTCTTCGCTATTATAACGAGGCCGGAAGCGAAGGTCTGTTGCAACTAAGTTCTTGTCCTGAACAGTTGTCTTAAGCAATTCTCCTTATTAATATGCTCACAGCCAATGTGTTAAACAACTGACCAGCGTCTGAATTCCCTTACCACCACTTTTATAACCCATAATCCTACAGAGCAAGAGTCAACAAATATCTTCTGATGCCACTCGTACCACGGTAGACGTCGTGTATCCCTTTCCATTAGGCGTGATAGGGGGCAAGAGCAATCTCTTTGTGAAATTAAAAGCAAACCTAACCTAGAAAAAGATAGGACTTTTTATTTTTAAACAGACCAATATTCTTTTTGATCAGAGGGACTCGTGGCTGAGTAACAGTCCGATTGCTCAAAAAAGTTACTCCATTTGATTGGTTCGAGTGAGAAATTTTTGATGTAAAAAAAATATTTAGCCGCGTTGAACGATTTTTGGTAGGGCTAAAACGTATGGGTTAACGTCAGTCATTGACATGCTTATGAGACGTGTGACGGAATAATTTATTCAAACTTAAGTTTTAACAAGACTCTCTACTCTAACTAGTTTCAACTAGACAGAGTCTAGTTTTAACAAGACTCTCTACTCTAACTAGTTTCAACTAGACAGAGTCTAGTTTTAACAAGACTCTCTACTCTAACTAGTTTCAACTAGAAAGAGTCTAGTTTTAACTAGACTCTGTCGGGAGCCAGGACAAAAAAACTGTATGCGCTTTGTGTTGTATCATATTACTTTACCTGTAAGCTTTGTTAAAGAATTATAGGAAATAAACATTATTGTATTGTATTAGTATATTCCCTATGAATGCCTTTATTTTTCTTTGTTTAGGAGCATCTAAAACATTATACTAAATTACTGTGCCACAGTCTCATAAATTCACCAAATATTTAGGCGAACAGCTCACTAGAAATAAACTAATTTTACGGTTCATTTCGCGTTTATATTCGCAATTTATATTTTACAACTGCTCGCTAATGCATCGTTGTTGGTTTTGGAATTGTATGCAGTCTCCCAATCTCGTTGAAATGCTCGTAAGGCCACGAGCATTTCATACCTTAATGCTATAGACAGACCGACATTTGATCAGCGATAACTATTGTTGAACAGGCAAATGTTTGGGATTAACCACGTGATATTTTGATAATAATTACCAGTCCGACACATTCTGGTACTTTATACAATCATCGCTCATCGACCATTACTTTCAGGTCCCTGGTGAGAAGATTTCTGAGTTACGGTATACACCGATCAATTTTGGTCGTTTAAATCCCGTAGAGGATCAAACTGGTGCATGAAACAGTATCGATTTGTAAATATAAAATGAAAGAAAAGTAGAAAAGAAAAAAAAAGTAGTTGACGCGCAAGCAAAGTTTTCGAAGCGATTTGAAAGTATACAACAGTCTGACAATAACAGTTGGGAAGTTGCCCGCACCTGACGGTCAGAGGATCCTTCGTTATCAATGGAGTTTTGTGGGGCTTTACACTCTGTTCTGCATAACTCCGAAAACGGAAATAAACTTGGATGTAATATTTTTCTTCTTTGTATACATATCAATATAGAACAAGCCTAGCAGAGAGATCTGTTAGAAGGTAGCTTCGGAAACAATAGTCTATCTAAGTAATAATGTAAGTATATATTGTTTATTTATACAAAAGTTATTTTTAGATCGTTTTAGAATCTATTATTATGTTCTTATGTAGACACGATGTGGGCAGGTATAATGTAGTAACAGATTATAATTATGTATTTTTATCACGTTTCTGAATTTAAACCGAAACATTGATTTCCGATGAACTTATCAGAGCTATACCATTAAAAAGGACAATTAATTTTAAGCTATTGAGTGCAGTAGGAATCCTGCCTTCCCGGGATAAGAACTACTGTCATCCCGTTTTTCGTTTTCCAATTATTTTTAAAGTGATTTTAATGCCGGTAAAAGCACGGCTCTTTCGGATCACGAGAGCAAAGACGCGGTAAAAGCTAGTCTTACTAGAAATGCAAGTGCATCTTCCACAGGAAGACCGGCTTTTCAAATACTTTGATGTAGGTACTAACAACTAAAACATTTGCCGCTGGTAAAAGAAACTACAAGATTAATGGAGTCACGCGTGGAAACGATGCCAATGATATCGGTACAGAATGAAAACGATGACTGACTGACTCATTACATTATGTGCTACAAGTGCATTCCCAGTACGTCATCGTGATTGACAGAAGTATTGATACTAGGTCAGCAATGATATTCAAATAAACAGATACGTTATACACTCACAAAACAATTGAAAAAAGTGTGCCGCACATAGCGGTAGCACACATACACACTTTTCATTCATCTAACATTAAAAAATAATTATTTTAAGCAATAAATAAATAAATTACAAATACACACGATGGCATTTATTTTATTTTGTTTTTGTTTCAACAAAGCCTATCGCTCTTCGCCATGCTCGACATAAACTAAAGATTAAAGGTCACAATTGTGACCTATTCGAGTCTTCAAAATGCGTGCGCTCATAACATATCTGTTTATTTGAATATCATTGTAGGTCAGGGACTCTCGACAAAGTGATATTCTATCATCATCACCAGCCTGTAGCAGTCCACTGCTGGATATACTCGTAGGCGTCTCCAATCACACGCCATTCGTCTCGATTTTGGGCAGGTCTCATCCAGCTGCTACCTGCCACACTTCAAAGATCGTTACTCGACCTAGCCCGAGTTCCACGTTTACCCATCCGTAGTCTCCACTCAAGAACACTTCTACTCCAACAGTCATTGGTTCTGCGGCTAATATAGCCGGCCCATTGCCATTTCGGCTTTCTTATTCTCTAAGCTATATCGGCATGTTTGTTGAAACACACGTTGGTTCTCTGCCGGATCACCTCGTTCCGGACTCGATCTCTCAGAGAGACTCTCTTTCTGAGAAGTGAAGTGACAGTCGTAAGCTGCTATTTTTATTATTTAATTGATACATTGCAACCAACACATTTAAATTTTTACGACGCATAAAGCCCATTTTTATGGCGACCGCGTACCGAAAGATGTTGCGTTGGAAGGCATCCCACCAGGTGGACCGATGGCCTGGTGAAGGTTGCGGGGATCCGCTGGATGCGGGACGCACAGGGCCGCTCAATGTCGCGACGCTTGGGGGAGGCCTATGTCCAGCAGTGGACTTCTTTTGGCTGATATGATGATGATGATGATAAAGCCCATTTGATCCACTTACCATAATTATTTTAAATTAATCTTGTGGAACCCGAATTAGATCAACGAAAGAATTTGTGAAAATGAAACATGAAATAATTCGAAAACATTGCATTAACTTAACAGTAAAAGCATGACCCCAATTTAAAAAACAATCATGAAAAAGCCTGACCTCTTTAAAAAAAAACTTGAAACCTGAGTCCAATTAATTTCAGCCATAAAAGTAACACACGAAAATTCAACCAAAAAAGGAATGCAAGCAACTCTTCATTAAAAACAAATTAAATGCATCAATACCTTCCAGCCTTTGGAAAATGAATAAAATAATAACACAGTTCATTATTCTTACAAAATGATTCTTTGAGTAAAAGCTCGTTTACACAATGAAATTTAATTGTGTAAACGAGCTTTTACTGGCACTTGTTGAACACTGTGTCAATATGACATATTGTAAAATTGTCACTGCACAATTGATCAAAGAGAAAGGGTCAATTATGAAAATAATAAATATTGTACACACGATCAAAAACGTTCGCAGATCGGAAGGCAGTTTTTTTTTTTTGTTTTGGCCTACTTTGGTAGCACCCCTTCCTAACGACCTCGGGTGAATCTACACAACGAAACCTGCCAAACGGCGGAAGAAGGTTATCTCAAGTTCGATAAACTTGGCTTGAATTATAAAAATAGCGGGAGACATCTAGGTAGGTATAATTTATTAGGTATTTTTTTATTTTTTATTATTATTATTTGTGGCTATCTGTCCAATCTAAGGTTGCCAGATCGGAAGACCAAAATATATGGAGAAAATTATAAAATGTTTTTGGGTCGCTGTCGGGTGTTTTGTTTTTTTTATAAAAAGTTAGGCTACAAAAAGACTAAATATTGCAGAAACATAACTTATTAAAGTACACTAAATTTGTAGGTTGCCACATGTACTTGGCATCTTAATTTTCTGAGGCCATTAATTTGGACCCTTTAGTAAGAAGTATTCTTAAAAGAATTTACTACAAAGTACAGTCTCTAAAAAAATATTATTTTGTACTTAAAGAACTTTCCGAGTAGCTCTTTATCTGGTAATTTTGAGTTGAGTCGGGAGTCTGGAAATCATTTCAAATGTCGGGAGAATCCAGACGAATCCCGATCATCTGGCAACCCTAAATCCGATCCGTTTTTCTTACAGCCGTTGCAGTTGAGAAAGCAAAAAGCTACTGTAAAATATTACACTGTGCTTTCAGTCAGCCACTCTAAATGTTAGTTCGATTAAATTTTTCGCGTTCATTTATCTCAAATTAATAACTATAAATCATAGAGTAACCTATAATGTTTTAAAATAGTTCAGCATCAAAATAACTTTCAAAATATAAACATACCTACAAGTTCATTACGTTGCCTAGTATGCTGGTGTATTTATAGATCTATCAGAATAAGTCTAAATATTTAAATGATTTGAATACTTTTACGAGATGCAAGCCCCGAAATTCCGCTCGCATTTGTGCACTAAAGTTCCATCCGTTTTTGATTCTTCAGCCAGTTTTACGAAGGTGTAAAGTACAGTACTAACGCCCTGGCGAGAGCCACCAGTTGCGCAACTTCGCACAACCGCTGGATAACGTCCAAGCGTCGTGCAATACAAACGATTGACAGATGCGCACGATATAAACTAACCGTTGGGTTAATAGCATTCGGATAGAACAGAGATGTGGACACTGACTCTTATGCAAGTCAAGAGTGAATAGGTTACTTCTAAGCAAGCGTGGACCACATCATCGCTTACCATCAGGCAAGGTAGTGGTCAAACTTACAGTTAACTCCGTTTAGACTCTTTGGGTATAGTTGTCGGCACGTAACTTGGCAAGAGTCGTTAGATGCGCACAAGTCGTTTTTTTGGTCTCTTTGGTTACCAAGCGGGACGCGGGGTATGTTCAGCACCGTTACGAGCGCGCGATTGGTTGCTAAGTTGACACAAGGATCGACTGACCAATCGCGTCGCGTCCACGTTCCGTTCGCCCTATAAAGTGGTTGGTCAGTTCGCACACTATGCGCAAACTTACCCCCACTACGCCAAAAGCCTGCCAAGTTACATGCCGGGGACTATAAGAAACCCTAAAAATAGCAAGGCAATGTGACGGTGTTACCTGCTTTTTACAATTTGAGATAGGACATGGTAATCTCTGTGACAAGATATACTAGACTAGCTGACCCCCGCGGCTTCGCACCCGTCAACTGGCTAATACCTACCACCTACCTATCTCCCCTACTACTATTAAATTTTAGAACACAAAAGCTGCTATTGTGACTTAACTATGATAGTGAGATAAATTCTCTAGCCAACTTTTTTGTAGTTAATAATGAGTACTTTAATCATGTAGTACATAATTTTTATGTATCAGCAATTGTTTTTTCAGCGCACGCCAGATAATGAATTTTATAGACAAAGTTATGCTACTTTGGGTTTCATTATTGCAATTTTCATAAGAATCTCAATTTTTTTTGAAAATAAATTGTAAAAGAATTTTTTAAATCATTCCAGTAGTTTCGGAGCCTATTCGTTACAAACAAACAAAAGAAACTCAAACATAAAAGTTACGTACCTCTATTGCTGTCACTTGCGTGTCTGTCTATCCGTCTATCTGTTTGTCTGTCCGTCGTATGTCACACAGGTTTTACAGCCAAATAGTTTGAGCTACTATCCAATTTTCGTGCTCCAAATAAAACAAAGAATATAGGTCACCAGAAATCAATAAAATGTTACTTAATACCTTATTATTATAAATGCGAAAGTTTGGATGGATGTATGTTTGTTTGTTGCTCAATCTCGCCGGAACGGCTAAACAGATCTGGATGAAATTCAGTACAGAGATAGATTATAATCTGTAATCGCACATAAACTACTAATACCGCTATCATACGCGCTTGGACGTGGAGTTGCGGACACCAGCCCGTCTTAATCTAATATGCCCTTGGAATAGGAAACACTTTCACGCGGGCGAAGCCGCTGGCAGAAGCTAGTTAATAATCCATCGATTTGTCAAAAGCAATCTCTTTGATTTGGGAATCCGAATTCGAAATTCGTAATATGACTGAAATTATAATGCCGGTGGCTATTTCGGTGTATTGAGAGCTTAGCTTTGACTAGCAGCGTGCCGTGTTCCTACTGATGTCAAATAAACATAGTAATCAGTAGAATTGGTACTTATTTCTATATCCTAAGGGTCTGAGCGCACGGAGGAATTTGTATGCGGAGTCTCAAAGGCATACCTTCATTCAATGCATTTCTTCTAATAGGGATCATACAAGTACATGCACGGTAAGCTAAAAAGCTTGTTTAAAAATAGTTTTTTTTTTTAATACTTAGGCTTTTTGTTGAATAGTGACCAGCCGGCGGCCTAATGTGACAGGCTTGATGTTGAGTCACACATTTTATCACAGTTTGGGATCAAAAACTGCGATAAAATACGTGACCCCGGCCATACATAGAGGCCGTGCTCGCCCGGCAGAGGCTCAAGACAAGTGGCATTCGATGTCAGCGAAGGCAATACTTGAACAGTCAATGTGTAAGGGATTGATTACGTGATTTTTCGATATCGCTTGTCAATCCCATACAATTTTGTCTTTTTGACAATCGCTATCGCCACGCTGTCGATGATAAAAAGTCACTTGTCTAAGACCTACCCATGTAAATGGTACATCTATAGTATATTTTAATTACTGACTGATGTTAAAGACCACGACCGATGCAGTGACTGCGTTTACACGTATACAATGTTATTTTCAGTAAGCTATAAACCCGAAAGTAGTTACTTCAGCATCCGCGGTAGTAGAGAGGATCGATGTATTAGTTATGTTAGAACTACCTCCTGCCGGCGGCTTCGCTCCAGATCCGTCCAGCTGTTCGGGCGTGATGAAGTAACAAACATACATACAAACTTTCGCAGACAGTTTCACCAAGGCAACAGAAGACAATTAGCACAACTAAACCGAATTCAAGAATTTGTCGTCGTTCCATTAAATTGTTGAAACTGACCCAATTAATAAGCATATCTGACTATATGTCTGCAATAAATTGAAGCAGACCCAAATGCGATAAGATTCAGGAACCCGATGTAATTTCCCCCAAAGTGTCCTAGACTTCAGACGTCCAGAGGTAATTCAAAATGTAGTCGGAATCTAATCTACTAGATTAAATAAAATGGGAACGAGTCAACCGGTTCCCTGATAGCTTTATAATTTGTATGGTTGTACTTAACCCAGATTAAAGTCAAAGTTAAATCATCTATTCCAATTAGGTCACTAAGCGGCAAATTTAAAGTTTAAAATAAGAAAATAGTTTAGGAAAACTAAAAAACACGAAAACAGAAAAACAAACTAAAATGCAGAAAATAATTTTCAATAAATTTAAATTAAGAATAGTGTTATTAACAAAATTAATATTTTATAATAAAAAATCGTGGGATGCTTCGACTCTACTTTTACCAATATCTGTCAATAAAATAATATAACAATTGATATCAAGCACGCCCGACGACTTTTTTTTTACAATAAAATGCATTTTTTTGTTAATCACACTATTCTTAATTTAAACTTACTTAACTTTTTAGTTTAGTTTTCTATTAAAAAGTGTCTTTTAGGTTTTTTTTTTACTATTATTTATTTTTTGTTCAATGGCTAATCCTGAAGAACCTGGTAAGGATAATGTAACAAACTATTCAAATTATTTCATTGTCATCGTTCCTTGATAAGTGTAAGTGTGCAAAGTTTCAAATTAAGCCGACATTTTGAAGGGGGTGAAAATCACGTTCAAAGATTCCGTTACATAGATTCATACCAAGCTAATAAAAGCGTGTTAAAAACACAATTTTACTGTCCATTCGCAAATACAGCTTGTTATTGAGAAGACGGGATAAGAAATGCCACAGCAGTACTTATTAACCCAGTCTTGACAGCAGTACTTGAGGATATCCACCAATGATATTCAAATAAACAGATACGTTATACACTCACAAAACAATTGAAAAAAGTGTGCCGCATATAGCGGCAACACACATACACACTTTTCATTCATCTAACATTAAAAAATATTTATTTTAATCAATAAATAAATAAATTACAAATACACACGATGGCATTTATTTTATTTTGTTTTTTTTTCAACAAAGCCTATCGCTCTTCGCCATGCGTGACATAAACTAAAGATTAAAGGTCACAATTGTGACCTATTCGTGTCTTCAAAATGCGCGCGCTCATAACATATCTGTTTATTTGAATATCATTGATACGAGTATCCACGCATAGATTCCACTAGCAAGTGTCCCGATAATGTTCGAAAATGATTTTAGTGGCTGTTAAAAATAGTCAGACAGGCATGTTTTATAAATAACTGACTACATAGTGCAGATCTAAAGGCCGCTGCATATCTGTGCCGTGCGATAAATAAACAAATATCTACATACGATCAATCGACTCTCGTGGTTCTCTGCTAGAAGCAGTGAATACTATAATACTGCCTGTTAGCTGTTACCGTCCCACTGCAGGACAAAGGTCTCTTCTCATACAGCGAAGGCACGAGCTGCAAGCATTTGGAGATTTCGAACTTGTTTTAATTATAAGTCCAGGTTGCCTCACGATGATTTCCTTCACCATTGTCAGCTATTTCCAAGACAAACTTGGAAAGTATGTGATCAACTCCGAAATACAAACAAGAAACAATACAGTACATTTATGTTTGCTTAGTGCAATAATATATACATTTGAACAGATTCTTTTTCACATTTAGAGTTTGGTCTCACATTAAAAGATTTTCATGTTCGTAAGTGCCTTAGTTTCTGGAGGAATATGGGGTAGACCTTTGCCCAGCAATGGGACAACATAGGATAAATAAAAATAAATTGATACCTATATCATGGCACTGCACAAAAAACAACTATTCCGCCATCTTGGGCCGTCCAAACTATTGGATTTAGGATGACGTCACTTAGCTAACCATGCATTGGCATCCAAACTAAAAGTGTATGCAAAATTTCATATTAACCGGTGGAGGATAACTACTTTAAAATTCAGTTGCAAGATTTGACCCGAACACACTTCACTCTTTCTCCAGCGAGAGATAAAGAAAGAAAGAAAGGAAAATATTTATTTGTGACCCGCACAGGAGACTCCCAACTTATTTATTGAGGTTGCATAGGTATATGGCCTATCTTCTATTAATCGTTGCCTGCTGAATGAACTTTTAAAGTCATTCATATTTAGAATGGATTAATTGACAACAATTGTCAGGAACTCAGGGCGCCATCGCTAGAGAGCGGGAGGCGCGGGTGTCTTTATAATTTTGTGAAAATATCCTTTAATAAATGCTATAAGTATATTGATCGCAATAACGCGTATTATTTACTAGAGAGCCTCTAAGGCTATTACAGTATCAATGACATAGATGCTCATAATGTCAAGGTTTCAACATCTAGAAACACAAATATAGATTACTGTATAAATAAATTCATGTCCAACGAATGAATATAAATCTGTTCTTCTTATAACCTTCAACAAAATTGCCTGTCTGAAGTTACTGTCTGTAGAAATTAAGGACAAAATTTCGATGCAAAGCAACTAGAAGATAATAACTAAATAACCTATTCAACTAATCTGCCTGATACTGCTCCGTTTTTTTATGTTATTATATTAACTACAAAGAGATCATCATAAAATATCTACACTACTTTATAATATTAGGTTCTGTGATTCGCGATACAATAAGGTTTTCCCCAAACGGTTACACAGACAGAGGTGTACCTACTGTCCACGTTTCGGTAGAGTTTAAGTTCCATGTAGTTGGGTGCGAGCTGTATGAATCAGAGTGTTGAGCTGTGAAAAAGATGGATGAAAAGAGATTGCATGTAGCAGAGATGAGAAATTAGAGGATGTTTGAAAGTTGAAAGGAAACCGTTAGTCCTGGTATGGTCATGTGATGAGGAGGGATGAAAAGCATGTTACTAAAAGAGTTATGAATATAAATGTGGATGGATGGAAAGGGACCCCGGGGACGGCCTAAGAAAAGATGGATGGACTGTGTAAGGAGTGATATGAAAGAAAAGGGAGACAGTGATAGCGTGGCGGGGAACAGTGTGGTATGGAAGAAAAAAACGTGTGGCACCGACCCCAAGTAACATGGAACAAGGGCAGGAAGATAATGTAGTAGGGTGCGAGCCTTTTCCCTTCATCCTGCACAAATGCCAACGCAGACAGACTGATTCTGCCTGCATAAACTCCGGCCTGCTATTGAGAAATATCAGATGGAAAAAAATCAGATAGAAAAATTTCAGATGGAAAATTTTCAGATGGAAAAAAATCAGATGGAAAATTTCAGATAGAAAAATTTCTGATGTAAAGTTTTCAGATAGAAAAATTTCAGATAGAAAAATTTCAGATAGGTAAATTTCAGATGGAAAAATTTCAAATAGAAAAATGTAAGATAGAAATTTTTAGATAAAAAAATTCAGATGCAAAATTTCAATAACACTTTGCTCGACCCTCGAACCGAACCTAGACTTTCAAATGTAGCACATCATCAGCCTATTAACGTTCCCACTGCTGGGACACAGGCCTCCTCCCTGTGAGAGGGGATGGGCCATAATCCACCACTCGGGCCCAGTGCTGGTTGATGCATGTCACATGTTTTTGAATTTTTGGTTCTAGGACATGCCGGTTTCCACACGATGTTTTCCTTCACCATTTTTAGAGCAGTGGTCATGAAATAATTTACACAAAGTAAAGCGCCTGCAAGGGTTCGAATCCACGACCTACGAAACATAAGTCGGGTCCGTTATCAATGTGCCATCACTGCTCTCCTAGTTCCAAATTCTTGAGTAGTTGCTCATAATGTTTACATACAATAAAGAATTCTAAAGTTCATTTATAACTGTACTTGCGTCATTCAGTATTTTTGTCATAACACATTTTGGCATCGACAGTGGACGGACCGTGACGAAAATATGTAATAAAATGTTTATTAGTACTTGTTAATCGTATAGTTAACTTTCTGTATTGTTAGGTGGTTTAAACTGCGCATAACTTAAGGTTCCTCTAGTCAACGGCACGAACTATTTTGTGCGCGTGGTTAAAATGCATGCTGTCTCATCCGACAACACGTGCGGAAGAGATTGATGCGCAGTAAGAAGCTTGTTCTCGTACGAATTAGCACTTTTGAAAATTTGTAGCGTTATGGATGATGATTTAGGACGAAAACGAGCGCGCGAAATTTTGTGAACAGACCTTTGGGAGTCTAGATATCATGAAAAAACTACTAAATGTATATTTTGAAAATAAACATATTTGCATTGTTGAATTATTAATCTATCCCTGTATGGAGGCCGTTTAGCAATTTTCCTTCTTCTTATAGTATTTATTTCCGCCCAAAGATGTGTTAAAATTTGTTTTGAAATATGAAATTTTCGAAGCTCATAACTTTCAAATATTGTATTTTTTTACTTTTCTGTTTCCATACAGGGCTAGATAATAATGAGACAAATTGATATAAATTTTTATTTTGAACGTCCATCGTCAAACAGTGGAGTAATCGCTAGACTACGTTTGTATGGAATAATTTTCGACTAGTGTAGTCTTAACGACAATTATTAGTATCGATTGCCATGTTCACAAGCTAATATTAATTTCTACCTTTTCTCTTTTTCTCTCGGATAAAAACTTTTTAACAAAAACATTAAACCGACTTCCGAAACAAATACTTTTTTTAGAAAGTCGGTGTCTTTGGTACCTTATTTTTATTCATTTGACACCGACTTCAGGAAAGAAAGTTATTTGCCGCTTTGTAGTGTTTTGTTCTGGAAGTTGGTTTAATGTTTTTGTTAAAAGTTTTATATTTTTCTCTTTTTAGTTTTAGTGCCCTATTAATTACCATGAAAAATACGCATTATTAAGGATAACTCAAAAACTACACACCAGATCTTTATCAAATTAAAATGGCATCACATGAATAGCACCAGCTTTCAAATAACAAAGAATCATCAAAATCTGTTCACCTAGTAAAAAGTTTAGAGGAGAAACACAAAAAAGAAATTGTCGAATTGAGAACCTCCTCCTTTTTGACGTCGGTTAAAAAACGGGACGGAGAGGCTCTTGATATGCGACAATCTATCAAAGAGAGCGTCACGATAGCGATTGGTTAAATTATAAAAAATTCTGGGAAAGCCAAGCTCCATCGAAGCTCGTGACCAATCCCATACATTTTGGCATGTCAGCAATCTCCATCGCTGATAAATTTTTGTTGAAGTTAAGCTGCCACACACATGTGGCTTTTGAAAGAGTATTGAACAAAGCCAGCTCACAGGGCATAGATTAATTTGAAATCTCTGTGTTCTAATCTGTCAATGGGGGCTACCGCGTATGAATTCGCCGCTAGAGGCGCTGGTGGAGCGTAAGGTCTCCGATATGTCAAACTCCACTTTTTGTGTTGTGATTAGGCGGTTTTTTTCCTAATTATATTATTGTTGTAAATATTTTGCGTTGCCAAACGCACAGGACCAAGCAGTATGGGGGAGGCCCATGTCCAGCAGTGGACGTCTTTCGGCTGAAATGATGATGAATTCTATACATAAAGTTAATTCGTACGATTGTTACTGACACCCAAAATGATAAAGATCAGCGGACATACTAAAATTCCAAATGTTTGTTTGGATTTTTTTAACGTTTTAGTTGTACATAATGGACAAGTTCTATAGTAAAGTACCTTGCCAAAGTTATACCAGAATATTTTATTTTTATCATATTTTTATAAACACCTAGATTACCCGGATAACATGAAATTGAACACATCAAAGAGAGAGTGCTAGAGTGTACCAGGGTGAACGGTACACATCTGCGTATCCATTTAGAGCGTACCAGCATGATGTTTTATTATGAAATGATAAAAACAATAAACTGGCATGCGAGTGCAGCAATCCTGAAAGATTTTCAGTCATTTATTGGCTAGTAATATTATATATACAGGGTGTTTGGAAGGGAGCTGTACATACGCCTAGGGTAGAAACTAGGGATAGTCTGCTACCTACCCCCGCCCATTATATTGACCTTGGCCTCAAGGTTTTTTTTAAATTTATTATTATTTTTTATTTGACTTTTTTATGATTTTTTGACTAAAACTACCTGTAGCTCAAAATCTATCCATGGGACCGGTCGGCTAATGGTCTTGTTTTAATCGTTAGAGTCTTAGGGTCCTGCAAAAAATTATTTTACACCAGAAAATTGTGGAGAAGAAAAGTTATGGGGCCTGAAGTACCGTAGTAAGGTAAAGAAATAATTTTAAGGGCAACTTTCTATGGGGTTTAAAAAAAAACTAACAGGGTTGGAGTTCTTCTGATTTTTTTAAAACATCCTCAGTCCATGCCCTTTCTAACGATATGCTAAAAGTGTATTTATCACTTTTAGTTTTAAAGTTATTAATTAATTTCCGCAACTAGGGCACTTTTACCACCACGAGTCGACATTTGTAAGACAAATGTAATTTCCAGAATTTAAACCAGTTTGGCCTACAGTTGGCAAATTTGTTGTCTCACTCTTACACGAGAGCAACATGTAAGAGACAAAACATGTCATGTCATGTCTCTTTCGCTCTTGGGTCGACGGGGCCGGGCAGGTAACTCGTTGGGGTCTTTGTTAGTCAGTCGAGATTTACCCATCTTAGCTAACTTACGTACTTGCCGTTACGACGCTCCACTGTTTTCGTTAATTTTGTTGAGTTTGTTATTACTTCGTTTTTGTTAAGTTTTGTTATTTGTTACCTTGTTGTTGGCAAAATGGCTGGATTTACCAGTGAAGAGTACACCGACATGCTGGTGGTGTATGGAATGGCTGATTGCAATGGGCGCGAGGCACGGAGGATTTATCAAGAACGGTATCCTAACCGGCGAGTGCCTAACCACCAAACGTTTGGCTCAACTTATCGGCGTCTGCGAGAAACCGGAAATTTAAATTTCCGGGAACCAGCCGTGAACAGATTTCAACCAAATTTGGCTGCGGAAGAACGCATATTGGCTGAATTTGAGGAAGATCCGACCAGAAGCGTAAGAACCGTAGCCCGGACGCTGGTGTACGCAGAAGAAGTACCAACAAGGGAGGTTCTAATTAACAGGATCCACGCCGCATTCGATACAATGCGCGAGGAACTGCTGCTTAGAACGGTGACCGTGGAGATGAGGAAGAGGTGCCGAGCATGTTTACAGGTCAATGGTCATCAATTTGAACAAAATTTGTAATTAATTAAAATTAGTAATTAATTAAAATTAGTAATTAATTAAAATTTGTAATTTAATGACATTAGTCATTACCAAATTTTTTGTTTCATTTGCCATCCTTTTACGATCGAACACATTTAATTTTCATTAGTTGAAATTTTTGCTTGAAGTGCCCTAGTTGCGGAAATTAATTAATAACTTTAAAACTAAAAGTGATAAATACACTTTTAGCATATCGTTAGAAAGGGCATGGACTGAGGATGTTTTAAAAAAATCAGAAGAACTCCAACCCTGTTAGTTTTTTTTTAAACCCCATAGAAAGTTGCCCTTAAAATTATTTCTTTACCTTACTACGGTACTTCAGGCCCCATAACTTTTCTTCTCCACAATTTTCTGGTGTAAAATAATTTTTTGCAGGACCCTTAGACTCTAACGATTAAAACAAGACCATTAGCCGACCGGTCCCATGGATAGATTTTGAGCTACAGGTAGTTTTAGTCAAAAAATCATAAAAAAGTCAAATAAAAAATAATAATAAATTAAAAAAAAACCTTGAGGCCAAGGTCAATATAATGGGCGGGGGTAGGTAGCAGACTATCCCTAGTTTCTACCCTAGGCGTATGTACAGCTCCCTTCCAAACACCCTGTATATCTTCGAAGTTCTTCACCAAATTTAAATAGGACCAATTCCAATGGGAAATGTGAACAACATTTCAAACGAACAGACAGCTATCCTAACAGACCGCCGCCATAAAGTAATGTAAATAATTTGGTTTAAAATAAAGTATATTATATTCTAATGGAAAAATGATAAAGGGCAACATAGTTGGCGGTCTTATTTCCGTAAATGCAAACAGGCAACATAGTTGGCGGTCTTATTTCCGTAAATGCAAACAGGAAAGCACTAAATCATGAAGCAGAAATATGAAAGCTCTATTGAACGACTCAGTGAACCTGCTTATCAGATATTTTTATATTATACCAATGACGAGACCTGCGCTGTAGGATTGATCAAATAAAGTCTAGACGCAAATAAACGTCACTTATCTCAGTCGAATGGGTTTATAAAATCTCGGTTTTTAATTAATAGAAATAATTTTTATTTATTTATTATTATCCAATAAGTATAATCGGTCTGAATACATTGGGAACGGGGCAGGAGGCAGAAGTATAACCACCCTCTACTGTTCCCACTGTTGGGACACAGAGCTAATCTCTTGGAGAGGTAATGGCCTGTAATGCCATCCACCACTTGGGTCCAGTGCGGATTTGTATATGACACTTAACCTTTTTTGTTCTAGGACATGCTGGTTTCGTCACACTGTTTTCTTTCACCGATAGAAGTGGTAATAAAATAAATTGCACGGAGTAAAGCGCCTGCCTGGGTTCTAATCCTCGATTTGAAACTCGTAAGGGACCTTTTTAGGGTTCCGTACCCAAAGGGTAAAAACGGGACCCTATTACTAAGACTCCGCGGTCCGTCTATCTGTCTGTCTGTCTGTCTGTCACCAGGCTGTATCTCATGAACCGTGATAGCTAGACAGTTGAAATTTACACAGATTATGTATTTCTGTTGCCGCTTCAGTTTTTAGTATTTGTTGTAATCAACAAATACTAAAAACAAATAAAATAAATATTTTAGTGGGGCTCCCATACAACAAACGTGATTTTTTGCCGTTTTTTTGCGACAATGGTACGGAACCCTTCGTGCGCGAGTCCGATTCGCACTTGTCCGGTTTTTATAGTAAAAAGCTGTTTTCGAAGACAGTTTTTATATAAAAAACTAGCTGGCCCCTGCGGCTTCGCTCCCTTAAACTGGCTACCAACCTACCTTCCACCTACCATCTACCTACTACCTACCGTGCCTACCCTACCTACCGTCTACCTACTTACTCGTACCTACCCACCTAGCCTACCTACCAATTTGTTAAACTAATTATATGAATAAGAATTAATACAACATTACAGTACAGTAATATTAATACCTTTTGTTTCTACCGGCGCCGGCGATCTAATTAAAATTTAGAACATAAAAGCTGATATTGTGACTTTACTATGATAGTTAGATATATTGTCTCGCAGACTTTTTTGTAGGTAATAATGAGTACTTGAATCATGAAGTACATAACTTTTATGTATCATCAATAGTTTTCTCAGCGCACGCCAAAGAACAAATTTTATAGGCAAAATTTTGCTACTTTGGGTTACATTATTGCAATTTTCATAAGGATCTCAATTTTTTTTGAAAATAAATTATAGCCTATATTACTCGGGAAAAATGTAGCTTGCCATAAGTGAAAGAATTTTAAAAATCGGGCCAGTAGTTTCGGGCCACATTCGGTAAAAACAAACAAAAAAATCTTTCTTATTTATAATAATTGGTATAGATAGCATTGCCACGTGAAACAAATATGTATGCAACATTTCAGCTGATATCGGACACTGAGAGGTTGATCAATATTACTTGTGAGATTTCAGCTGATATTGGACACTGGGAGGTTGATCAATATTACTTGCGAGATTTCAGCTGATATTGGACACTGGGAGGTTGATCAATATTACTTGTGAGATTTCAGCTGATATCGGACACTGGGAGGTTGATCAATATTACTTGCGAGATTTCAGCTGATATCGGACACTGGGATGTTGATCAATATTACTTGCGAGATTTCAGCTGATATCGGACACTGGGAGGTTGATCAATATTACTTGTGAGATTTCAGCTGATATCGGACACTGGGATGTTGATCAATATTACTTGCGAGATTTCAGCTGATATCGGACACTGGGATGTTGATCAATATTACTTGCGAGATTTCAGCTGATATCGGACACTGGGAGGTTGATCAATATTACTTGCGAAATTTCAGCTGATATCGGACACTGGGATGTTGATCAATATTACTTGCGAGATTTCAGCTGATATCGGACACTGGGAGGTTGATCAATATTACTTGCGAGATTTCAGCTGATATCGGACACTGGGATGTTGATCAATATTACTTGCGAGATTTCAGCTGATATCGGACACTGGGATGTTGATCAATTTTACTTGCGAGATTTCAGCTGATATCGGACACTGGGATGTTGATCAATATTACTTGCGAGATTTCAGCTGATATCGGACACTGGGAGGTTGATCAATATTACTTGCGAGATTTCAGCTGATATCGGACACTGGGATGTTGATCAATATTACTTGCGAGATTTCAGCTGATATCGGACACTGGGATGTTGATCAATATTACTTGCGAGATTTCAGCTGATATCGGACACTGGGATGTTGCTCAATTTTACTTGCGAGATATCAGCTGATATCGGACACTGGGAGGTTGATCAATATTACTTGTAAGATTTCAGCTGATATCGGACACTGGGATGTTGATCAATTTTACTTGCGAGATTTCAGCTGATATCGGACACTGGGAGGTTGATCAATATTACTTGCGAGATTTCAGCTGATATCGGACACTGGGATGTTGATCAATATTACTTGCGAGATTTCAGCTGATATCGGACACTGGGATGTTGATCAATATTACTTGCGAGATTTCAGCTGATATCGGACACTGGGATGTTGATCAATTTTACTTGCGAGATTTCAGCTGATATCGGACACTGGGAGGTTGATCAATATTACTTGCGAGATTTCAGCTGATATCGGACACTGGGATGTTGATCAATTTTACTTGCGAGATTTCAGCTGATATCGGACACTGGGATGTTGATCAATTTTACTTGCGAGATTTCAGCTGATATCGGACACTGGGATGTTGATCAATATTACTTGCGAGATTTCAGCTGATATCGGACACTGGGAGGTTGATCAATATTACTTGCGAGATTTCAGCTGATATCGGACACTGGGATGTTGATCAATTTTACTTGCGAGATTTCAGCTGATATCGGACACTGGGATGTTGATCAATTTTACTTGCGAGATTTCAGCTGATATCGGACACTGGGATGTTGATCAATATTACTTGCGAGATTTCAGCTGATATCGGACACTGGGAGGTTGATCAATATTACTTGCGAGATTTCAGCTGATATCGGACACTGGGATGTTGATCAATATTACTTGCGAGATTTCAGCTGATATCGGACACTGGGATGTTGATCAATATTACTTGCGAGATTTCAGCTGATATCGGACACTGGGATGTTGATCAATATTACTTGCGAGATTTCAGCTGATATCGGACACTGGGAGGTTGATCAATATTACTTGTAAGATTTCAGCTGATATCGGACACTGGGATGTTGATCAATATTACTTGCGAGATTTCAGCTGATATCGGACACTGGGATGTTGATCAATATTACTTGCGAGATTTCAGCTGATATCGGACACTGGGATGTTGATCAATTTTACTTGCGAGATATCAGCTGATATCGGACACTGGGAGGTTGATCAATATTACTTGTAAGATTTCAGCTGATATCGGACACTGGGATGTTGATCAATTTTACTTGCGAGATTTCAGCTGATATCGGACACTGGGAGGTTGATCAATATTACTTGCGAGATTTCAGCTGATATCGGACACTGGGATGTTGATCAATATTACTTGCGAGATTTCAGCTGATATCGGACACTGGGATGTTGATCAATTTTACTTGCGAGATTTCAGCTGATATCGGACACTGGGAGGTTGATCAATATTACTTGCGAGATTTCAGCTGATATCGGACACTGGGAGGTTGATTAATATTACTTGCGAGATTTTGTAACAGACACCGGTCAGGTGAAATTAAATAAAAACTTGTAATTCTAAAGTAATTTAATGTAATTTCTATTGTAATTAGTTGCAACTAAGATAGAAAAGCTTAAAACCTACCAAACACGCCCAAAAGTCTAAAGCGTCTACCAGCTATTCCAACGTTTGTTCGACTTTATCATTGTATCCACTCAAAGTGCTATTTCTGAAAAGTATTTAAAAAAGTCGTAGAATTTTAATACTAGTCACGTTCATAACAGGGAACAATAATAGAATACAAAATGGCTGAAGAAGAAATAACGTGATCATAATGAGAACTAATTTGACACATAACAAGTTTAATGTGAACAATTCGCATAGAGATCTGTTTTCGAAACAGGATACTTTTAGCAATCTATATATATATAGGGTAGGTAGGGTAGGTAGGGCAGGAAGAGCAGGAAGGGCAGGTAGGGGCGGAAATTCTTAGAAAATGTATGGGAATGCCAAAGACTATCAAAATGACATGTACCTAATCAAAACATTTTGACATTTCGACCTTTGTCATTGCTGGTAGAACGGCATTATGTATACCTCTGAATTATAATATAAACTAGATTTTAGATAGTCGTAATTAAACTGTCCAAAGTCAAAATAGACAAAATTTACCTACTGAACCACCGTTTTGACGCCAAACAAAACTGTGACAAAAATGATGCGGCGATGGTTGGGATTTTCAACGACGCGACTTGCGGTAGGACTTGCTTGATAGAAATCGTCACCTAACGAAAAAGCATTATACCCACTCTCGGGACGTTCGGTTCCTTCCGGCGTTCGGATATTATCGTCAAGCGCTGGCCGCCATACTTGTTGACCTCATTTTGTTAGTTAAATGTGACTTTTGGGAAAAAATAATTCAAATTACAGTGAGAGATTTCGTTCTTGGCGGCGGGCCCCCGTCCGACCACGTTTCTTAAGGTTTTTTGACACTCTTATAAAATTTCCTCCAATCCTACTATCCTTTGCCAATTGCCTTATTGCCTTAGATTTTATTTTTTTCGTCAGAACTATAAATAAGTCAACAAAAAATTAAGTTGGATGACCCAATCAATGTTAAAAAAAAACAAGCTCGTATTTGTCTTTGGGTGGTCCGTGGTCCGTATAGGTACTTATTAAAGTGTTCCTCGGTTCCTCCTAACCACGTGAATGGCTATGTTTACCGTACTTACCAGCTAATAATGAAATGATATTTACAAAACAATACAGTTTCTCAATTCTTGGTATTGCTGTGGGAATATTACCTCACTTCACCATGGCGTAAGAGATTTATTTACAGTATAAGGTTTATTTTGCAATGTTACAATTGTGTAAGGTACTGTTACGGTGGTATACGTTTCTATTTCGGAGAATAATATTCATTTATAGGACTGGCCATGTTATGTCTAATTTATTTAGGAAACTACTGGTTCTTGGCTCCTTGTATTTCATAAGTTAAGTATTATTAAATGCCTATTGTACATTCACATTCTTTCCTATTGTACATTTTCATTGATGTATTAAAATGTCACTGTTGTCATTTTAATACATCAATTAAAATGTACAATAGGAAAGAATAAAGTTTTTAAATATATAAAGAAGTGTGTAGATCATATCGACATTTAAAACTATTTTTTTTTTGTAAGTTAGTTATGGGTCAAATTCTGCAAATAAATTTTAAAACAGTTATTTCCAACCGATTGAGCTAAATGACATCTTTAAATCAAATATGGCGGACTACCAGAGATGTCAGACCAATTATTTTAACTATCGCATAATAAGCAATTTTTCACGCAAAAATGCACCGAGACCGTGCTATCCGGGATAGGACATAACATTGACAAAAACTTTAATAAAAAAATACTGGTCATGGGATCCCACCCAACCCAAGTCCTGAAAACCAGACGAAAATATAAAATTGCTTCTGGGCAAATTCCCAACCCTAGAATACCACGGCAAAGATCGCAAAGGTATCATTGAGTAGTAATTACCTATTCATCTCGATTCAACACATCATCATAATCTTCAGCAGCCTTTTAATGTTCCCACTGCGGGGACGCAGGCCTCCATTCTGTGAGAGGGGGAATGGGCCTTAATCCAGCACGCTGGTCCAGTTCGGATTAGTGGATGTCAACACTCAAAATAACCTTACTCTAAGAGCGTATGGTCATCACCCTGGCCTACTGTAATATTATTTCACTAAAGCAAGAAACAAATCTGTTTCGAAATCTACTTATTATCGATTCTGCTTCAGCATCGCTTGGCTGGTTACGTGAAGAATTCATGTAGTTGAAATATGAAACATAACTTTGGCATCGTGTTAGCTAAAATGAGGTCATGCTAGCACCAAGATTCCCCTTTTAGTTTACTCTTAGTATAATAAACTAAAATATTAACTTAACGAGAATTTACAAGATGGTTCTGTAAACATGGTACATTCAATGCCAGTGTTTGATAACTCTGAGAGAATTCTAACTGATACACTTACATTCATAAACTCACGCCTTTTTTCCCATGGCAGAAACTACCTACAGAATGACACATATTACGATCCTTACATACTCCTTTTGTTTCTTTTACGTTCATACAACTGGTCATATACCTAGCTTTTCCGAAGAACATCACCGATTAGATATGTGGCAGAAACGCCGGGACGATAGGGGACGCTCTAAAAGGGTCTTCTAGGGCGTCCCCTCCCGTCCCAGCGTTACCATTCACGTCTACCTTGTAAATACGTTTTTTCGGGTGCCACTGTGGTGCCATTCAACCTTTTAATTTGACTGAATCATCCAATGCATACATGTTACTTTCTCTCTTTCTGTTTGATAGTTAATAATCTCTAACTCTTTGGCCCGAAAAACACATGGCATGAAAATATTTATATTGCGTATAGCGTTTTAAAATATTTGTGATGTTTGTTGTATGAATATGTTTAAAGGTTGAAAAGTTTTGGACCTTTGCAGTTTTTTCTGAAACCAGCACCCTAATTACGTAACTGCAAAGAATGGCGCACGCGTGCTTTGCTTCATTCAGTTCTTCATTTATGTTCAAAAATGCATCCGCTCGACTTGGAATAAATTCTTTTGTTACTTTCTTTGTCTTTCGTAGTTTGGTAAAGTGTTTAGGTAAGACCCTATGTATCCAAACCCAAAGCATTTCAATTAAAATAGTCACAGGTACTTTTAAATTGTCAAGGTCGGTCAGTCAGAAATGTGTAGCTATTGGCTCTTTCGTAATAGACGCAAAACGGCCCTAGCTTTAGATTTTTTTTACGCTCGCCTACATTTTGGTAGACAACTGTAAATCATTTATCTTACACACGGGCATCCACGAAATTATTCTTTTAAAAGAAAAGTCACGAAGACCTTGCTTTTAAAGATCTTTACACGGAGGAATCTGACATAATGACCCAAATACAAGAGACAAGGTTACTAAGAGTTGATATAAAAAGCCACGATGACATGTTTAAGTGGTTATTTTTATTGTGCGCTGATAGCATTTCTAATTTTAGATGTTGGTGTTACTCGTAGTGCCAGCCACAGGTGGGGAAATTGGACATTGAACGTGGCCCTGCAGTGCTATTCTGTAAATTTCTCATCATGAAAACTTAGGTTAATTGAGCTTGAAAAGTCAATCTCTAGTATGAATTAACAACAAAGGTGAAATGACAGTTTACTTCAAACTCATTTCTCCCACAATTTCACGTTGGAATTTTTACAGAATCGACCGACTGCAGTGCTGTTCTGTAAAAATCTGTAATCTCTCAATCCCAATCTATACCAATATTATAAAGAGGAAATATTTGTTTGTTTGTTTGTTCAGTTTGATCCAAAACTGCTGGACCGATTTCAAAAATTCTTTCACCGTTGGGAAGCTACTCTATCCCCGGGTGACATAGGTTACTTTTTATCCCTGTATTCCCACGGGAACGGGAACTACGCAGGTGAAACCGCGAGGCGTCCTCTAGTAATTATATATGTATCTATATCTACTGTTTAAACCCCGACGGAAAAAGTGGGGTGTTATAAGTTTGATGTGAGTACCTGTGTGTTTGTGTATCTGTCTGTGGCATCATAGCTCCTAAATGGCTGAACCGATTTCAATATTTTTTTTTTTTGTTTGAAAGGTGATTTTATCAATATGTATGATGAAAATCGGTTCAGCCGTTTAAAAGTTATGGGCGTTTTACTGTTTGCATTGGGGTGTTTTCGCCAGATATCGTGTCATAATTACGTGTTCAATAGATTGTCGATCGAAGCGTGTCTACTACTAGATAAATTATGTAGGATGAAATAAAAATGTGTCGAGGTTTTTTTTTAATTTTACTTGTTAAAGTAAGTAAAAGGTAAGAAGTTGAGATAAGGTAACTTATTAGGCATTAGATTTAAAGTGTTATAATGTTATCAAGGAATTTTTACAATTTTTTTTTCTCTGTACCAAGTAAAGTATTTTCTATTTCGTTTGAAAATTAATTCGAACACGTCTTGAAACCTTGTATGAAAAAACCATAAATACTAATCAAAGAGAGATCGTAATTCTAATTCTTTCATAAAAAAATGCAGTGATATCCTATTCGAAATTTCGGTCGCACATGCAAAGAATCAAGATTTTTTGTCTCTATCCTTTATCAAAGGACTGTGCCGCAAATGAAATGAAGGTAGGTTACTACCGAAATTTGGATACAGACATGCACAATGGTGTCCATTCTATGACGGAATTCAATCTTAGGCAGAAATTTCAGTTCCAATACGAAAGAGACTTTTTACTTACAAAGGAGTTTTTAATTATGAAGACACAGACCACAGACATTCATTATACTGTCGTACATCCTCCATGACGGATGACCAGCCTTTGGACAGAATTTTCAGTTTCTCTACGAAAGCATTGAATATCTCTATAATTTTGTTTTATTTATTTTTTAACACGGTTTGATTAGCTTGGTATGTATGTATCTATGTAACGGAATCTTGGAACGTGATTTTCACCCACTTCAAAACGTCGGATTAGTTTCAAACTTTGCATATTTATCAAGGACCGTTAAGAATGCAATAATTTAAATAGTTTGTCCCATTATCCTTACCAGGGTCTTCAGGAGTAGCGGTTGAGCTAAAAAGTAAAACAGATAAAAGTAAAAAAAAAAAACTAAAAAATTCGCTTTAATAGAAAACCAAACTAAAAAGTACAAAACAATTTTCAATAAATTTAAATTAAGAATAGTGTGATTAACAAACAAAATTATATTTTATTAAAAAAAGCGAGGGTGCTTTTCAAGATATTTTCAAAATGAATCTACTTTTACCAATACCTGTCAATAAAATATTATAACAATTAATATCTTGATATTAATTGTTATAATAGTTCACCGCACGCTTTTTTATAATATTTTTGTTTTGTTAAGCAAAAGTTTCTTAATTTAAATTTATTGAAAATTGTTTTCTACTTTTTAGTTTGGTTCTCTATTAAAGGTTGTTTTTTAGCTTTTTAAAACTATTATTAATTTTGGCTCAACTATACTAGCAGACTTTTAGACCGTTCTATACATGACTGACCGTCCATTCTGGCTGCCATTCGGCAATTTTTGACAATCGTTTGGGTAGTCCGAAGCCGAAATTCTTATAATCAAGTTTGCCTAGGGGAATCGGGTTACCCAATAACTGGGTTGGAAAGGTAAAACATGTTGTCGTATTCAAATACTGTTTTTAGCTGTATCACTTAGCAACATAGATGAGAAAAGGTTGTTAATATATGTTGATGTTGTTCTTAAACTGTCATCTTAGTCTGTACCATAAACTTTACTAGGGCTAACTATGCCATGTAAATATAAGTTACTAAATTGTTGCTTGTCAACCCTTTACTATAAGGAACTCTGTGACAATGTTTATTCATGTGACAAATATACTTTGCGTTTATATTATTTTACACCTAAAGCAAACTAATATTTTGATATTTTTGATTTTGACTTAATATGGATATCAAAAATGTTATCCATATTCATAGTCAAAATAAAAATTATTTATACATAAAAAAATAAAATTATTAACACGAAAGTAACTTTGTTAAGTTTTCATGTCTAAACTGCTGAATAAATTTTGGTAAAGAGATATATTGGGCCTTGGAGAAGAACATAGGACATTTTTATCCTTTGTGTTCCCTCGGGATAATTTCTGAATAACACGCGGGCGTGGCTACTGGCTAGTTTATAACGTTTTTAGTTTAAACTAGCTTCTGCCAGCGGTTTCCTTCGCGTGTAAAGTGTTTTTTTCTATTCGATGGGAACATTATATCGGTTTAAAGTAGCTTATGTGCTACCCCAGACCATAATCTTGATTGAGTAACAAACATACTCGTACATCCATACAAGCTTTTGCGTTTATCATATTAATAATAAAAGTAAGAAGTAGAATTAAGGGCCCTGTTCGAATCCAAAACTAGTCGGTTTAACCTGAAATAAAATATAACAGTGCCTAAAATCGTAAACACAATTTGTCTTAAGTTTTCAAAACTAAATTAAATAATGAAAATACAGTCGTAGTATTTACGCGTTACGACAAAAGTTTGGGCTATTAAAAGCTCAGTCAATGATGCTTTGCTTCGCTGAGATAGCAAGGCTACGTATGTTCGTCCGCCATTGCTCTCGAGACCTATGAATCAAATATAATCGGCTCTCGTGTTTAGAAATATTTAATGACTACGGCTCTAAATAATTCTCAGTAAGCTGTTGTAAATAATAAGTAACGGATTGATGGAGTGGAGTCTGTAAACGAATTTATATTTATTTATTTACTGTGAATAGAACAGATAAAAATTGCCATTCATGAGTTTTATTACGTGCAATCGTAAAATAATATTTGAGAAGATTTTCATGTTTAACAAATATCTACGCCAAGAGCTTTTACGAACAATCTCACCAGAAATTTAATTCACGTTATTACATAATACATTTTTTAATAAAGTCGCCATGCAATGTTTCCAACGCCGAACAAATCTGTCCACTGTATCATCACGGACAGCAGCGTAACAAATCAACCAGATAAATATACGACGTCAAATTATCTATAAAAATAACACGACTCTAAGATATGAAATTTATGACACAAATGAAACTACGCACTCTGGCTACTAGACAACAATAAGACACCTGCAGCATCCGGAGGGTTATCGACAGATTTTATGACACAGATAAAAATCAATAAAGACCAGTAAATTCGCTCAGAAAAGAAAAACAAAGCCAATCGTAAAACACGAAATTCGAACTCAGCTTGAAAAATGTTACCGTTCGATTTCAGCGAGCCATGCTTTACTTGTCACTGGTACCCGATCTTAATTACATAACAAGGGCTATACTACCTCAAGCACAACACTACACTGGTGCACTATCACTACACTACGTACGGACGTAAAGGTCTGAGGACCCAAGGTACGCCGAAGAACTCCTGGAGTATGGTTATAGCCAGCAAGAAATACCTGCTGTATATAGAGGAGTTAGACCTGATTGGTCTACCGCCGGCATCGCCTTTGCAACAGTTGCTGCCCATAATGAGGGCGCATTTCGTTCGAATACCCGCGGGGCCGGGCGATCACTGCGCGGGCGCAGACTTATTTTCGTGTGAGCGACTGTAGCGCCGCGCGGTTTGCAACAGGCTCGCCACACGCGCGCGTCCGACGCGGCTCGCGACAGACAATGTTGCCAGACGAACGATTCGGGTTTATAGTTTTATCGTTTCGCGATTTTATGTTTGTTTGTTGAAGTTCCGTGTTTTGAGGGTCTGTTGTAAGAATGGGAAGTGCTTGCGTTTGGTATAGTAAGTTTTAATACACAGCGGGCTTGGGAGAAAAGTAAGACGCAAGCGCTAAATGAATGCTATGTGAAGTACATATATGCAGTTCAGTTTTACTCGTCTTTCTGTAAGTATGTCTTTAAATCTCCCTCCAATGGTAATAATAATCGCAATACTCCCTATATCGTTGTACCGTTCAATAAACAGAACGAGGCTAGATAGTGCTTAGGTCTGCAGTTAATAAACCATTCAAGATAAATAGGTTTTTATGTTTGGTGTAATGCGAAGTGGAAGTCGGATAATGCACTAGTGACCAAAAAGTTGCGTGGAAATCGATCGTCATGATATGGCCGTGTGATGCAGAGGAATCACAACCAAGTCGAAAGGCAAGTTTTAATACGAATATAGATATTTATAAGGGTAGAAGAAGGCTCAAAAACGAGGATAACTGGTATGAAAGAAGAAAAAAAAAAGTTTTGACTGCACAGCATGATTTTCTTCTTGTTTACGTCTTTTTAGTCCGCTTTTTAAGCTGTCGGGTTTTTTGATTTTTCTAATTAACTTTTTTTATTTATAACTTTTCAGTATTTTTTTTTAGAATAAATTACAAATAACATATAAACATATAAGTGTTATATATTTTTTAAATCACCTCTTAAAACCCTTTATTTTGATACCCCACACAATGGGTTTCGAAGAAAAAAAAATGTTGGTGCCGCACAATATGGCGCCCAAAATCCGCCATTTTTTTATTTTACAATTTTAATGTAGCCAGTGACACTCGCAGGTTTAAGGCAAATCGATTGACGTACGAATCATCACAATCAGCCAACGCGTTTGGTCTCTGGAACGCCACATAGAAACAAACATACATACATAGACTGATAAACACATTACCTTCCTTCGGCAGTCGGGTAATTACTAGATAGGTAGGAGGAGGTGATCAATTATTGTGATGATGGAAATAGAGATTTAAGGAAAAATTAAACATGATAAGTATAATAAATGACATGATAAGTGTAGCAAAAACAAAAAGGCTGTTCGATCCTTTTTAACCGACTTCCCAAAAAGGAGGAGGTTCTATGTTCGACTTCATGTTTGTTTTTATTTTTTGTGTATTTTCACCGATTACTCCGTCAATTGTGGACCGATTATGAAAATTCTTTTTTTGTTTGAAAAAGTATGTTCCGAAATTGGTCCCATTTTAATTTGGTGAAGATCTGATGAAGAACTTCGGAGATATACAACAGAACTCTTCAATAAATAACGGCAAATCTCTCGGGATTGCTGCAATCGCATTTCTGTTTATTGTTTATACCTTTTCATAACATAACATCACGCCAGTACGCTCTTAAGGGGTAAGCAGATCTCTCTTTTCACCGGATATGTTCAAGTTTCATGAAATCTATTTTGGCGTTAAGTTACCAGTAAGGTAACTTGCCTATTAGGTACGTACAACTAAAAAGTGAAAAATAAAAAAACTTTTTGCAAAAAAATACTACCGACTTCCAAATACAAAACTACAAAGTGAAAAATAACTTAATTTTTTGAAGTCGGTGTCCATAACGCAAAAAAATGGTGCCTACGAAAGACACCGACTTCAAAAAATTAAGTTATTTTTCACTTTGTAGTTTTGTATTTGGAAGTCGGTAGTATTTTTTTGCAAAAAGTTTTTTTATCATGAAGCCATTCAGGACATTATCGACTTCGTTGTGGATAAAGCTAGAAACCTGAATTTTCAGTGATAGCTTAATATAAGTAGGTATATACCCAAATTACATTTAATTTGAAGTTTTTGTCCAAATATAGGGGAATAAGGGCAGAAAAATTAGTTTCAAACTTTTGTGATCTTTGATTGACTCTGTGATCACTTACTTTGTGTTCTTGTAAAGTAGCTACACGAAAAAGCAACGCAAAGGGAAATAAAATAAAATGGTTATTTTATTTTCATCACAATCATGATGGCAACCATGAGATCGATTTCCAACGAAACCTTTTGCCGTTTAGAGATCCTAATTTTAACTTATTTCTGGAACTTACTTATTAATTAAACTTATTAAATATAACAAGTAAAATTTAAAAATTTAAAAAACCCCCGACACATTTATCTTGCGAAAACATCCCGATTCAAACAGTAAAACGCCCATAACTTTTGAACGGCTGAACCGTTTTTTTTTAAACATAGCTAAGAACACTCTCGACACAATCACCTTTCCAACAAAAAACTAAATCAAAATCGGTTCATCCGTTGAGGCGCTATGATGCCACAGACAGACACACAGATACACAGATACACAGATATACAGCAACACACCTCAAACTTATAACACCCCTCTTTTTCCGTCGGGGGTTAAAAATAGGCTTTCTCCTCCGGTCCGAAGGCTTTTAGTTTCGAAAGTAATAACTTAGTTCCCAGAATTTCTTCATTAAATAGAAACGAAAATGTTTTGTAAGACAGAGGAGATACCTTTTATTTTAATTTTTTTTATAAAAGTCTTAGCAAGTGTCGACATAAAACCTGAAAAAATAAAACTGGGGTATCCATACTAATATTAGAAATGCGAAAGTAACTCTTTCTGTCTGTAGTTACCTTTTCACGCTTAAAGCTCTGAACCGATATAGATGAAATTTGGTATGGAAATAGTTTGAGACCCTGGGAAGGACAATGTATAGTTTAAATCCCAGAAATCGACATTAAGGGGGTGGAAAAAGGGGTGGCAATTTGTATGGTGAACAATTTCTACAATATTATTGCGCAATATAAAAATAGGCTATTTGAAGAAAGAATGCTACGCAGAATAAGTTGCGGGCAGCAGCTAGTTTATTATAACTGGCAATGCGACATAATTACAGCAGTAAGTAATTTGATAACTTAAGATTTGAAGAAGATAAGACAATTTACGAGTTGATGTCTAACGTTGAAAAAGTTCCACGAAATGTCAGCAAAATATTTTATGATAATTTTATCTCAAAGAAGAAGATCGAGCGAATTACCAAGTGCTAAGTGCGCATCTGGCGCAACATTCACGAGAGATAATGGCAGACATGTGTCCCGACTTTGTTGTTACTGACTTATTAAAAGAGTTCATCGATAAAGATTTTTTCGGCACCGGAGATAATTGCGGATCAAACTCATCTGGTGGAATTTTATCCGTACTCTCTGCGATTTGATTTTTGATTTTGTAAATTAAAAAAAACCGGCCAAGTGCGAGTCGGACTCGCGCACCGAGGGTTCCGTATAAACTTCAGCTTAAAGGTAGTATAGACCTGAGTATTTAATATGAATTTCAATTTAATACCTCTACGCGTTCATGAGGAAAGGGGTAGTAAGTTTAAAATTATTAAAAATATTTTTATTATATGATGTAACAAAAAATTTACGGTTTTCGCAATTATTCCTTTATCTGCGCTACAAGACGTTGCTTCGTACCAAATTTCAAGATTCTGAGCTCACGGGAAGTACCCTGTAGGTTTTGATTCCCTTGCGAGGGTCGAAAATTTGCGACATAAACGGCTGTATCTTTTGGTTGCGTTCGCTTAAAAGTTTAATTTTTTCACAGCTTTACGGGACCTTACAAAAAACTTAAATACTCAGGTCTGAGTATTTGGTATAAATTTAAGCTTGATTCCTTTGCGCGTTCTTGAGAAAAAGGGTCTTGACAGACAGACAGACGGACGGACAACAAAGTGATCCTATAAGGGTTCCGTTTTTTCCATTCGAGGTACGGAAACCTAAAAATTGCGATTGAGAAGTGAACCGCGGATATCTTGGATGAAGAGTGTCCAGAATGACATGAAAAAGTGCGGTCTACCTTCTGACGATGCTCATCAGCGGAACATGTGGCGCATCATGACCAAGAAAACAGATCCAGTAAGGGGAAGTGACGAGAAAGAAGAAGACTATGCGACATATATATATACATATTATGTATTTTTTAGTTTTCAAAAAATGACTTAGTCATTGACACATTTTCGTGATCGGTACTGATTAAAACAGCCGAAAATGTATGATAGAAGATTACAAATAATTATGTCGCTAGCTTCTGCCCGCGGTTTCGCCCGTGTATTTTTTTTTTAATATCCGAATGAAAAAATATAAAGGGATGAAAAGTATTTATATAATGCTTCGAAATGTATCATTTTTTCGTGATTGAAACATAAACATACAAACATTCACATTTATAATTTTAATAGGATTGTTAGATTGCTTCCTGTCTCCGGTAATCTATCTATATATATAGATATAAAAGAGAAAGTATGTACGTATGTTCGTTATAGACTCCGAAACGGCTGGACCGATTTCAAAAAATCACCGTTGGGAAGCTACACTATCCCCGGGTGATACAGGCTACTTTTATCCCTGTATTCCCACGGGAACGGGAACTACGCGGGTGAAACCGCGAGGCGTCCGCTAGTATTTCATAAATAGATCCGAGAGATGTGTCAATAAACAATAGACTACAGTCTTGTATGGATCAGAGTGATGGATCACAAAATAATCATCCCTTTTATGTATCTATCTATCTAAATGCAATTGGCACCTCAGCTGAGGTGAGCATGAGAGGGATGTGTGGCGTTACACGAATGGATAAAATAAGATATGATCATGTAAGGGGTACTCTAAAAGTAGAACCGGTAAATAAAAAGGTACACTGAAGAAAAATAAATAACCGAACAAGTTTTATAACTTTAAATTTATGTTAGAAATACGTTATGTTTGTTTTTAATTCAAATAAAATATACAATTGAATATGTCTAATCTTATGACTAATAACAAAACAAAAAAAAGCTTATTACGCATCAAAAAATTCGTCCACATCGATGTCAATGGGAAACGTGCCTAGAACGCTGGCAGCATTGCCACGTTGAATGGCAATGCTGATTCTCTGGCTAAAGAAAAGGCCAGTTAGAAATTCATTTAAATTGAATAAAAACTAAATCAGCAAATACAAAAAATCCGTTTTGTGGATAGTAAGACATAGTTCGCAAGTCCCATTCGTAACCAGCATGACAGTAACCAAACCTTTGGTACATTTAACCAAAAAATACTTGCAGTCTATGTCGGTTCACATAAGTTGACATGGTAAGGCTATGTAATACGGAGGCCAGATTCCTCCCTCCATTTCAGTAAAACGCGTTTATTTATCAATTGTTAACTTTCTGACCATTTGTGAGGAACGAAAAGAAGCGTTTTACCGAAATTTGAAACAATGGTTAGCATGGCTGTTTTAACTACAGATCAAAAAATAAGATAGTAATAGATAAATAGTTATGGAACTAGAAGATGGAAGAGGAAGAAGAAGGTAATTATTGCGATCCCAATAAATGTAAGGCCAAGAGAGTGATTCTTAGACGTGGAGTTGTTTCTTTCTCTCTTTTTCTCCTCAAATACTTGTATCGTGCATAGATTGGTCTTGAAGATTGAGTCTATATATTTCATTCTCGCTTGAAAAGGGCAAAACGATGGCGGATATTTATATAATTGTTAATGCACGAGTAAGAATCGCTGTACAAATGCTGCGGACTCCATTTCTTAGGCATTTTCTACCAGTCGACCATTTCTAACTTCTTTCTATACAAAATGTGTTGGATAAAGTAGTGTTAGTATGTTCTTTGAATAACCGCATACCTGCTAGCTTGGGTCGATGGCCAATTCACAGGTACCAAGGTGCTAATAGTAGGCAAAAAAACAGTTATCTTGAAGTCTGAGTGCTGATGATTATGATGATTTGCAGAATATTATTAAATCCATATCCCTACTATACTATTATAAATGAGAAAGTAACTCTGTCTGTTATCTGTTCACGACTTAACGGCTGAACAAATTTGAATAAAATTTAGCACACGGGTGGACTAAGACATGTATAAGGACATAGGATGTTTTTTATAGCGGTTGTATGTTTCTTTGGAGTAATATAATATTTTTCATGAGCAGCAGCTAAATAATGTTTGAAGTCTAATTAATAAAAATAATAATCTAAGTGCTGGACCTATTCACAGGGCTGTTTGATCATATTTTCATTCACAGTGTAAATAACTAAACGCCCAAAGCCGTTGAAGGCGTATGAAATTTTCAAATATCGAATCATCCGCACATATTAATACACGTTTTTTCATTTATACAATTAGTAGGATTAGAAACAATGATTCCGAATTTAAATCTATCCTTCATTTAAACGCAGTCTGTATTGAATCGCAAGCGTGTAGCCGGCCTGTCCTACCTTTGTCAAATTAACCCTGGCACATGAAAAGAAAAGAACCCTGTTGCCTACACATAGTATAATGCATTACTATACTACACTCCGAAAACTAGACTGTGATATTGTAGTACCTATATTGCGGTCTAAGCGGTTACCCAACAAAAAATCTTATTGCAATGTTAATTGTAAAACAATATTTATTATAATATGTATGTACAAGTTAAGAAGAGGCGGGTTAATTGAATACGAGATTTGAAAATCTAACATTTTTACTAGGTTGTATGAAGTGTTTTCGGGCCAAATCTAGCAACTGAATTTTAAAGCAGTTATCGTCCACCGATTAAGATGAAATTTTGCATAATACACGTTTAGTTTCGATGAAAATGCATGTTTAGCTAAGTGACGTCATTCTAAATCCAATATGGCTGTCGATCCAAGATTCGTTATTTGTTGCGCACTGCCATGATATGACATGTGTATCGAATAAGAATTTGCGTTTAAGGCCCAAAAAATATGTGTGCGCGCTGTGTTTAAACTGAAACCAACTGATAGCTGCATTCCATATTTAAAAAAATTTAAACTGTTAACATTGCCCTGTATGTAAATTTTTGAGACAGCAGTATTTGTCATATCCAACTTCCATCTGTTTGAAACATTGAGATCTAAACGTCGCAACAGAGAGATATGCACTAAGCCACAAAGCACTGCTCTGAATGCAAAAAGTTTTTTAGGAATGGCACCTAGGATCTATAATAAGATCCCTAGACGAATTAAAGAAATTAACAACATAGACGATTTTAAAAAAAGCTTTTCTGAAAATATTATTTGAAAAACATAGTATACGGTGAACGAATACCTGACTGACACAATAATTTTTTTGTTTTTGACATTTTAATTGATAATTTATGCTAGAATTTGGTATTATTATATTTATTGTTATACGGTGAACAAATACTTAACTGACACATTATATTTTTCTTTTTTTTTGACATTTTAATTAACAATTTATGCTAGAATTTGTTATTATTATATTTATTGGAATGTTTTATTTTTTTTCTATTTAGTTTAGAATTATTTTACAATGTGTGATACTCAGATCAAATAAAAAGTCGTGTCATAATTGTTTTATAATTTATTATAATCAGCATGTTTGTACCATTTTAATATTTGTACGCCGGTGACGGCTAGACATAGCGTTCTTTAATAACTACAACATCTGTACTGTACCTACCTATGTTCAACAAATAAAGATATTTGTATCAAATGAAAGGGCTTGCTGAGAATATAATATGTAAAATTTTGTTTTAAAAAAAGATTCTAATGTTTTTTTTTTTTTTTTTTTAATTTACCCGTCAAATCTTCACCTACCTAAGTGCTGTCAATGTTTGCCATCTCATCGGAGTTGCTGTGGCCGAATACAGGGCCAGGCAAGGGATTTAACAAGAAGCGTCTGTGTTTATTATCGATAAGTTAAGAAATTCAGTCAATCAAATTATTGTTATAGATAGCAATTAGTTATAGAAACTTTCCTGATAGTTCGACGCGATTAGATTTATATCACAGTGATAAGCGATTGTTTTCGCATACCGGAAGACGTAGCGTTGTTATTTCTCCCTCAAGGTGGAGCGACGACCTGGTCAAGGCTTCGGGAGTCCGCTGGACGTGAGACGCACAGGACCAATGAGTGTGGCGACGTTTGGGGGAGGCCTATGTCCAGCAGTGGACGACTTTTGGCTGTAATGATAAGCGATTTTTACTAAACGATATTGCAAGTGCGTTCACACGGACGCAAAGCCGAATTTCACTTGAATTTTTCTTAGAAATTATTTATTTATTTAATTAAACTTCATATACAATTGGGATCTACCCAATTGCGCAGATCCCTAAGACATATAAATTGCCAAAACTCAATCTGCTTGGTGTACTCCCAACTATGTTAAGGATGCATGCAACTGAATTGATCGCCACCACCGGCAGTACCTAACTGGATAACACGAAACCTTATGGAACGAACGGAACTGAACGCGATCGATGTCCTTTTAGGAAATAGTCCGCAATGTCGCTAGTTACTCGTACGTCAGGACAATTATTTTGTATGCTATGCAGTAGCAGCATCTGTATGGGTTACAGTATATATGTTAATTCAAGGCATCGATCGCAAACTCATTCATTTTGACTATTCATCAATATTCATTGTATGTTTTACGCTGTTGAGTAGGCGGATTTTTAAACATATGAAGTAGGTAACTAGCTTCTGCCAGCGGCTTCGCCCGCGTTTACCTCGAAAATTATCCCTATGGGACATAATCCCGGGATAAAAAGTATCCTATGTGCTATTCCAGACTATAATCTATCTCTGTGACAAGATCCGTCCAGCCGTTTGAGCGTGAAGAGTTCTGAAATCGAGACAATGTAAATGATGTTTTTAAAAATGGAACAAGTTAACAAATGTATCGTATACTATTTGGCTGTTGCGGCTACAAGATCTTTGCCTTATACCTAATAAAGACTAAATAAAAAAATTAAATAAAAAGTGGACGCAAGCAAAAATTTCTGAATGAAATTTTATTCCAAATTTTATTAAAAATGTTTTTAACATCAAGTGATATTGAAAATACACCACCAGATATAACAAATAGAGCAGTTGCGGCTACAAATAATTTACTACCAGAAAAATCAAGACATGTATATGAGAAATGAAATACTTAAACACACTTCCTGAAATACTTATTTGTTTATAATAATAATAATAAAGTCTTTTTATTTCCTATAAACCTTAAGTAAGTAGTTACAGTATATTTTATATTTTCTTAATTCTATGTTAGTAGCTCTATGTATAAATGATTCTAATGTTAGTTTTTTATTAATTTATATTATAGGAACCCCTTGGTAGGGTATAGGCCTCCTCCAATTTCTTCCATTTTACTCTGTCCTGTGCTATTTTTGTCCAGTTTTTTCCTGCCACCGACACTATGTCGTCCGCCCATCGTTTTTGTGGTCTGCCCACATTTCTTTTACCTTGTGGGCCGGTCCATTTCGTGCTCTTGAGAGTCCATCGCTGGTCTGTGCATCTCGCTACATGGCCGGCCCAGCTCCATTTTAGTTTTAGTGCTTGGTGTAGCGCATCTGTCAGTTTCGTTTTTTTTCTTATTTCCTGACTTCTTGTTTTTTGAACTTTCCTTAGGCATAGCATGCTTCTCTCCATGGCCCGCTGACAAGTTCTTATTTTGTTGGTTATATTATTTGTAAACGTCCACGTCTGGGAGCCATAGGTCAATTTTTATTTATATAGCCATAGGTTATTTGTCTATATCTGTGTTTTATTCCTTCCTTCGTAGATAAAATCTTGTATGCAACTGTACGTTATTGGTCTTTTAATACTCGTGCCCACCTATTTCGGTACGCGCTACGCTTGTACCGAAAAATGGCACTCGTATTAAAAGACCGTCCATAACGTAACAGTTGCATAAATAGCTATTATTTTACATAACTCTCCCTCTTTCTCCGGTCGATGTGGAGACATGATGCATGGCGGTGTATAATGATGGAAGCTTTTTTGCTGAAATGATAATGTTGATGACGTTCTTAACTATGCCTAAAGCTTGCTAATTACTGATTAAATAAATTGTGTTCTTTTTTTGCCAACTTCAAAAAGAAAGAGGTTCTTTCGATGTTTTTTTTTAATGTTTGTTACCTCAAAGCTTTTTACTAGGTGAACCGATTTAGATGATTATTTTTGTATTTGAAAGCTGGTGCTTCTCATGTGGTCCCATTTAAATTTGATCAAGATCTGCTAATAATGCTTATTTTCATAGTAATATAAGGTACCAAAACAAAAAATAAACCGACTTCTTTAAAAAGTAATTTTTCTTTTTGTTTTGGAAGCCGGTTTAATTTTTGTTTAAATGTTTACGTGTATTTATCACCCAGGAATTATTCCGTATAGTACTTTATCTTAATATCATAATACAAAAATAATCTTCCAGTCGCGTGTTCATACCTAGTGCAAAGTTCAGTACCTATTAAATCTTGAGATCACTAAACCAACCTACAATAACATAAACAACTTATAATAGAAACACTAATTGTTATTCTATTATTCCTTTATTATTCAAAAAAGACAACGCTGAATGTGAAGGACGGACAAAAAAACAACTATACACGTTCCCCCAAAAGAACAGGCACCTTTTGAGGGTTACCCCCGATATAAATGAGATTCTGCTAACATATGTACATATATGGCAAAAACTTCTACTACTTCGGACATTCATAAAATTTAACGGAAGCTAATAGTCGATCGCTGTTTTGTGAAAAGGCAATACCGCTTTTATTAATGAACGCATTAGGTAATATTTATTATTGTTTTATGATAGCAAAACGATTTTCTAATCGGACTAACGTGTACTTGAGTGATTGTCTTTTAGATCGTCTCCTGTCACAGGACAGTCCTGATGAAAACTTTGCCTTTTTTGGAATTGTTTTAACTTGTATTGGCTCTCTGCTAAGAAAAGTTTTCCACATAGCCTTCTGCTCTTCCATCCTTCTCCGGTAATTTTTCCTATTAATACCTGTAAGTTACCCCAACAGCGTTTCCTAGGCCACCCTCGGCGATGACGCCCATTTTCTACCTATCTGTCAGAACCTTAGCTATTTTTAACTAACTCGTGCTGTTTTACAGAAGACATGGAAACTGGCACCGGCTTAATGAATAAGTACACAGTGCTTCATGCTTATTAGTTGGATGAACAGTGATGCCGGCGGATGCATGGTCTAACAAAAGAAAAAGCTACAGGACATATTGTGCTTGTAACTACATCGAAAGTCTTGGAACACATACTTCAAACTGGACACATATTTGTTGCTTGGCGAAAGTAGTGGTATATGTCGTTCGTCCCCGGCAATACTCCTTTACAAACGAGCTCTACTTGTACTAAAATTAATGATTATATTGTATTGTAAGTCATTAAGAAATGTTCTCATACGCTAAAATTTAAACACTTAACGATAGTATGCGCATGCGCAAATGTCCGGAATCCTGTTCCTTTTATAAAAGTAGAGCAAGGCAACGGCTTCAAAAGTAAAAGCAACAAGCTTTTCCGAGAAATCAAGCTCCTAAAATTATATTGCCTAACAATGATCTGGCTATAAAAATAAACTGCCAGGAAACTAGTTCATGCGCGCGCCAACAGATGGCGTTAAACAAACAAACATTTACTAGGTCACAGTACTAATGTGTTTTCACCGTAACGAGCTAGATGGCGCTGCTAGCATCACGGCTTGGGATACTTGCATTTATTTTTGGTTATAAAAGGTAAACAGGTTGGCGGGCATCATTCTAATTTAAACGTTTTATATTAGTCCGATAGTCCGGGGGAAATTAGGGAAGTTCAGTTACCTACAGCTATGTTTGGCACTTATTTAAATTAGATAAGATTTTTGGCTCGGAGTGGGCAGTCAGCTGACTATTTTACACCGGTTGAGGTATGCGCGGGATTCGGTGCGGCGTTTCTACAAACAATTACTTATAGTACTATTGTAGTACCATTTCAACTAGCTATATAGTTGTAGTTCACTTTAAATTACACGGATTTCTAGTGATATATTTGAAATGTTGTATTCATACTAATAATATAACTATTTCACTAATAAATGAAAACACGCTCATGCAGATTTTCTGTGTTAGACTAGGTTTTTATTATTATTTAACGGTAGGCTCGTTGTTGACCACTATCTTATCTGATGGTAAGCAATGATGTGGTCGACGGTGAAGCACGCTTGCCTAGAAGTAACCTATTCAATCTTGACTTAAAGTCCCCTAGGTTGTAGCTATCAGGAAACAACGACTCAGGCAGGGCATCTACTCCTTAGCTGAGGGCACAAGGTGTACCGATAGCGCAAATGTCTTAATACCCAGATGTAGCTTATATTAGTAGATACTATTTATATTACTGACTATTGCATTAAATCTAATATATCATATTGGCAGGTAACTATTGCAGAAATATCTAAAGGTTTATAAGTTTCTAAGCTACTCTTCCAGCGGTTTCACCCGGGTGAACGTGAAAAATGATCCCAAGGCAACGTATACTTCAGGTATAAAAAGTATCTGAAGTGAAATTGATTCAACGGTTTAGGCGTGAGAACGTAACATGCAAAAATACAGACAGACATAGTGTCTGGATTGCCATCTTAGTGTGGATAATTAAACACGATACATCAATATGGGCATAAAAAAAACAATCTCATGAAAATTATAGACGGTATAGCCGTCAACACACAACTCCCTGCCTACTCCTAATTTATTTGGGGTCAACAAAGCATGCCATTTTTCAATAAATCTCTTTTGGCATGGTAATCATTCAATCTTTTTTTAACCCCCGACAGAAAAAGAGGAGTGTTATAAGTTTGACGTGTGTACCTGTGTGTTTACGTATCTGTTTTTGGCATCATATCTCCTAAATGGATGTACCGATTTTGATTTCGTTACTGTTTATTTGAAATGTGTCTTTATTGAAAGTGTTCTAAGCTATATTTGATGAAAATCGGTTTAGCTGTTTAAAAGTTATAGGCGTTTTTCTGTTTGAATCGGGTGTTGTTCGCAAGATATCGCATTTTAATTACGTGTTCAATAGATTTTCGATCGAAGCGTGTCCTACTACTAGAAAAAATTATGTAGCATGAAATAAATGTGGCGAGTTTTTTTTTTTAATTTTACTTGTCTAGTAATTTTTCAGTTAATTCATACATCGTTTATTTTGTCCTCTTCTTGCCATTTACATTTTTACTAATAACTTTTCTCAAGATATATGTTTCTCATTCTTCCATATTATATGGTTCATATAGCCGATATGTAGTCAGTCAACGAGAGATATTAGTCCAGTATATGCACTAGTTCATACTATTAATAATAGTACCTGGGCGACCGAGATTTGTTCGAGAAAACGAATTCTCAGATATGAGCTTCTATATTGAACATATATTGAAAAAAAATTTTCGAAATCGTCGAAATCGCCGTTTTCGAGAACTCGTTCAATAGCTTAGCATCATCATAAGCAAATTGCAATAAGCAAACGAATTGTTTCACCGCTATTAGGTCAGACGTTAGTGGGTATCAAAGAACAGCGCAGCCTGAATACAACAATAGATTTCAAAACGATCTTTTATGAGCTCGCTCAATTAGAATGAACAAGATACTTTACAACCTGCGGTACTACCACAGAGTACGGATCGCCGCCAATCTGGCAGTGACTAACAATTTTCAAAACCCATTTTTACAGTTAAGTGCAGTTCAAATCACGCCATAATACCATTAAAATGATTCCTTTATGTGACGTTATTTTTTATCTCTAATCAATTTTTTGCCTGGCATTACGTTTCAATCAATAACAAACAAATAAAAAACAGGATTCCGTGCGAAACCATAAGGGCTCTAATCTCAGCATGATATGTACTGAACAGCTCATTTTTCTTACTTTAAATTAAGGCTACGGTTGTAAACACCTCACTTCAGAACTGTTATTTAACTATTGTTTGAAAGTTGATAATATTTTTTTCCAATAAAAAACATTCTTTTGCACAAGCTTTTTAGCTTACCGTGCATTGTCATCCAAACCAAAAGTGTGTGCAAAATTTCATCATAATCAGTTGAAGATAACTGCTTTAAAATTTAGTTACAAGATTCAACCCGAACACAGTTACATACATACTTCTTCTTATTCGTTGTCTTTATTTCTGAAGGTCGTGCCCATCATGGAAAGCTTTCACGGAGTCATTGCAAGCCACTCTGTCTTCGGCTCTCTCAGGGCAGTGGTCACCGTGCGTCCCATAATCGCCCTGAGCTGGTCTGACCACCGAGTGGGTGAGCGTTCGATACATACATTGCAAGTTATATAAAATCTTGTAAAATTTGGGGGAAGTGGAAGCGCTTTTTTCCATAAACTTTGAGACAGAACAAAGTTTGCCGGGTCAGCTAGTTAATAATATGTGACCACAATATTTCGACCACCAGTTTCGACTTTCATACCATGCCAAAATTGACACGGGCCGTCAATGTCTTTGGGTAAAAGGTAACGCTCACTGACAAGCTTGGTTTGAACAACACGGTCAATATAGTGCACCTGGGACTGTGTCCTCAATCTGACGTTCGACTCTTCTTATTGGCGCACGACTCACGAGGTGAACGCGCTGCGCGGGCAGAAGGAGGTGGGGTTAGGTGCACATTCAAGTTAACCGTGTTATATGTTAAGGTCTGGCAATGTCATTTCTCTGTGGCCAGCGAGACATCTCCATGCTCTGTGGGTAACTGCAGACAATCAACCGCAAAACGCAAACTATGTTTTCCAGTCTTCGTTTGATGAAATAAGATATTGCGAATAAAGCCAATAACGTGTTTGCTTTGTGAAGTTAGCCATTACTAATATTAAATCTTTTCATTTCTAGACTACCAGTCCTGTTGGTTAGGAAGTGGTATAAAGATAACCCCTTTTATATCGGACATTGAGACCGTTATTTTAAAAGCTTTTACTAAATTGCTTACCTTATTTTTACGCAAGTAAATTCTTAACATTATTGTCGTACATTTTGTCAAGATTTAATTTGTTGACATCTCTATAAGCAGGTAGCTTTTTTCATACTTACCTCGTTCTTTTACAGTGTACATTTATGTAAATATTTAAGCCAAGAAACAGAAATAATGTCTTCCAAAAATTCTGTCTGGTTTGTACTGACAGTATAGAAAAGTCCAAAGCCATAAGAGTTACAGAAAATCTGGCTCAGAAACCTCTTATTTTGCTTTCTCTTATTAGGTTTTTACGAGGACATTGACTGGTCCCGTGCGTCCCGCATCCAGCGGATCACCGCAACCTTAACCAGGTTATGACCTAGTTAAGGTTGGGATGTCCACCTGGTGGAAGGCCTACCAACGCATCGTCTTCCGGTTCGCGGTCGCCACTCCAGTACTTTTTGCCCCATCGGCCATCCGTTCTGCGAGCAATGTGCGCTGCCCACTGCCACTTAAGCTTGGCAATTCTTCGCGCTATGTCGGTAACACTGGGTCTCTTGCGAATCTCTACATTTCTGATTCGACCACGTAAGATCTCTACATTTACGACCGATATAACGAGTAAATCTGTTTTTATTAAATATGCCTGGTGGGCCGCTGCAGGCATAATTAGTCAAAATCTAAATCAACCTTTTTTATTTCACATAGGCCTACATGGGCACTTATAAAAAGTTGACAAAAGATGCACGGTTCGGGTTGATTGTTTCCTATGCAGAAGAACCGGCAAGAAACTCCATGGTTACTCTTTTAAAAATGGTTTGGTTTCACAATATTTCCATGTTACAGCATCAGTACTATGGGCGGACAACATAGGCCCGACAATAAGTCGTAAGAAACCAAAAACAAAAGATTATATAATACTCGTATATAAAACTTTAACAGATGTTAACTAGCATCTAGAACGCCTACAATGTTCACACATTCACAAAATAATCGGTAAAAGAATCTATACAAAGGTAAAAAAAAAAATATAATAAGACTAAATTTAACATGCCACATGTTAAATTTAGTCTTATTATATTTTTTTTTGTTGTTATCAGATGTTAAATGCAAACGCATATCAAATGTTGTTATCAGTGCTGTAACTATTCTTAGCAAGGAATTCTGAGTCGGATGGGGAAAGCCCCCGTACTCCAATGAACCCCATTGCGATTGCTGTGTTACATCCCAAACAAAGCCTCACCTCTTGTCTTACCCTCTGAAAGACAAGCTCTAGACAAGTGGAATTCGATGTCAGCGAAGACTATAGTCGAAATGTCAAAAAGTACGGGATTAATCACGTGATTTTTCTATATCGCTTGTCAATGCCATACTAATTCGCTTTTCTGAAAATCGCTATTGCCACACTTTCGATGGTAGAATGTCACGTGTCTATTGCCTAGGATGCTGTCGACTTGGCTGAATTTATTATATTATTTTATTAGGAATCATCAAGAAGAAATTATATTACTAAATTGCCTTTAAAAACTGGCCCAATTTACTCATCTTTACCAACAAATCACACATGAGCAAAAAAAAATATTATACTAAACTAATTTCGTGTTTAAAGAGCTAAAGTTTCCTAACGGCCTAATTAAGTTTGGAACTCTACCATCAGAGTTGAAAAGAAACTGTGTATTCATAGACGGATTACCCCACACTATCTATAGTACCTGAGCGACCGAGCTCTGCTTTGCTGAAAATATAGAATACTACGTTTTCTAAAAATGAATCCTAGCTCGATCGATTTATGGCCACCGAAACCCCTGCATATTAAATTTCATGAATATCGTTGGAGCCTTTTTTTATTGCTGGTAGGCTTGCACTTGACCACTATCTCACCTGATGGTAAGTGATGATGTGGTCGAAGGTGTAGCAAGCTTGCCTAGAAGTAACCTATTCACTCTTGACTTAAAGACCCCGAGATTGTAGCTATCGGGAAATGTATTATGTATATACATATATACAAGAATTGCTCGTTTAAAGGTATTAGATAGATAAATAAAGCTTTGACGACTATAAAACACACAGTATATGGATAGCCTTATTTATAAAAGGTTTTTACAAGCTTTATATTATCTTGGTACGGGCACTGAAATCTCTATATAGGGAATCCAGTGCTTGTATTAGGATTGATTGGGCGTATACGGACTGGTTTTCCATCTCAAGGGGTGTTAGACAGGGCTGTGTAGCGTCACCGTGCCTGTTCAAGCTGTACATGGATAGTTGTCTGAGGTTTGAAAGAGCATGAGTGCGGATTGAGGATGAATGAGTTGCCTGTCAAATGACTTCTCTATGCAGACGATCATGTTCTACTTGCATCGTCAGCAGAACAGTTGCAGTTGCATGGTGACTGTGATGAATGAAGCTTTTAAGTTAAAAGGGATGAGTATAAATGTGAACAAGACTAAGGTAATGGTGTTTAGAGAGAAGACAATGTATCGGAGTGTGAAGTGCAAATAAATGTTAAGAGTGTGAAGCAAGTGAACGAGTTTATATCTGGGAAGTATGTTCACAAGGGATGGAAAGATTGAAGAGGATGTGGAAAGGAGAGTGAATGCAGGGAATAAAGTGCATGGTGCTATGCATGCAGTTGTGACCAACAAGTCGATGTCTTCGGAGGCTCGACTCGCCGTTCACCGTGCTGGTGCCTACACTTATGTATGGAAGTAAAGGTTGTGTATGGCAAAAAATACATGAAAGTAGGATTAATGCAGCAGAAATGCGTTCCTTGCGAAGTATGTATGGTGTAACTTTAAATGATAGATCGAGGAATGATGTAATAAGACAACGTTGTGGTTTAAAAGAAGATGTACTGACTTAAATTGAAAAGATTATGTTAAGATGATTTGGCCATGTTGAGAGGATGAATGAAAGGCGACTAACGAAAGGTATTTGCAGGGCAAACGTGAATGGAAACGCCGGGAGGGGACGCCCTAGAAAGACATACATAGACCTTATTGGTGATGTTCTTCAGAAAGGCCAGGTGCACAGTACTCATAACCGGCGTGTGTGTATGACTAGATGTAAGAATGTGAATGAAGCAAAAGAAGTATGAAAGGATCGTAGCAGGTGGCGTTCTGTAATTTCTGCCTGCCCCCATGTGAAAAAAGGCGTGAGTTTATTAATAATATGTATGTATGTATATTACCTTGGTTTCGTATGTTTGTCCGACACTAGTAATCGATTAATCATGCACTTCCTGGCATCCGATTAAGCTGACACTTCGCGTACTTATGTTACTTTGGAAATTTTTAAATAATATGGTACTGAGGAGCAGGTCTCATGATGGAGCCGGGAGGCCATAGTAACTCCTCAAACAGACAAGATAACACCTTCGTGTTAGGACTCTTTGGATATGTATTTACAAGTGAAATTAAGTTTTGTAATCTTTTGTAAATTTTTTGATTGAAAAAAGATTGCGAATAAAGCTTGTTTTAAAAATATTTTTCTTAAACATGCATGGTAATATTGTCATTATTTTCGAAAACAGAACACGCGAAGTATCGATTTTACGGACAAAGAAAATCAAATTCATTGCAGGAGCGTTTTTTGAATTTAGAACATTACAACGCTCCAGCAATGTTGTTGTAACTTTTAATAAATTAAATGTATAATGTAAAAATTATGTTTTATTTCCCTGCATTCTTTTGAGAAACGCACTATATATGCCTCGGCGGCAATGGCAAAAGCCTGTCTCGAATTAGTGAAGCCTTGGCCTTCAATCTCATATTCGACCTGCAAAGCCTATTTCCCGGCATTTGCAATAATGTACTATTACTGGTAATAAATATTATTAACTATATTATTACTTTAAGCACTGATTAGTAGATTTATAATAGGGATGATTCATGGGTAGAAAAATAATAATTCTAGTATGATTATGAAATATTATTGGTAACGTATTTTTTGCTTTATTAAATCAATAACAATTGACCCTATTAAATTTTCTATGGAGGGTTTGAATTTAGAACCTGCTAATCAATATTTGAACTAATCATAATGGTTTTTTTTTTTATAAATATAGCCTCTAGCCTTTTAATCAAAGCAGCCAAATCTAGAATTTAGCTACTCCTAATAATGACAGATGCAGTAGCGTGCACGGCGCATATATCATACAGATAGGCAACGGAACCGAGTCTATTTAGGTGCCGCCGGCCGCAAGATGGCGCACGCGTAGCCCAGTTTATTTTCATTGAAGCAATAAATATCGGCGCAATCGACAGAGATAATTCATGTTTAATGAGTACCGATCGCCTATTCAGAATACACAAAATTTATTAGGGTAACTGAAATTTTGGGTTATTGAAACGACAGTAAGAGTATTTAATACATAAACTCGCGCCTGTATGCCCCGCGGGGTAAGGCTGAGTTGCACTTAGTTCACCCACCTACGGGAACGCACGTACTGCCTAGCACGGCCATAATACGGGAATCGAAATAATCCTACTATTACCATAAACGCGAAAGTTTGTGATGAAACTTTACAGTCGTTATGGATCAGAATATAGCGATAAGCGAGCGGGGCTGCTATAATATACCGCATAAAAAAATCTATGTCAAAAAAAAAATCTCTCTGGAAGATCATACTGATCCTAATAAAAAAAAACTTTTTCACAAAAAAAATACTACCGACTTCCAAATAAGAAAACTACCAATTCAAAAATAACTTTATTTTTGGTTGTCGGTGTCTTTAGTAGGTACTCGTACCATTTTTTTGCGTTATGGAAGTCGGTGGACTTCCAAAAATGAAGTTCTTTTTCCGTTTGTAGTTTTCTTATTTGGTAGACGGTAGTATTTTTTTGTAAAAAGTTTTACCTACGTAATAGGCAAATAGTTTAGTAAGGTACCTATAATGCCAGAATAGATTACCCGAATATCATGAAAATGAAAATAACCGGTGAAATGAGAGATCTGCTTACCCCTTAAGAGCGTACTGGCGTGATGTTATGTTATGAAATGGTATAAACAATAATAAAAAAACTTTTTGCAAAAAAATACTATTTATTTAATATTTGGAAGTCGGTAGTATTTTTTTGCAAAAAGTTTTTTTATTTTTCACTTTTTAGTTGTACGTACCTAATAGGCAAGTAAGTAAGGGAACTATTTCGACAGAATAGATTTCATGAGACTTGAACATAACCGGTGAAATGAGAGATCTGCTTACCCCTTAAGAGCGAACTGGCGTGATGTTATGTTATGAAATGTTATAAACAACAAACAGACATGCGATTGCAGCAATCCCGAGAGATTTGCCGTTATTTATTGAAGAGTTCTGTTGTATATCTCCGAAGTTCTTCATCAGATCTTCACAAAATTAAAATGGGACCAATTTCGGAACATACTTTTTCAAACAAAAAAGAATTTTCAAAATTGGTCCACAATTGACGAAGATATCGGTGAACATACAAAAAAAAAGAAAAAAAAAAAAAAACTTGAAGTCGAACATAGAACCTACTCCTTTTTGGGAAGTCGGTTAAAAAGACATGCGATTGCAGCAATCCCGAGAGATTTGCCTTTTTTTATTAAAGAGTTCTGATGTATATCGCCGAAGATCTTCATCAGATCTTCACCAAATTAAAATGGGACCAATTTCAGAACATAGTTTTCAAAAAAAAAAAATTTCATAATCGGTTAACAATTGACGGAGAAATCGGTGAATATACATAAAAAAACAAACATAATGTCGAACATTAAAATATAATATGTATACACATATTCTGTAATAGTCTAAGGATGGCAAAAAAATAATAAAGGCTTTTTTATTTTATTAATGTCGAACATAGAACCTCCTCCTTTTTGGTAAGTCGGTTAAAAATATTTCACTGGTGAACACTACAATATAGCTTAATTAATGTCTTTGGCGGCTTTATACCCTGACAAAATGTTCGGAAAAAAAAATTGCAGTAATAAAGTAAAATGGTTCCTACGGGACCGACCACGCTAATGAAACCACGGGATTAAGCTAATTAATCGTTAGTAAAAAGCTAATTGACTGGCTGAATGTTCACTGCAAAAGGGATTTATTTTTTTACCCATTCTTAACAAAAGCCTTACACGGTGGTGCAAAAATAAAGACTAGTTTTTCGGAAAAATCCTTATTTTTGCAAAAAGTGTCGCCATATGCCTAACTGATGTCTTAAAATCATCATGATTCCGGTGTGTGAGAGTGCCGGAGCCAGACATGATGAAGAGATCCATCCTTTTTAGAATTCCGTACCCAAAGGGTAAAAAAGGGACCTTATACTAAGACTCCGCGGTCTGTCTGTCTGTCCGTCTGTCACCAGGCTGTATCTCATGAACCGTGATAGCTAGTCCGTTGATTTTTTCACAAATGATGTATTTCTGTTGCCGCTATAACAACAAATACTAAAAACAGAATAAAATGAATATTCAAGTGGGGCTCCCATACAACAAACGATTGTTTTTTTGCCGTTTTTTGCGATAATGGTACGGAACCCTTCGTGCGCAGTCCGACTCGCACTTGGCCGGTTTTTTCTCAACATAATCATGGTGGCCTTGGCACTTTGTAGAACGGCTCGTGCACCTTAATTGCGTATCTGTTTTAACAGCACAAAGCACACGTCTTACCTTTCATTTTGGTAACTCAACAATATTCATTGCGAGTTTTACGCTTCCAACGCTGTGTTTCCAAAATCTTTCAGCCCAATCGAAATACTCGTACATACAATAAAACGTCAACTAGTCCAAAAAACCTTCCTCAAAATCGCAGAAAAAGTTTTATTCAAAAATCAAAGTGAAATCATCTAAAATCTCTACTATGTACTGACGTACGGCCTCCTAGATACATTTTCAATGTGGCATTGACGGCGTCAACTCACATACACCGATCATTCGCCACATAAACAATAAGAGTGACCTATTCTAGTAAGCAGTGCTTGTTTACAAATGCTTTACTGATTCTCGAAATGGGCCTTCCTAGGAATCATAATACTGAAACATCTCTTAATATATTAATAGTAGATTAGTAGCCAAGGGCTGTAAGGCATCAATAGGCGCCTATAGTTCGAGGGTGCAGTTGGTGCTTACACCCGAGCTAACTATTCTGCTTTACATCTCGATTGTGAGATAAGTAGAAAAAAACCGGCATTACAAGATTAAAATATTTTATTTGTTGAAATTTATAGTGAAATGAGAACAATTTTCAAATTTTAAGGACAGGTGTTTTTTGGGTATGTTAATAGTTTGAGATTGTGATATTTGTTGGTCATGGACAAAATCTGACGGGATGAAGCTTTCTTCAGCAGAAGTTGATGGTTGCGGATCATCTCTTGAAAAAGATGTTTCATTTTTTGAAAGCTGAATAGTTTTCGTTATTTTGTTGGTAATTTTACTTTTATTTTGTATGGAATCTTCAATGTAACCTTCAACCACCTTGCTGGATTTCCACCCACCGTGCCTTTTTATAGTGGTTAAGTTAGAATCTCCAGAATCGGCTAAAAGTGTAGCCGATGTTCTCCGGAAGCAATGACCTGTGTACAATTCCGGGTTTGCTAACTTTGAATCACTTGCGATTTGCTTCGGCATACTTCTGATTGTATTTTTTCCAATAACTTGTTTGTATCACTTGCCTTGGTGGTACTTCAAAAAAATATCGGTTGGTGTTTACATTTTCAGGACGAAGATTTCTGTATTTTTGTACGAATTCAGAGAATTCTTGAGGAACTACAAATGTTCGGTCAATTTTAGTTTTTGTGTTCGGTAGTTTAATTACTAACAACTGACCATGTTGTTCTATGTTCGCTATAGTTATAGTTGTTAATTCAATACCTCGGCATGCGCCAGTTATACCGAAGATAAGAACTGCCTAAAACAAGCGAAATATAAAAATAAGTATGTTTTATAGGATTGTAAGAGTATAAAAAAATAATTATGAAGTATTACCATTATATTATTATTATTTTACGTACCTTTACAGCTAAATATATGTCATCAGGGGCTTCATTTATGAATGTTTTTACGTCTTGCGCTGTAAAAACCTTTGAATTTTTACTTTTGTGCCCAGCAGATTGTCTTTTTAGAAAAGATGATAATTTTGAATAGTTCTTGATATTGATCTCGTGTTTAGTACTCATAGTTGGTTTTAACATTGAATAAATGCACCACAAACTAGATGGCTGCAGCTTTTTTGATAGCTCACTAAAGTATATTAAGAATACAGTCTCGGATAAAGACTTTACTCGTTTTTCTGTCCGCCACTTTATGAACTCGTCGTAAGTTTTCAAATATCTCTCTTTACAAGTTTCAGGCAAAATATTTTTAATTGCTGCTTCAGCTTCCATTTTCATTGAATCGGGAGTGCAGCTTATATCTTCATCACTTGAAGAACTCGTGTTTTTTCTTAATTAGCACGTAATTATAAAAAATCCCAAAAACAAACAATATTTAAAGTAAAAGTTTTCGACTCCCGCCCAAAAAAAAAAAGATCGAAACCTAGTAAAAAATTTTTTTACAAGATTTCGATCTTGAGCTTCTCTATTGAGCTTCACCGTTCGATATTTAAAATTGATGACTATTATACTCACACGAAGACAAGGCTGAATAGCAAAGCGACCTCTCTGGTCATTGTGCTGAATGCATGATGTCTATTGCCATTAGATATGTACGCGAACTTTTTGAAAGTAAGAAGTGTTTTTTTAATTACTTACCGCCCTAGGGCTTTTCTAGCTACATTATTACCCTAGAGCGCTAATTAGTCACCTACAAGCCCCATTTGGAGGTAATAAGAACCTACTTACCGAACATGAGAGATGTAAAAATATATTTTCACACACTTTACCAGGCTTTGCAAACTCTATAACCTTAAAACAACACAACAACAAATAGTATAAAACAAAGACGCTGTCTGCCTTTGTCTTTTTCTTCCGAACCACGCAACGAATTTTAAAAGGGCGTTAAACAAGGGTTTTGTATGTAATTGGTCCCGTGTGTGTCGCTAGTAGATAATATTTTACAATTATTACAATACTTTTGAATAACCAGTTTATTTACGCAATTTAAATTGAGCCTTACCTTCAAGGTCATTAATAACTTGCATGGGTAGCATAAGCTAACACCGTGCTAGCGATTTTGCCAGCGATGGCCTGCGTTACCGCGCCAAGAGGATTATAGCCACAGCGGATTTCAAAAGCAGTTGAACTGTTACTCCGTTTTGTGATAGACGGGGCTGGCCATATTATCACAAGCTGCTGGCAACATTGTAGAGACCTAATCTGAAATATCTAAGTACGGAAAAAAATATTTTATGCGCTTTTTTATGTTGACCAAATTGTGAAATCTTGAATTGGAAGGTGATCCTGCAGTGAACCAAGAAAAGGTCGAAATTAATATTAGCTTGTGAACAAGGGAATAGGCACTAATTATTGTCGTTAAGTTTTGCTCTGTTTAAACCATCAAACAATACATAAAATTAACTATACTATTAACTAGGGAACTAATAAACATTTTATTTCATATTTTCGTCACGGCCCGTGTCGAAAGTATGTACCTAATAAAATAACTATTTTGAGTTTCTTTTTTTTCTCATTTTATTTTGGTACCTTATTTATTACCATGAAAATACGCATTATTAAGGATGACTCAAAAACTCCACATCAGATGTTGATCAAATAGGACCACATGAGAAGCACCAGCCAACAAATAAAAAAAAAGGATCAACAAAATCGGTTCATAAATGAACCAAAGCAAGAAGTAAAAATCGTATTGAAACCTCCTCGTTTTTGAAGTCGGTTAAAAATAGACCAGCAGTTTATGCTCTACAAAAAACAGATGAATATCCCCTGAACCCAACACATTACTGCCAAACTCATAACCCGTCCAGTAGTCAACTAAATAAGCCATTAACACAAACAGAATGTGCGAAAAAGCGGCCACGAAAATATAGTCATGAAATTTGGTTCACGATATCACTAACAAACAGAACATGACATTTAATTAATTAAACCCACCTATTTTTTGTTTTTAAATATGAAAACCCTACTCTTAAACGTTATCTGTTAATACCCTTATATTTACAAGCGTACGCTATTAAATTTCAACATTCGACCGTAAAACTTCACTTGTTTTTTTTTGCATACGATAATAGTACATTGTGTATTAAGGGCGGTAGGTAAGGAATTACGATCGAGATTCTAGTAGAAGCCCGAAGTCGAAGACTGAGGGCTTTCTGAGTCGAGGTTCGTCATTCCCGTACCGCCCGTGATCCATACAATGTTTTTCATCACATTTGCCAGTAATAATTATGAATTATAGCTTTAATACACAAGTCAGCACAGCTGTTATTACGAAATATGTGAACTTTTTTTTAAGCGGTTGGCGAATTTTTGCCCACACCACAGATTTTACAGTGTTTCGTTCAGAAACTTTAAGGGCAAATACTTACACGTAGGTATACATCCATGACGGAGTGTAAAAAGAATTAAATAATTTCGACGTTTTCTAAATATAACTATTAAAATCGATTATTAAGAACATTAGTTGAGTATTTAAGTAACATGTAGTAGAGAGATTGCAAAGAAATTCCTGTTTAGATAACATTTAAAGACAATTTTTCAATTGCGTGTAAACTCCTTGCTTGAACTTGCATGACCTGTGTGCTGTGCCATAAATTAAAAAAATATTACTTACCGCACTAGGGTTTCATGACAAAAAGAAAGCCCGAGGGTTTTATATGGGGCATTACGGCCAAGTTAACCTATATGTTTAGATACTTTTTACGTGCAAGTGTGATGAAAAATCTATTACAATTTCAATTCACACACACACACTACATCTAATATTGATTCAGTAAGATCGAGAAGGCTCCCCTTCCTATGTAATTAATATTTTGTTTGTGTTACGAGTACGTGCATTCGTTAGTACAAGGTAATTGTCTAGCTACAGCCTTTCGTCACAAAATACGTAAGCGGCGCGCGGCGGCGCGATACTTTCATTTTGTGCTTTCGTAGAGGGTCCGCTACGGTGCTACGCGGCTACGACGTAGCATACCACACCGGCTAGGAGTGAATTTGATTGTACTCATAAATAATAATTTTATTTTAAAATTTCTTAGCTAAAGGCTTAATTAAAATGTGTCCTTATGTTAAGGTTACTTACCATTACTTGAATAGTTTTATGTTTTTTTTTAATAAAGTTCTATGCATAAATTAATAATAAGTCAAAAATCTAAAATAACAAAATTTCCTTGATAGAAAATCATCACGAAATTACCTCTTAGTTCAATGTGTTTTCGATTTATACTAATTATGCTGCACCTTGCAGAATAAAAATTTGATATGCATTTAATGAATGGGGTGCACTAGAGGAGCTTCCCCGAGCGATGTCTAGATCATAATAATTAAAAGTAAAACTCTTTATAAACTAACTGCCGCACTCAGAAACATTTAAGTACAAAATCTATACTAAGGTTCGCCTTAAGTAACCGTTAACGGCTCTGAGTGCGCAAGTAAGCTTTTAATTAACTAAAAAACTGGCCAAGTGCGAGTCGGACTCGCGCACGTAGGCTTCCGTACCACTATCGCAAAAAACGGAAAACGTTTTTTGTAGGTGAGCCCCATTTAAATATTTATTTTAATCTGTTTTTATTATTTGCTGTTATAGCGGCAACAGATATACATCATCTGTGGAAATTTCAACTGTCTAGCTATCACGGTTCATGAGATACAGCCTGGTGACAGACAGACAGACAGACAGACAAGACGGATCATGGAGTATTAGTCCCGTTTTTACCCTTTGGGTACGGAATCTAAAAAGTACGAAATACATTTTGCTTGTCAATACACATCCAATGTACCCAAACAAGATGGTGCTATCTTAACTGATTGAGGAGGTGCTATGGCCACCTTCGAGATCCATCATGAGACCAGCTCCATAGGGCTCTATTATTTCAATGTTTCCAAAGTTACATAAGTACGCTAAGTTTCAGCTTAAGGGCTCTTATCATAAATTTGCCTTTTAGACAATCTTTTTTAAACAGGCAAATTAGCGCCCGCAAAAAAATAATATTATGATAGATACATCCTTGCTCTAGTAAAATTAGTACCTCAACACACGTTGGATCACAGTATTCGCGATCTAAACAATATCTGAAACAGGATCGATTTCAAAAACATTTTCGCTTTGGGTATAACTGCATGTACAGATAGCTAATCGTATTTAGGATTATTTATGTATTTATTTTGGAAAAACAAACAGTTACACAAAACAATACACCGGCAAAAAAAGTAACATATATGTGTAGCCCACGACATAAATCAAAAATAATTAAATGCATAAAATATTTAAAATTAATAAATAAATAAAATGTCAAAATTAGGCAACTAAAATGTCTAAATCAATTAAAATTAAAAATTATTTAAATGTAAAAAGTAATTTAAATTCTAGTAGAGTATACTTGTATCTAGATCTTTGTATTAATCGTTTATTTTTTAAATAAACTTCAATATTGTATCTCAGCACGTCAAAGAGCATATTAAGAGTCCTGAGTGACTAAAAGTAATGGCGAAAAATAAAATAATAGGTAGAAGATGGCACTCACTTATCTTCGGAAGCTCAGACAATATATTATTGTTTTAATTCACATTACTTTCACTTAAAATTCAAATATTTCTATTTGTATTGTTGACATTTTTGACATCTGACATTATAGTAAAAATCGTGTCAAAAAGAAAAACAGCTCAGGAGAGTAACTGCAAAAATTGATTACTGTTTGTAATACTTTGTAATAATAGCATGCTTCACCGTAGACCAATGCCATCGCTTAACATCAGGCGAGATAGTGATCAAACGCGAGGCTATAAGCAATAAAAAAAATAATTATGTCTATACGTAGTATAGTGTTGTTAGTCTGGGTGCATCGTCCTCAAGTATATGTATAAATGTATGTATGTAAATACATGAGAAACACTTTTTTTTAAAGAGTAAGTGTGGAGTTTCTTGTTCGTTCTTCTCCATAACAAGCTACTTTTCCGAATAGACGGTAGAAACAATCATTTAATAAAAATTGACTTTTAAAAATACTGCTTAATGGCATAATTGAAATTAAAAAAAATACTTTGACTATGACTGTGGCATAAATTTTCCGCGAAGAGGTCAGCGGTCACCAGCGGCGCCAAAATCGAAAGTTACATAAATCGTTGAAAAGAGGTCGCGGGTGGAGGTAGCCTTTTTGGCGTCTTCAGGCTCGAATAAACCAGCCTTGATCGCATGCCAGGAGGTTACGCAAATATTAGTATGATGGAATTGTTTCTCTTTAAAAGTTCTAAAAAAAAACCGCAAGAGCATTTTTTTTTTTTATTATTTTCATCCTGCGATCGGCTTCACAAGCCCTTAACAGATCTGTTGTAGGAGTTATTGTCAGGAAAGGACTGTTCCTCCAGTGAGGAAGCTGTCTCTTATTAAATTGGAATTTGTTAGTGAACAAAGTCCCATATGTGTTGTCTTTTCAGCCTTCTGTCACCCATAGGTTCACATAATACGCGACAGCATATGTCTCTCTTCTAAGATTTACTCATTATAACCTTTTTTATGGTAATCAAATTTGTTCATTTTCGAAGGAGTTTTATTAATATCTATACCAATATTATAAAGCTGAAGAGTTTGTTTGTTTGTTTACAAACAGGGTAGGTAGATAGATAGCCAGTTGACGGGAGCGAAGCCGCGGGGGTCAGCTAGTAAATTATACTACTTAAAATGGGCCCAACTCATTCAGTTTAGGTCATAACAAAATATGATGCATTTACCATCGGCACGAAAGGAAGACATATTTCACAAGCCAGGACGTGCACTGTGAGAACGACTCCGTAGATTGGTATACTCCAGACATAATTCTCTCCCAAGTCTGTGTATCTGTATCACTTGGCGCTGTGTACAGGAAAGAGCTATTTAATACCTACAGCTAATAAGCTTATAAAAGCCCTTGTTCGTGAAAAATGCCAGCATGATTCTCGAACAAAAGGTGCAATGAAAGTCCATGGGAACCTGTGCGTTGTGTCCCGTGGAATATTTCTTTCAATAGAATTTTAATTTTTCAATTAGCTATTCTCTCTCTCCTCTCCTCTCTTATATATGCCTTTTGTATGCATAATGGACGGAAGCTTTTTTATTACTAGTGTTATAGGATTGTTACATGATTTTTATTCGTGGAAATGTGTGTCCACAAATAAAATCCGGCCATGTGCGAGTCAGACTCGCGCACGAAGGGTTCCGTACCATTATAGCAAAAAACGGCATAAATATCACGTTTTTGTATAGGAGCCCCCCTTAAATATCTATTTCACTCTGTTTTTAGTATTTGTTGTTATAGCGGCAACAGAAATACATCATCTGTGAAAATTTCAACTGTCTAGCTATCACGGTTCTTGAGATACAGCCTGGTGACAGACAGACAGACAGACGGACTGCGAAGTCTTAGTAATAGGGTCCCGTTTTTACCCTTTGGGTACGGAACCCTAAAAATCCTGGAACCACTCCACTCTGTACAATTTTCCATATCTGCATTTTTTTTTTTCTATTCTGGTTAAGACCATTCGGATGTTGTTTGAAAAGTTTTTGTGTAAATATATATTCGGTAAACCTCCCTTATCCGGGTCCTATTGAACCTCGACGTTGAATAAACTGAAAATATTAATCTGGCCAATGTATCTTCTCCTAAAATGGTAGTTGTAGTAAGTTTTATCCATGAATTTTCCCTATTCGTCATTTCGGAAATCAAGTAATAATTAACTATCAAGTAATAATTGGCATCAATCCCCAGTCAATCAATCTTCGTACTAAGTTCAAACTATGTTGGAAACGGTATCCAGTTACAAGTATTTTGCTTAGACCGACTACATATCTAACCCCACTACCCAGTAAATCAAAATCAACAAGATGGAAAGGAAAAAAGTAAATATATTTTTGCACAAATTTAGAGGCTTCTCTCTAAAGAGAAAGTGTGCGTCACAGCTGCGCCAATTCAGCAAATACCAAACAACTAGTACATAGTTGCCTGACGCTGGTTTTAATTGAACCTCGCAGATTGATCTACCACTTGGCAAGACTCATTGTAAGTGCCTTTTCACACGCCCCGGTTGCCGGGTAGCCGGTGCCCGGTAACTGGTGGCGAATATATTATAAACCATCAACCAATCACATGCGAGATGAAAGACGCGATGGTCCTTCGATTTCCTTCTAAGTGATTGGTCAATTGTTCATACTCTTTGCCTTTCCGATGTCATTACGCAATAAGGCTGCTGGTAATAGCTTAACGTGCTTTCTGAGGCATCTCGTTATATAAAGGATGGTCACCCATCCATGGCAAACGTTGCATCACCTTGAATATCAATCAATTAAATCACATATTCCACATAAATGTGGCAATCCGTGGTGCCAACCACCTCTGGCCATCCATTAGAAGCGATAGCGTAAAGATAGCCCGTAATAAATTTCCATTAGTTACGCGATGCGTTTATATGCAGCAGAGAATTTCGATGGAGGTTGAATGCCGCCGGGAGGTAGGTATGTAAATCTCGAGATCGTTACGATGCCAACTGACGGAAATATTATGTAGGTACTAAGATGGCTAGCTGAGAATTGATCCTGATTAGCACATGTACCTACCTACCTATACATGACATATCCATACTAATTAGAGATGTGCCGACTATGACTTTGGCCGACTATCTGAATAGGTAGTCGGTTGTAAAGAGGACGACTAGTTGGCCAAGCCGATCACGGTTTCGGAGCTATTCGGCAATTTCCGTAACGTTTCGTTTACAGCTGATTCGCGCGCTAGCGCCGCCGGCCGCCTGCTAACGTGTCAGAACATGTTTTGTTTACTTCGCATTGTTTCTTGATTTTTGCTTTTGCACGGGTGAGAGCGGTGTTTTTGTGTAAAAAAATAAAGACAATAATGTTATTGTTCATTCAAGTGAAAGAGCTCATATAAAATTTGATCATTTCAACAAGGAAGTCTCGTGTTTGGCATCTTTTGGCGAATTGGTCACGACAGGGCCGGATTTAAGGGAGGGCAATCGGGGCAACTGCCCGGGGCCTCCACAAGAGAGGGGCCCCCACATAAATTGTATTTATAAAAAAAAAAAACTTACACAACTATAGGGTATCTATAGTGGAATCTCTAACTCGAATGTCAAGGGAAATGCAAAAAAAATCGAGACAAAAAGTTTTTGACTTAACAAGAACTTCGAGATACATATGATTTAACTACTGAAATTTCGAGCGACTAAGTCGCGATTTCTAAGTATATTTTTCGATTTGTAGAGTCATACCCAACCTAAAAATTGAATTGAACTTAGAAAATTTAATGAATGTATTCATTAATTGCACGTGTACAAGACAAAAACAATAGATTAGAAGCCCCTAACCCGAACATTCATTTTGGATTTTATTGCAATTATTTCGGAGAATTCCAAGTAAGACGTCAGATGTCATTGTATTTTACTAACTACGACTTTTGGAAACTCCTTTTTGAAATTCGAGATATAGAGTATAAATATGTATTATCAATACTTCGTAGGGAAATAACATTTTATTCGAGTTACAAAGTTTAAATAATTCGAGATACCGCGTATCTAAGGGTTCAGCGGAAGGAAATGGCATTTTTTTCGACTTACTGAGGATTTTGACTAAACGAGGTTCGAGTTATAGAGATTCCACTGTATTACTATTTGAAAACTTATCTAGTAATTTTTATTTTATATGATTTTAACATTATTTATTATATCTTAATTTTACTTGCAGCAGCGTATTGTTTTACTGTGTTTGCGACGGATGGTCGATCCGTGATCTCGTCTCGTTAGAGCTATCGCTCTGGGAACACAATGCGGGGTGTTGCAGTGCGCAGGGTTCACGCCGCCCGCTTGCCTGTCTCCCCTCCCATACGATTATATATATAAATTATTGAAACACTTGCAAGAAAATTATGATTTAACCTATTTGAAAAATAATTAGGGTCCTCCACTCCCCTGTTGCCCTAGGGCCTCCACACCTCTAAATCCGGCCCTGGGTCACGAAGTGAAAAAAATGATTCCCGTAAAGTCAAGTGTAGTCAGTGCCGATGCCAAATGATAAATTCTCGTGGTGTAAACAAATATCTACAAAATAAGAAGTCGGATTTACAGAATAGTCGCTAATATAAATAGTCGGAACATCACTAATATTATGATTGCGAAATTCCTGATGGCTCCAAGCGATTCGTTATATATCACACCAATAAGCTTTTTATTAAGCGAAATTGCAAGTACGTTCACATAGACGTAATGAGATACATTTGTTGCAATTTTGACCGAATTGCACAAGACATTTTCTTAGAAAATGTGTGCGACGATATTAAAGGCTCTGGCTTTTGATTCGACCAGAGAATCATTGCTGATGCGCCTCTTGACCCGTTGCCGGGTGATAGTTAGCAGAGCCCAGACTCAAGAGACCCAGAGATGAGAGCTGGGGGGTGACCATAAGCTCTTAGAGTAAGGTTATTTTGAGTGTGCCTAAGTAGCCATAAATGCCGAAGGACAGATGTGTACTAGTCATATACATCTGTCCTTTACACACTCAAAAAATAACCTTACTCTAAGAGCTTATGGTAGAAATTGCGCTTGATAAAGGTTGGGCAGCTGTGTCCGGCGTGAAGTACGTAACTTTTTGGCAGCCAGTTTACTCTTTGCCTCGATGTATGAACCAGAACTGGACTTAAATATAAAACTATAGAATTGTAATTTAATCAATGCGAACAATACGTTGATATCCTTTGATTCTAGTGTACATCGAAAATAGCAAAACAAAATAACTAATAAACATGATACCCAGGAAAATATCCCTACACGGTATCACGAGAACTTCTCAGTAACGCGGGGTTTGACAAACAGCTACCATCCAGCTTTACGCCGACGCAATGCAGTCATAAAAATCATGTAAAGCTGAAAATTCTGAAAATTTATTTGACATGAAATCACAATGTGAATGCACGAATAGCACAGGATTGACAAAAGGCCAATCTGCGAAATAAATCCTAGTTTGGAATTATATTTATTAAAGTGAAAAGTTCATAAAGAAATCGTGTTATCCTAACATTAAACACAACTTTCACAGTTACTATATTGTAGGATAACTTTATTCACGATCCAAAATGTTCTTCGAGAGGATTTACGTGAAGCCATATCTCTAGAGATATTCTCGTATATACGCAGGCAAAAGAAAATAAGCTGAGAAAAGTTTTTCGAAGATCTCATTTTTAGGGTTCCGTACCCAAATGGTAAAAACGGGACCCATTACTAAGACTCCGCAGTCCGTCTGTCTGTCCGTCTGCCACCAGGATATATCTCATAATCCGTGATAGCTAGACTGTTGAAATTGCCACAGATGATGTATTTCTGTTGCCGCTATAACAAGAAATACTAAAATCAGAATAAAATAAATATTTAAGTGGGGCTCCCATACAACAAACGTGATTTATTTGCCGTTTTTTGCGATAATGTTACGGAACCCTTCGTGCGCGAGTCCGACTCGCACTTGGCCGTTTTTTATATTATTCTGTGGTGACTCAATAGATAGAGATATTATGTGTTTAAAGCTCAAAAAATGTATCTTCGTGCAACATGCATGATCCAAAGCATTAATAGTTGCAAAAGCTTATTTTATTTATTTGAGATTTTTTTATTTATTTGAGATTTTTAACACCTCCCTACATATTCATGAAGTTGCCATATTCATAAAAAAAATACCTTCACCAATTTAAAACCGTATTATGTGTATTTACAATATTTGTACCCCTTGCAAGGCAGCACGTAAACGGCGGCGATGGCACATCACAGTCATTTTTATAAATAACCTATGTACCACAACTTGTTAGAATTTGATTTATGATTTCTCCATTTTAACCCCCGATGGAAAAAGAGGGGTGTTTTAAGTTTGACGTGTGTACCTTTGTGTCAAGTATATTTGTGTATCTGTCTGTTGCATCAGAACTCCTAAACAGATGAATCGATTTTGATTTCGTTTTTTTGGTGACTTTATCGAGAGTGTTCTTAGCTATGTTTGATGAAAATCGGCTCAGCCGTTCAAAAGTTATGGGCGTTTTACTGTTTGAATCGGGGTATTTTCGCAAGATGTCGTGTCATAATTACGTGTTCAATAGATTGTCGATCGAAGCTGGACTTTGCGAAGGGAATTAGGCAGACTCATCACTTTAGTAGGTAATAGAGTTTCCAAAAACTATAATTTACGCTGGCTTGTTTTTTCAATCAGATCACTCAGTAATGATTTATTTTAAAGTATCATCTACGAAGACTATCAGTGACTAAAATTTAAAAGAGTATGTTAAGATGGCTTGGCCATGTTGAGAGGATGAATAAAAGGCGACTAACGAAATGTATTTACAAGGCAGACGTGAATGGATACGCCGGGAGGGGACGCCCTAGAAAGACATACATAGACCTTAGGTGATGTTCTTCTAAAAGGCCAGGTGCGCAGTACTCATAACCGGCGTGTGTGTATGACTAGATGCATGAATGTGATGAAGCAAAAGAAGTATTTAATGATCGTAGCAGGTGGCGTTCTGTAGTTTCTGCCTAGCCCCATGGGAAAAAGGCGTGAGTTTATGTATGTATCTAAAGGGGAATAAGACCTTATGCGTGGCATTAAAAAAAACCCAGACTTGAACCATTACACATGTTTGTAAGCAGACAAATATTTTCAGGGAATTGTAGGTAATGGAAAATGCGTATGCAATGGTGCGGAAACCTCTGCCGGGACTCGAACTAACTCAACTAAAGGTAACAATATTTCATACATAGGTAATAAACATGTTGATTTGACTCAAATATGAGAGCTCTTGTTAAACAATAAATAATAAAACCCACGTGTATTGCCTTTATTAGACATATTTCTTCTTATAATAAGACATATTCTTTTTCTTGTTATGAATCTTTTATCACCTAAATATACATAGGTAGCGTAGCAACATATCCAACAAGTATCTTAAAACGTTTTGACTTTCTCTTTTAATGGATCGCCTAGACCGTCCTTGTTAGAAGCATTAATATTATTGATCGAAGAATAGACGCAATGTTTTCAAGTTATTTCACGCTACAGGTTATTAGTTCTCATCACCACCCGTGCACAATGAATTAATTAAACTAAATTACAATATAGTAATATAAGTTACTAAGTACAAAAATCATAAACATCTTGCCTCAATGGTGACCATCTGTAGAATAAATTGTTTACGGTGATTTATAAATGTGGCTTGCAATGCAAGATATCGCTCCAAATTCAAGCTAAAATATTAGCGATGACTACAAATTAGGACCGAGCACGATTCGCGAGAAAGCGAGAAAGTATTCAGCACCAGTAACGTTTGGCAAACGTCGGTATTACTCATAAATCATACACCACATGTAGTCACACGCCTAGTATATGCTCAAACATACCTATACACATACACAACATACTGTATTCATCGATCGATAGCGGACTGACATTGACAACCAAAAAACATCGCTGTTAAACCATTTAATAGCTGCATTAAAATTTTAAAAATATATTTAAGCAAAAACACTCTCGTTCGCAGCGAGCTCACGGAAAGCTCTGCATCCCGACTTTATTTTTAATAACACCTCGTTCATGCAGTACTACACATTTTTCTATTACGAAATGCCCCAAATTATTATAACAGTAAGCGCCGAAGTGTCAAGTGTCTTTGCTAGCTTCCTGGTGTTGTATTTATAATCGACACACGAAAAACAAACAACGCTTGCCGGCGCGGCGCGGCTCGCTGTGCTAGCTACATGCGCTCGCGCCGAACGCTGCGCGATCTATTGTGATCGTAGTACAGGACGAAATTATAACCTAAATCTGTTCAGCTGGACGGAAATATGGTGAAAAACGTACCATTGGTAGTTGAACGGTGGTGTGCCGGAGGGCAGAGGCAGGACGAGGGTCGCGTCGCTCCCGGGAGCCGCTCGTACCGTGAGCAGGCCGCTGGGAGGGAACGCCGGGGGCTCCATAGGGCTCCGGTCCACTCGAGCCGCGCGCGACTTGCCGTGTGCGCGCGACGACGCCCGCCCGCCGCCTATCTAAAAATAATACGGAAAAATGTAACGCGCGCGCCACCGAAATTCGTACGACGCGAATATTTCGCCAATACCTCTGGTACGCAGCTGGAGTCTGTACGACTGTACGCGAACAGCTGATCCACTGTGCGGACGGAATTTCGGATGAGCGCATGAGCTCTTTTACAACTTAAAAGTTCTACGCAGTTTATGGAAAATTGTTTTAGTACATGGGTACCTACATAACTGCAACAACTGAATGTGTATATGCTACTAACTTGAGATAATAAGATCAGGACTTAGATATTACTTCCAAACCTCAATTATATATTTTTTTTTGTCTTTAGTCTTGCGCTTGACCACTATCTCACCTGATGGTAAGCGATGATGTGGTCGACGCTGAAGCACGCTTGCCTAGAAAAAACCCATTCACTCTTGACTTAAAGACCCCTAGATTGTAGCTATCGGGAAACATAGACTCCGACAGAGAATTCCACTCCTTAGCTGTAAGCATAATAAAAGTGTCCCCAAAACGTTTTATGGGTATGGGTGGGATGTCCACCATGTACCGATGACGCATCGCCGTACGTCTGGTAGTCCGATGATGGAACGGGCTGGGCGGAATGAAATCATCACCGATAAAAAACCGACAGGCTGGCAACTCGGCGTCGATGTTCAAGGATCTGGAGTTTTGATTTGACCAGTGCCTCATTGCCGATGAGTGTCTTGGCCCGCTTTTCGATCGACTCTAGTGCATCAAGCTGGTATTTGGCAGATCCGTCCCAGAGATGAGAACAGTACTCCATGCACGATCGAACTTGCGCTTGATACAAGTTGAGCAGCTGTTCCCGCGTGAAGTACCTTCTCACCTTCGCAAGGATCCCCAACTTTTTGGCAGCCAGCTGAGCCTTTGCCTCAATTTATGGTCCTAAATTGAGAGTCGATGTCAAGAAGCTCAAGATGGTCCGTTATTGGCACGGTTACATCACGGAAAGAAGGAGCCGTGTGAAATTGGCTCTATTAATATAACTTACTATTTATAATAATTAAAATAGACAGGTAGATACTAGAAATACATAATCATCATCTTCCTGCCCTTGTCCCATGTTACTTGGGGTCGGCGCAACACGTTCTCTTCTTCCATACCGTGCTGTCCTCCGTCACGCACTCCCCTTACTGTCTATCTCCCTTTAGTATAATATCATTGACTGCCTTTTCTGTCATATCACTCCTCACAGTTCATCCATCTTTTCTTTGGTTGTCCATGTCTATAACTCTTTTATTAACAATTAACTGTATGTGTTTCATCCGTCCTCATCACATGACCATATCAGAATCAGGCACGGATGTATGAGGGGGTACAACGGAGGCTAATGCTCCCCCACCCTGCCCCTGGGACTGCTGAAAAAAATTTAGCGCCCTGCCTCAAAACACACACATAAACACATCTCCGAGGCAGGGCGCTAAAATTGTCTAAATTCTTATACTTTTGAAGTATGACGTTCTAAAATTTTCAAGCTCGCTTCGCTTGCTCTTGACCTCAATGGTTTTCAAGATTACATTTCATCAAAAGTCCTACTAGAAAATAAAACCAAGGATGATAAATATACGATCCGAAAAGCAAGAACAGTACTTTTTCAATGACACTCCCCCTAGAGAGCCATTTGCCCTCCTCCCCCCATGTGCGAAATTCTGGATCCGCGCCTGACCAGGACCAGGTTTCCTTTCAACTCTTCTGTCACTGGGGCGCCACTTTCAAACTTCCTCTAATATACTTATTTCTCACTTTATCAATTCTCGTCACTCCGCACACCCATCTCAACATTCTCATCTATTTTCATCCAACATGCAATGCAACATGGTATGGCAACATGCAATCTCTTTTCATCCACTTTTTTCACAGCCCAACATTGTGATCTACATGAAATATAAAGTAATTACTTTTATTCATCCCAGTAGGTATATTCCTAAAACAATTCAAGTAATGGGCAGTTTTATTTTTTACCCGACTACCGGCGAAGCCAAAAAGAGGGTTATTCCTCTATTTGAAGGTATATATAATTAATTAAAAATTAATCTAAATGGTCACAACCATTTAGATTAATATTTAATTAATTATCATTGAATAAATCTTGCAAGGTTATAGAAAAGCTTTGACTAAATGGTTCTGTTGTTGGTTTTAATTGCAAAACATCCTACGATAGTTTCAATAAGCAAAATGAAAAATAAGATACTTCTATATATATAATCTCTGAAAATGATATTTTCACATACAAACATTGCAATGTTATCGGACGCCTACGGTTTTGGATAAAGAGTGTTTCAAGTGTGCTATATATAGCCCGACTATTTCGTCAGGCGCTCAACGTGATACAAACAAACTAAAGTGACGCAGTACGATGTAAGGTAGTAACAGCATGAGATGTTTAATTTGAATTCAAATGATTTTAAAGTAAACACACAATATTGATTTCCCAGAAAAATTTATGATTATTTATTATCATTCATTATAGGAATACCTAATAGATGAATTTAAAAAAAAACATGATTGATGTGATATCACTGACCTCTATTATACAAGATGTATGATAGAGGTCAGTGTGTGATATGATTTCCTGGTATACTGAATGAAGCTGGCATTTTTTAAATCCCCTTTGGAAAAAAGATGATTCTATGTATTCCTTTTTTTAATTAATAGTTGTCAAATTTTTACAAAAGGATTCTGTTGATAGTGCAATTTTGAGGGTTTTAGTTTTAAAGATATCTATCATCAAATAGGAAAACAAAGAGACACCGTATATATCTTTATTTTTCAGTTTATGGTCCAATATTGGAGGAGGAAATAGGCGAGAACCAAACCTCGAATTATGACTTTTTACGACCGCATTTCCTCTTATAAAATGAAATTTATTTTGACATACCTGTAGGCTGACACTTCTGCCCGCCTGTTGCACGGGGCACATCTCCCGCCCAGTTCTTATCCGCCTGCGTAACATACCTAATTAAGGCAGGCCTGACATTGATCGGTCTTGAGCTTCTCGCATCTATCAGACTCGTTGCCTTCAACAGGTCATCAGTCCACCTTGTGGCAGGCCTTCTGCAGTTTCATCGCTGCGACTTTCGGTAAGCGACCGACACTCCAAAACCATTTGGCAACCAATGTGGCCTACCCACAGCCAATAAAATTGGGCAATTATTCTTCTTCAATAGCCTTGCTTCTCCTGCGGATTTCTTCATTTATGATTCGGTCACTACTACTACAAACTACGGGCATAACCCTCTCGCCTATCCTGTTTAACAAATTACTTTTCCTATTATAAGTTTCTCAGAAATTATTACCTTGGTAGAAGACAGTTTTTTTAATCATTTTATCTAAGTGCCTCTCACCCACTCAACAGCAACGTTCCCTCTTATTGACAATAAAAAGATCACCTCGTGAAAGGCTACCTACTTTGTGAGTATTCTCGGTAAAAAGAATCGATATTCTATACGAGACAAAAGGCTGCAATCTCGCCTTTGGTGCTTTTTATAATTTTTATTAGGTAGGATCAACGAGTGACCCTACTTTAACAAGTGATATGTGTGGTGTCCATTTCGATGGCGCGGCCACGGCGTTTCTTTAAAAAAAAACTACGCCAAGATTATGTAAAAAAAATTGTAAAACTTGATTCCCAAAACCATAAATTTGTCAAAGTTATGGTTAAAAAGTTTTAAGGGTTTGAACGTGGCCGCGCCATTGAAACGCGGCGAACCGCGCGGCCACGGAAATCTTTGAAACTAAGCGTTGCAGAGAGCTGAAATTTTGGCAGATAACAGATTGAATTTGTAAAAAGTTTGTAAAAATATAGAAAAAATTCCTAGGTTTATATTTTAGGAGCTGTAAGACTAAAACCCCATGGCCGCGCCATTGAAACGGTGAAAAACACGTTATCGACGATATCTCGCTGAAAAAGCATCGCAGCGGTCTGAAGTTTTTTGTAAATCCTAGATTTGAATTTGTCTAAATATGTAAAATACACAAAAAAATCCTAGGTTTATATTTTAGGAGCTGTAAGACTATATATAGAGATATAGTTTCTAATACTTGCAGGTGGAAAGTTTTCTGTAAACAATAAGTCATGGTCACCCTATCGGAACATTCAAAATGTATTGAAAGCTTTTTACTATGAAAAAAAAATACTTTTTTGCCTATTATCTGTAATTCTACATATTAATAGGTGTTGTTTACAAAAAAATAAACCGCTAATATATAGTAGAGATAATTTAAAACCCAAGAATATCCGTCTTTAATAATATATATTAAAATTTTTCGCCGTAAAAATCTTACTACATAAGATCACGCCTATATTTCTCGAAAGGATAGGCAGAAGCAGTAGGTACACCCATCTTTTTCCTTTAGTACTGTCAGTGAAAAACACTGCTATGGGTAGGTATCCCCTTAGCAAGGTTGTTTCAGTAGGTACCGATAACTTTTTGTTTGTACGTAGGTTAACCAAAATGTTTATTTTGTGTGTGAGCCATTGTGTAGGATCTATAGGAATTAAAGTTCAAACAGGACTTTGAATAAAAAACGTGATTTAGAATATTATTTATTTTGTCAAACATAAAACATAAATACACAAGTTTTAACGGACAGTATTAAATAAACGCCAAAAGTAGCAACACAATAGTGATGACTGTTTAGTCCAGAGTCTGATGTTATTCAAGATTTATTTCAAACCTTTATTTCTCTTCTTGTGAGACATTATTTTTTAGATGTTTTTGTCATCACAACAAAAATGTAAAAATACACTTAAAATTAAATGGACTAGACCAATGATTTAGGCTAATCTATAAATGTAAAACCAGGGCCGAAAAATGTACTTATAATGTAGAACAATATTTTGCAAAATATAAACGCAGTGACTTAATATTTGGGACAAGTAGCTGGTATATAAAAGGCCCTGGTGGAATAGATAAATGTATATAAAATGAAAACTTGAAGAGTACCGTAAATAATTTATATTTGGCGTCGAAGTTGGTAACGCAATAATTTTCATCTCGCTTTTTATAATAACGAAAATCCGGTAGTTTACAAAGAAAATGGGACTTAATACCATTCTTAACCAACTATTGCATCTGCTAAAATACTTTTTTTCCAAAACCTGAACTGAGTGTAATTGTAAACCGGTAAAAGTGACGCGATATAATTTTTACGCATATTTAATTTGTTGTAAAAACCTGGATGTTACCGGAAACGTGTGAAACTTGGATTTTTGCCATTTTGTAAAAATCATTCCATTTATTTGTACTTTTTTTGCAGTATATTTTAATTTGTTCGTTTTTTTCGCATAAACGTAAGTAAGGTACCGTCAACAACACGGTCAAATTAACTATGCATCAGCGACCCCATTCCCGCCTACGCCGCGCGGTACTCCGCGTTCGCCATGTGAGTTGTGCGCCAATAGAAAGAGTCAGAAGTCAGTGTGACGTGGACAGTGAAAGGTGCACAGATATTTTAACCGTGTTGAAGTCTTTTTTCGTTATTTTGAATTTAATGGAACTGGGGCATATAATTTTGAATATTTTGGCCTGGACTATTTATGTTCGTCTAAAAAGTATTCATGACAGATGCCTCACCTTACCGTACGCTAAGTATTAAGAGGAGGAGGTACAAGGGTTTAGCTGTAGATTGACAAATTGGCACTGTCAAGTAGCATATATAGTGATTTCACCATCAGGAACAAAGGTTTGGAAAAGATTTGACTTATCTAAAAATTTAAATTTAATGTTATTGTAATTTATAAAATTCGTAAAAACGTCTCGTATAAATTTTTGGTACCAAAATGTGCTTCCTCGAATAATTCGAACATGTAAGAACAGTGCCAAGGCGTCATAGGAGATTATAAGTTTTACAGTAAAGTTTAAAAAATATGTTCAGACTAAGTGCAGTCTATACAATTTTCATAGTCAAGTGAAGAAAAGCCCTCTCGTGAAGATGGTGCACAGGCGATGAATGGGACATCACTGAGGATCTTTGGTATTAATAGGATTTGTCTTGACATTTTGTTAGCTGTCAAGTATGTTGAAAGTTGTCAATTGTCAACTGTTTATTCCCATCCACTCTGATACAACCAACTGGTATATTTTAAATTAAATAAAATCTATAATCACAAAATGGCGCAAGTCAAACTCGCGCCGCAGGTTCCGCACAGAACCACAAAGATCAATCTCAAATTATATAAAATAAATGCAATATTTCGAGATCTCAAATTTTGGACCCTCACAAAACTCCTTAAATAAACTTAAATATAAAAATTGAGCACTTATTTTAAAATAGTTAAAAAGCACGGAACCCAAAAATGAGAGTATTTAAAACAAAAAAAAAACAGAAATAATAATTTTATCGTTGGTAACATATTTTTTGCTTCTGGCAAGTATTAGCTCGCGTGACAATATATTTACAAAAGTTAGCAATTCACTCCTTATTCGTTTCTAATTTTGATTTGAAAGCGGTCGAATACAAATAAGCGTGTAAAACATTTTTCAATACACTTGCTCATAAAGTGGCTCTAATTTCACCGCAATTAGGCACATAATGACACCTGTTATCAAACTGTGACTTTTTCATTGCTATTATTCACAAGTGAGTTATAGAGTTTTTTTTAAATTGATTAGTTGAGTTCCTTTGTTCTTAAAAAAGTTTCGATATAAAAAAGATCGTGCTCCATAGTACAAATGCAACACATTTCATGAAATTTCGTATTTAAATAGATAATTTCAACTTGTACGTGTTTAATAAATAAAACTTTCACTCAAATATAACTTTTGTTTTTGTCTGTAATAAAGAAAACTTGAAATTCCCCATTTTGTACGTGGCTAAAACGCTATCCGCGAAAAGCCAAAAAAAAGAAAACCCATTCTTTTTAGTCTATGGCCGATCGCCATTGTTAGATGCGCGCGCTTAGGAAAACTGATTAATTTTGCCCGCTATTGCGAACAAAAAATTCACAACACGTTTTCACTGTTGGAAATGATTTTTAGTATTATTTTCTTCACAAGTGTGTTGAAAAACGTCGTATGATACACGTGTGTATTGATGATTACCGTCCTCGGCTCTCTTAAGACCCTCACCTAACGGCTCGGGTCTCAATGGCGCCTCAGCGGTAATCACCAACATTACACACTTGTACCATAATGTACTATTTTATACATTTTTTATTATTTGGTTTATTTTTAAACAAACAAACATAATGTATGTCGCTTTTTTACTGCATTATTTTTGGTTGGTTGCAGTTGGTGTTTGGTCTTTTATATTTGGTGAAGGCGTCTTAGAAGAAACTTATGAGACTCCTAATACTGGGGCTCAAGTGCGAGACAGAGCCACAGCGCTGGTTTTCACAGCCGGCGTGTACTGCTACTGCTAGCTCATAGAGTTAGCGTCATCCGCCCGGCTCGAACACTGACCGCTTTCAAATAACCTAAATAAACGAGCGCCAAAGCTCTTAAATACAGCGGTTAATTTCTAATGCCATGGTTCGACAGAAGCATGGCCTTATATTAATAATTTAATACTTTTTCCCTTACCTATCCCTTATTATATCGATCTTGCCGCGTGTGTGCATCATGCAGAAAACGTCATAGTATTTTCGAGATTTTACTTCTAATAGCTCTGTTTTCAAAGATAGTGTTAAAAATATAATTCTTTTTAACAATATCTTTGAAAACAGAGCTCATCAATGGTTAAACAAAAACCGGCTTAATACAGAAACTATGTTAATTTGATTGTTAAGAAAAATAATTTACTATTCGACTTTTGATAGTACTATGTAGGATCCTACCGCTTACAATCTACACTGTAGATGCAAACGCGATACACTTAGCAAAAAATATGTTATAAAAATATTATTTCTCACTACACGCTAACCTTAGGGTTTTTACAAAAATAGGTGAAAGAAGGTAGGGAGATAAAAGAAGGGTACACCCACCAACCATCTGCTGACGCTACAGTTTGTGTACAACACAAATTGCAGTTAATGCCGATGATTGGTCCACCCACCCTCCTCGAACTAATCGATAAAATTTAAATCACTGAATAAAATAATTAAAAGTCCTTGGAACACAAAATAAGTAGTTTTAGGCCAGCTAAAACTGTTATAACAAATAATAACTTACATAAATGTTAAGTTCTATTTTTTTTTTACTTAATTAATCCTAAAACAAAACGATGTCTTACGAATAGTTTTTTTTTTAAGTAAGAATATGTGGAATGCGAAAATGTATGATTTTGTATAATTAGCTTAGTAGTATAAGCAGTTAAATTTTTGAGATTCGTGCGATTACTTAAATCAGTTATGTTATTAATATTTTTGGGACTTATTGATGATATATTTATTAGTTTGAACTTCGACATGAGCGAAAACTATATCGGAGATGGGGTTTTAAGAAAAAATGGAGAAATGTGAACTAGGTCAAATGAACGGGAAAAAAAGTTGTTACTTCATTTACTACTTACTATTTCTAATAATTATTTAAAACATACTAAAACGCAGACTGAAAGTAGATCAAAAATGTGACGTGAGTTTGCATTTACTTTATTCGAAATCACAAAAGCTATAAGCCCCTGTAACCTATTGTAAGCCGATTGATACCTTACGGTACAAGATATAAGTTGGCTGGAGTTGGCGGGGCTTTGTAAATAAAAAGATATATATATGGGCTTGGCGGCCTCTGCCGTGCTTGTCAGAGGCAACCAAACTTTCAGTCTGCACCACGAAGCAGGAAAGGATCATTATGCTTGCTAATTGATTCGGAATGTAGACTAACACTAATAAATAGTTATTCAATGACTTAAATGTTTAAGTGTAGGAGGTAGTTACTCAGATAATGTGAGAGTGACGGAAAACCTCCAGATGCCTCAGTTCGTAATTTCGTTCAACTGACGAGCAAACCTACCTCCTAGCGTACTGATAATGGTATAGACATCAATATAGACTAAGAGACGAGATTGCAAGACTGTGGTCAAGAGCTCAGTCTTCACAATCACAATCAAGCAACGACATGTCCTAGCCTAACAACACGCACATATTTTTTTGTTCCTTTTTGTTCTTTTTTCACACGGAAAGTATAGATAGTTGACACAGAAGAGAGATCCTTTCCTCCAACACACTACGAAAAGCGGTCGTTGCCCCGCAAACACCAAATGGACTCACTAATTGAGCCTCTTTAGAACAGAGATCATCAAGATGGGTGCAGGCACGAGCGCCCATGAGGATGAGAAGAAAAAAAAATCGGCATCTGGGTACCTAAAGACGGTTTACACATGAGCGATGGCTGGGATCTTGTGGTTGTTGTCGGTGCGGCGACGGCCCTTTGGCTTAATATCAATATTGCCGTTTTTCTCAACGACAGTATCTTTTATGTTCAGTGCCGCCATGTTGTTATTGTTCTCGGCTGCTGTGCTCGTGCCACAGACGCATGTAACGTCCTTCATGACCGTGTCAACGTCGTTCACGGCAACAGAGTTGACGGTCTTGTTGGGATTCTTCTCATTAAAATGAACCACCACTTGAGCCGGTTCCTTCTTCACCAGGCGACGGCGGGGGTCGTTCGCCGCGAGGTCAGAAGACGAGCTCGAAGGCTGGTAGTGGTATTTCAACTTATTGCGTATGCCGCAACGGCAGGCTTTCAAAGCAGATTCCCGTCTGTAAAGAAAGAATATGTTAGACTGGAAATAACTTTATCATCGGGAGTAGAGGATATCATGTTTTTTGGGTTGATTGCTTTAGCACTGACACCAATCTCCAGTGAACAGGAACTTCACCAAGGTTTAACAAATTTGCCACACAGCTTAACTATACATACCTAACACCTTAACATATAGAATCTAATATCACTTCGCAAATAACAAAAAGATAACGATAAGTTGCATATAGCTAAGCTAGCAAAATCATCATGCTGTGCAGTCGGAGGATACATCTGGTTTTGGTCAGCCAGCTCGCGAATATGTTTTCTCAGATTGCTTAGCATGATTTTCTTCTTGTTTACGTCTTTTTAGTTCGCTAATTAGTAAGTAAGTAGTAAGTTAATTTTGCTAATTAGTAAGTAAATAAGTTTTTTTTTTTTCTAAGATCATATGTACATGTAAACATATAACCGTTTTATATTTTTGAAATCATCTCTTTAAACGATTTATTTTAGTACCCCACAAGATGAGTTGGGAAGAAAAAAAGAATTGGGACCCCACAATATAGCGCCAAAATGCCGCCATTTCTTTATTGTCCAATTTTTATGTAGCCAGTGACACTCGCAGGGTTAAGACAAATTTAAAAACGTAAGAATCATCAAAATCGACCAACGCGTTTGGTCTCTAGAACGCCACATAGGAATAAACATGCATATATAGACTGAAAAACACATTACTGCTTCGGCAGTCGGCCAACAAGATAGTGATGCGTTGCATATAGCTAAGATTGTTTATAATACGTAAATTAGATAGCCCTAAACAGTCGCTATCTCATTCTCGCTCAGCCTTTAGAAAAATACTGCGTAATTTATAATTAAATCCATTTTTACGAATCATCATCATTATCAGCCTTCTAATGTTCCCACTGCTGGGACACAGCCCTCTTCTCTGTGAGAGAGGGTGTGGGCCTAAACGCCTTTTACGCATAATCTTAATATATATAAATCTCGTGTCACAATGTTTGTCCTCAATGGACTCCTAAACCACTTAACCGATTATAATAAAATTCGCACACCATGTGCAGTTCGATCCAACTTGAGAGATAGGATAGGGTAGGGTAGGTAGGGTAGGGTAGGTAGGGTAGGGTAGGGTAGGGTAGAGTGGGTAGGGTAGGGTAGGTAGGGTAGGTACGGTAGGTAGGGTGGGTACGGTAGGTAGGGTGGGTAGGTAGGGTAGGGTAGGGTAGGTAGGGTAGGGTAGGTAGGGTAGGGTAGGTAGGGTAGGGTAGGGTAGGTAGGGTAGGGTAGGTAGGGTAGGGTAGGTAGGGTAGGGTAGGTAGGGTAGGGTAGGTAGGGTAGGGCAGGTAGGGTAGGGTAGGTAGGGTAGGGTAGGTAGGGTAGGGTAGGTAGGGTAGGGTAGGTAGGGTAGGGTAGGTAGGGTAGGTAGGGTAGGTAGGGTAGGTAGGGTAGGTAGGGTAGGTAGGGTAGGTAGGGTAGGTAGGGTAGGTAGGGTAGGTAGGGTAGGTAGGGTAGGTAGGGTAGGTAGGGTAGGTAGGGTAGGTAGGGTAGGTAGGGTAGGTAGGGTAGGTAGGGTAGGGTAGGTAGGGTAGGGTAGGTGGGGCAGGGTAGGTAGGGTAGGGTAGGTAGGATATTTAGTAGATGAATGTTTGGTGTTTTTATGGCAAAACAAAGTTTGCCGAAAACTCAAAAAGTTCTGCACCGATCGAGCTGAAATTTTAGCATGTTATATAATCCGCATCAAGGATTGTTAGTTTTTTTTTTTTTTTGTTTATTTAGGGTATATAGGGTAGGGTAGGTTAGGGTAGGTAAGGTAGGGTAGGGTAGGTAGGGTAGTGTAGGTAGGGTAGTGTAGGTAGGGTAGGGTAGGGTAGGTAATGTAGTTAGGGTAGGGTAGGTAGGGTAGGGTAGGTAGGGTAGGTAGGGTAGGGTAGGTAGGGTAGGGTAGGTAGGGTAGGGTAGGTAGGGTAGGGTAGGTAGGGTAGGTAGGGTAGGGTAGGGTAGGGTAGGGTAGGTAAGGTAGGGTAGGTAGGGTAGGGTAGGTAGGGTAGGGTAGGTAGGGTAGGGTAGGTAGGGTAGGGTAGTGTAGGTAGGATAGATGAATGTTTGGTGTTTTTATGGCAAAACGAAGTTTGCCGGGTCAGCAAGTATTAGATATATACACATACATCTAGTTCCAAAGATAGTTCTTACTTTTTCGCGAAAGAAAATGGTAGGTAGGGAAGTAAGTAGGGTAGGGTAGGCAATTGACGGGAGCGAAGCCGCGAGCACAGATATAAGATAAAAAATAAATTGATCACTAAAATGACAAGTCATTTGTGCCCGCATAGATTCAGGCATAAAAGAGAGAGGGCAAATATAAAAAAACCCATGTCTAGACATGTTTATTCGCAATTAATGTCATGTCCCCGGTTTCTGCGGTCGGCTGATAAACTTGAGATATATTTGAATGGCGGGTAATTATCTCGAATTAGGTTGCCGTACAAATACTTTTTTTTTTATAAATAAATAGATATATAATATAATATAAGTTTTATGCCAAAACTATTTAATTTTCCTCTATAAATTATTACAAGGCTATATCTAACTAAAAATATTTTTTTTTGATTCAGTACCGACAACACGCCGACAATTCCCAAACAAAACCAAGCGCGGGTGACATCACGATGTTCATTTCTACTCATTGCAGCCAATATATATCATATATTTGAACTGATTCAATCTTGTTATTATCGTCAATATATTGATATATATATATTTAATAAAACGATCCTTTAAAGTTAATGTGCTTGCTTCGTACCATTATGTACGAATACTACAAAAAAACGCCCCAAAAAAGGTAATTCGCGCAATAGCCTAGCAATATGTACCAAAATTTAAAGAATTTTTCTTTGTCTGACTAGATTCCATTTTGAATGTGTTAATTATGTTATTATTTTGTTTTAATTTAGTACTAGATTCGTATTAGTTTCTTAATTTGATAATTAAAGACTGAGAAAAGTAAATTTGTAAAGGAACTTTCGAGCAAGTCATCCCATTTTATAAATCTTTATATGAAATCGTATGCAGCCTCGCGCACCTATCCGCGCCGCACTACCCGCATTTCAGCAAATTGCTGTAGGTATACTGTTTCCACCAGCGCGTGCGGATGACGTCCTCAGATTCGGCAGGCGATGCCGGGTGGCGCGGAAACATCATCCGTATCCGTATGAAAATAAAGTTCAAGATGCACAGAAGTGGATACAATGCGTGCGGCGCGTTCGGCGCGGATAGCGCGGGGCCTTGAGAAAATGCGATGACTGCGGCGCGAGCGGCGACTGCGGCGCGGAATTGATACGGGTGATGTTTCCGCGACACCCGCATCGCCTGCCGAATCTGAGGACGTCATCCGCACGCGCTGGTGGAATCCGTATACCTACAGCATTTTGCTGAAATACGGGTAGTGCGGCGCGGATAGGTGCGCGAGGCTGCATACGATTTCATATTAAGATTTATAAAATACAATGACTGCGGCGCGTGCGGCTCCTGCGGCGCGGGTAGGTGCGCGTTCACCTTTAGTGGGCTGTTAGTAGAGGAATTTAAAAAAAATTAGTAATTTTAATACTAGCTGCCCGCCCTGGCTTCCAACGGATGAAAGCAAAAGAAATGCCAATTAGTTGCCGCCATTATGAATTGATTGTGATTGATTCGCTTACATACATTCGGCTTTGTTTTCATTTTTATAGATTTTTATGTACACGTATTCTGCTTTATAAACTTTAAAATACCCATTAAACGTATACTTTTGAATCGGCAGGCTTATTACGTATGAAACAGCTATCAGCAATAATTGTGCAGATATTGTGCAATCATCGCGCTATTATCGCTCTACGACAAAATATCGACAGGCTTATTTTTGGAAAATAATTGATCTTCAATCGCGTATCCGCATTATGTATGAGCGATAGCCACACCATAATAATTCTATCACAGCACTGCAAACAATAAAAATCTGGTAACTGGAATTTGCATATAACCGCAAGGTGATCGCGATCATTTCGTATTACGTATGGTGTTTGACAACAGAGCGACAGCCATCGGCGAGCAAATGTGGCTGTCAAATTGCGATTACTTTTTCCCTTGTTGTTGGTCGATTGGCAATCGCTCGCTGATGGCTGAATAGGTACGGAATTTTTTGAATTTACGGCGGCTTTTTGTGGCTACTTTAATTATCCGCAAATTAGAATAATAATATAAAAGCAAATATTGAAATAACAAATTCCTAGTGAATATTTTAACATATAAACAGCCTGTTAGTTACGTAAGATATAGATTTGCCACCGTTTGACAAGCTAACAAGGAACTTGAACTTTCCTACGTCAAGTGTTAGATTGCAGGGTTTTGGCCAGCCTATAATAATGAGGCAGATTTTCCACGGTGTTATCACAACTAATGTGCTGCGTAGTAGAATCAGATATTGATTAAGAAATTACAAGACCTTCGAAGAGTTTTATACTGCCGCGATGTATGATAATATTTTTAAACAGTCATGCTACACTATACTGACCCGTAATAGCAGAAATCAAAATAGAGCGGAAAAGGTGGAAAGGGAGGGGCATATCTATGGATGTGAAACAACAAAATAACCTAGTCAAAAGAGAATATACTTTCATTGGATTTTTCATGGCAGTGATTCTTTCACTATGGAACCGCTGAGTTCACGAAAAACAAGTAAAATTTTAAAAACCCCTGGCACGCTTTTTATTGTACGCTATATAATTTTTCTAGTAGTAGACACGCTTTGATCGGAAATCTATTAAACACGTTTATGACACGATATCTTGCGAAAACACCACGATTCAAACAGAAAAACGGCCATAACTTTTGAACGGCAAAACCGATTTTTACCAAACATAGCTAGCTAATAACACTCTCGATAAAGTCACCTTTTAAACAAAAAAAAACGAAATCAATGTCGGTTCATCAGGTTAGGAGCTATGATGACACAGACAGATACACAAATACACACGTCAAACTTATAACATCCCTCTTTTTCCGTCAGGGGTTAACTGCATCAAACACATATGTTAGCCTACATAATTCTATCAACCCTTGCCATAAAGCAAAATTGTATTCACAGAAGGGAAAATTTCTCCCGAATCACACCTTTTTGTTTTAATAGTATATATAATATTAATTTATTTGTATAATAGTTTTCTGTGCAATGCCATGCAAACCGTAAGCAATATTTCAGCTTCATTGGTTGGGGATAACTACAGCAACTATGCAATAACTGGAAATCATAATGATTTTTATTATAATAATCTAACTAATCTTCTCGTGGCGAATGGAATTTTCCAGAAGGTTCGAACCGAACATTCTGGAAGTTTCTAGTCGCTTCGGGAACAATGAGTTCGAAAGTCCATTGTTCTGGAAGTTTCTCGAATTATCTAGAACAGTATGGAACGTTCTAGAAACTTCTTCCGTGCTATATAAAGAGCGGTTGGGTTCGTCGTGAGTCAGTTTCGATTGAGAAGCGATACAGAGCGATCAAAGCGGAAAATAGTGCGAAGTAATAGAATTGTTTAAGAAGTGTTTTTGTAATAAACGGTGATTAATTGAAGTCTGCTGTTTAATTAATTTATCCCTGAACCCCAGCTAGTAACAATATGATAGTTTCAAAGTAAGTATTACAATCATTTAAAGTTCAGTGTTGTGATTCCAGGGAGCTACCTGGGCTTGTGTAGTACATGTACTATGTACTATTAGGAAGCAATTTCTTACTAGCTACGACTGTCTGAGCCTGAGCGAGTGAACGAGTTGAAAGATTTGAGAAGCGAGCGTGATGACTAATGAACGATGTACTAGTTTGCTCTGTCTACGTACGATTACGATGACCGACCTGCACATTCGCACAAGAATATTTTAATGAACGGTGAACTAAAATAAACTAATAGTACTAGAAGACCGAACTAGTTCATTTTAACTATTGAAATAAACAACAAACTCGAACACTGAATGGAACGCTCCGAACTAGTGTTCGGAGCGTTCCATTCAGTGTTCGAGTAAGAACAAGCCTAGAGCTACCCTGTACTAATCAACAATAGCGAACGTTGAACATTGGTAAGCCGTCCAGAAATTAAAGCTTTACGTCGAACTACCCACTGCACAGCATAACTAATTAAATCAACTGAGAATTGAATACACACAATTTTGATTGTAAATTAAGCTTTATAAGGTACAATATTATTTTGCAATAATTAATTATTTGTTTATTTGATTACTGGATACATCAGCGGCATTTATCCGGCATTTGTGTAATCGTCAAATAATACGTGGTACGTGAAATTATAGTTTCGTATTGGCGTATAGCGGACAATAAATCAGCCTGTTTTCCTACATGTTGAAGTCGGCTTCAAGTCTAAACGGATGCTGGGGGCTGGTTTCAGACTGGATTCAGATGTCCGAGAATAATGGCTTAAGGGCCTTTTTTTTTTTGTTTACGGGGGGAAACCTTCAAAAGGCGCCTGGACTTTTGGGGAAAAGATCAGGGAGTGTGTGATTTTTACCTCACTAAAACCACCCCGGTGATCACCATCAGCACCTGGAAGGGGCCCCGTCACCTCTTAAAAGACCAAACCGGAACCCCCTTTGTGCAACACCTGTTAGGGCACATCCCTGGGGAAGCTAAAAGAATAGCTTCCCCTGAGCCACGCTATGTACGGCAGCACGTGACCACTGTGCTGCCATCCTTCCTGAAGTCACTCGGTGGGTGGACAGAGTCCCCAATCTGACCACTCGCGACCCCGGAGTCCCACCTGCTTGTGACGCAGGCGGGGTTTCGGCGTTTTAGGCATCGAGGTGGTTGCCTCCCCGACGCCTTCTTCTTCGAGCGGGATCTGCCCTCTCACGCTCCCGCTCGGCGGCCTCCTTCTGGGCCATCACAGTCTTACAGAAGGAGACCATTTCCCTCCAATTTGCTGTCTCTGCCAGCATGGCCCTCACAGCTGCTGGCAGAGACAGGTCTCGCCCGATCCTGGCGACCAAGACCTGCCGCTCAGAGGCCCACGATGAGCACTCCTCGAGCGTGTGCTGTGCAGAATCAAGGTCGCCTCCACAATGGTGGCAATTTGCCGTGGCCTCTCGCCCAATCCTATTCAGATACTCACCGAAGCAACCGTGCCCGGTGAGTACCTGAGTGAGCCGGTAGGAGATGCGCTCCTCTCTCTTCAGCCAGGCTTCGAAGTGTGGCAGGACGGCTTCGACAACGCGCTTACGCGAATATTGCGGCTGCTGTAGCCGCTCGCGCCACCGCTCGAGTGCGTGTCGCCGTTCCTGCCGCCTCAACCTTACTACAGCGATTCCTGGCGCGCTTTCACCATTCTGGCGGATGGCGCGAATTCGGTTATAAACCCTCGCGTCCATGTCCGCCAGAATGTCCAGCGGAGGAAAACGTGCCAGGAGAGCTGCCGCCTCAAAGGACACCGTTCGGTATCCTCGTGCGATACGAATGGCCATTTTCCGCTGCAGGCTATTAACTTTAGTCCTGCAGCGTTGGACGCCTGATAGTCTGCTTGACCAGACAGGCGCCCCATAAAGGACCATCGATCGCACGACCCCCGCGTAGAGGCGGCGAACTTCTTCCCGAGGTCCCCCGAGGTTGGGCAGTAGTCTGTGCAAAGCACCCACTGCCTTTTCATCGCGAGGGACCAGGCGCTCGAAGTGCTCTTCGAAGCCCCACCGACCGTCCAGGGTTAGGCCAAGATACTTGATGTATCAAACCACCTGGACTTGCGCATCTCCAACTGTCACTGACGAGCTAGGTGGCTCCCTGCTGGCTTAAGGGCCTACAACCGCTTTAGTGCAGTAAAACGGTAACTTTCTAAAGCATACTTCTTAGTAACGGATAGGCTAAATTTTTTGAAAAAAAAAAAAAAAAAAAATCTTTTTTCATGTACATTACTTGTGAAACATGTTTTTTTTTCATATTACAAATAGTTATGCTATAAAAAAAAATAAAAAAAAAATAATTATCAACACGATATTTTTTCGCTACTTTTAGATACTTCTCCAAAACGACTTAAATATTTGTACACAGAAAATTTAATGTTTCGAATTTGTTCATAACTGAATTAGCATATATTATGTAAATATAAGAATATTTTGCAAACAAAACTGTCCAAAAGGAGGTTCAATATTGATATTCTGGATCCAAGCGGGCGCACGGCCAGTACTGCGTTAACATTGGGGAATATATACGCCTTAACGTGCTTGCAGAAGTACAAAGGAATCTCGGCATGTTAAGATGGTCACCCATCCAATCACCGCCTTCGGTAAACTTTGCTTATCCTTGTTGGTCGACCCGTGCGACTGTTATGTAGCCACGATCTCCTCCACGAGATGATTGTCCCCACGTACGTGTAATTATAGTTTCATTATTGGCGCATGCAATGGTACGCAGACAACGATAACTAAACTCAGTGGATTCTAATTAGGTAGTATCTTTGTCCCTAACAGAGACCCGGATCAAAGCTGGGGATCAGAACTAAGACTTTTCAATACTGCATGGATTTACTAAGTACCTATCTATCACCTTTTGTTCTTCCAACAAATGTTCTATATGGATATTCGTGGAGCAGCATCGAGGATTCAAAGCTGTTCATTAAAATAATTTATCTGAGCTGTATAGAAGGGATTTTCGATACTTTTCGAACTTAGTATGGTAATGATTTAAAATAACTGAGAGAGAGAAAAAAACACAGAGTCAAAAAATGAAGTATTAAGTTAATAGCGTTGAATTTGAGAAGACTAGGAACAACGACATACAGAAAACTTATAGCAACATGTCAGTCTTTATGAGGGTGTGGGCGGTAAACTGCTGTATTCATAAGTACCTACTACCTGTGGTACTATTGACATCCAGGCTCCGTTAAATTAAATCTAAAGTCGTAACTAGTCTGTTTAAAAAAAAAACTTTTCATATGAAACATCAGAAATAGGAGAACAAATCCATTGGTAAAACTTTAATCCACATAAAAACCTTGACAAACAGTAAACATGTCTATAAAAAAAACAACAAAAAAAATTATAATACAAGTTTTTTTGTATTCCTCTCAGCAAACCCTTTCAATTTGATATTCAGTTCACAGGGTGCATACAAAATAATTAACCCGCCATCTTTGGGTGTCCGGCTTGATTAAGAATGATGTCGCTTACGGTTCGCCCGTGCATCCAAACGTGTTTCAAAGTTTCAACTCGATAACAATTTTTAAAATTCGGTTGCAAGATTTGTCCCTCACATACTAATTACCAAGGTTAGTTGAATAAGAGCTTACAAAATGACATGAAGAGACATTCTTTTTTTAACTCTCAGTAAATATTAATCAAGTAATAAATGCGCAAAGCAAGAAACTGATACTAATCTAAAGCTTACCTACCCGACAAGAGTTCTAGACAGCTAATCACAATTACTTAAAATGTCAGATTCCCTGGCAATCAGAACAAAATAACAAGGTCAGAGAGATGAAATAAAACACCGACATGTATCTGAGAACTGATCGAGAACTGTAGTAGGAAAAGGCAATTTTTAATAGATAAAGTGTATTTGCTATGCAAATGAGGATCAGATTACAGCTTGGCAAAATCATACGTGACACTTACATGGTCTGCGCGGGTGGCGGAGGACCTTACTACCCAATGACGCGACGATTTTCCCGTCAAATGACCCCTGTCCCGCGCGCTCGTTGCACCACCTCCGATGCCTTACGTCCCCCGGCCGCAGGCCATGCAAGTGTCACGTTGCTTTATAGGCGGTTAGGTATTGTATCGATCTTATAGTGTTGGGGGAGAACAAAGAAACATATGCGACGAATGCCTTAATTCTGTCACTATGTGGCATTACAGTCATCTATATATATAAAAGTGAATCCCTATTTCCCTTGGTCACGGCATCACGCGTGAACGGCTGGACTGAATTCGCTATTTTTATTTGTTATTGTTAGGAGAAAGTTCTTATAAAAGATAAAATTTGTAGGTGGGTAGGTAGGGTAGGTAAGGTAGGGTAGGGTAGGGTATGTAGCGTCGGGCAGGTAGGGTAGGTAGGTAGGATAGGGTAAGGTAGGTAGGATAGGGTAAGGTAGGTAGGTAGGTAGGTAGGATAGGATAGGGTGGTAGGGTAGGGTAGGCAGTTGACGGGAGCGAAGCCGCGCGCACAGCTAGTGGTTTCGCCAAACTTCAGGGCGGCGGCCCAGAAGTTTGGCGAGAACTATAGCCCAGAATGTGGGCAGGTAAAGACAACCTATAGGTATAGCTACAGTCACCAGCATAAACACCTTATAATTTACATAGTATTGTATAATTAGCATTTAAAGTTCCCAGCGCTGGGACACAGGCATCCTCTTTGTGAGAGGGAATGGATCATAATCTACAACGCGGGAGTCAATCAGGCGACATTTCTTCGAGAACACACGCTTATACGAAATTTTAACCGGTTTTTCTTGTTTATGTATAAGAAAAGATCTATTCCATAATAGATCGGGTTTTGAAAATTCTATGTTCGTTTTACCCACAATTTATATCAAAAAGAGAAAACCGCTGTTGAACTTTCCGCAATTTTTATTTGTCGTATATTTATATTCGTGACTGTACCTATTAGAACAAGTTTAGAAACGCGCCAGGCAGAACATTCGCATTAAATATTGACAGCAGCACTTATTTATTTAAGTATCAATATAAGAACTAACTGAGGAGCTGAGGAGCTAGTACAGTTTTATTGCGCGTTAGGGCTTGTCTCCATAACCACGTCACGGCGTCGTCGACATGGATCGGTGCGGTGTCGGGGCGCGGTGCAGTGTCGTAAGTTGTCGGAAACGGTACGTGGGGATGCGCTCGCTCAGTTGATGTTTAAATTTATGCGATTAGTTGTGCAAAAAACATGTCAGAAATGCTGATAAATGTACCGGAATCTTTCAAGACACGACTACATGTGAAGTTGCACCAACGTGCCGCGACGCTACCCCGCACCTTTCCACGTTGACGACGTCGTGACGTGGTGATGGGGACAAGCCCTTAGCCATATGAAAACGTGACACAACAAAGAAGTAGCGGCTTTGTTGGTTATCAACGTATGTGAGGTTTGAATTTTCTGACCATTGGAGACTTATTAATAAATTCTTTGAGCAATTGTGGGAGAGCTGGTAGCCTTTTTGAACAAGCATATTCTGGGCGAACTGTTGATAGCTTGCTGAAAGAACACACAATTTCTTCGTCAGATTTGTCTGTTTCAGTGACCTTTTTGAAAGAAGACCCCTGACCAATGGCTCCTATCTCAAAGTTATTTCAGATTTTCTCTCAGCACCTACTCAGCTATCAACTTCTTGCCCTGAGTCTCTCTTCAAAAACCCTGCCAATAACCAACCTGTACAAGTGATAAGCAGATTCTTAAAAATAAATTGAATAGTGTAGTTTTTTTTTTATAAATAACGGATTTGATTGTGGTACTCGTCGCAAGACTACAACGCTTAATAGCCTAGTATACATAGGGCGAGCTGAAAATGCAAAAAACAATCTTACTCAAAATGTAGCTTTGCTCGCGATGTCAATTTTAAATCTCAGATAATTTACAAGTTCCACTAGAATCAACTGTATAATTGAGCGCGGTCTTATTACTTTGTCATGAAGACATTGAACTTCCAAAACTTGAAAATTATCAGAGTTTCAGAATCAAAAGTCAAATGTTACTTACTCCTCGACCTCCTTCTCCCGTTGTTCGAGTTGAAGACGGACGGCGCATACCTCCAGGAAGAGGTCGTTGGCATGCGAGAGTTGGTTCTCGTATATTCTGCGCATGTTGCGAGCCGCCGTCAGTTCTTCGCGGCGGTTGGTCTCGTTCCAGCAGCCGCTGGTGCCACCGCTGCCGCTGTCGCCGGCAGCGGCCTCTTGGGGCTCGCCCATGTTACCTCTATGGGTTATCCTGTTCAAGGAGATGCGCTGGTCAGTACTAAGTTGTATGTTATTAACAAAAGTTATGCGTCCTAAAATTTATGAATTTACCGAACAAATTTTATATTGGACATCACTCACAAGGATAACATTTAACAGAAACCTGAACTTATAATTATCAAAGTTAAATCGCTTTTTTTCAATTAGGCCATTAAAAGGCACTTTTGAATATCATTTAAAGATTTTTTTTGTAATCGCCAACCCGCCTTGAGAAAGCGTGCAAAGTCAAAAGTCCACATAGTTCTACGCATAACCAAAGTCACAAATACTTGCAACATGCCTATCAATAATGCCTTAACTATAAAATAAACGGATTTTAAGAAAAATCTGGATATTATAATTAGCGACGACCGAAATTTAAAGAATACAAAGTTAACATTTGAGTAAAGTAAAACTTGCTGCAATCGTATAAATATTGTTTAAAGTTATGATTCTGCCTACCTATTAACAAGAAACAGACTCGTAAAAATCTTATCAACATCTTTAAATTAAAATATTCCGACTTTAAAGTTATAATTATTTATTTTATCTTTATAAAAATTAACTTAAAAAGTATTGATCGGAAAAACTAAAACAGTACATAGAAACTGCGGCCCAATTTAATAACCAAGTTAAATTTCGGACTTTTATATTTACACAAAACTTACCAAAAGTTGCTCAAATCCTATATATATAAATCTCAAAGTTTACTATCCTACCTACAACCTACCTACTAACAGCAGCGAGACTATTGCGTGGTAAAAAAAAACATTGTAAACGTATTACTAAATCCGAATGTGAATTTTTAAACGCCAATCTACAACGCCAAACTAAATCACGCCAAAATAAATACTAAACTTGCCGAAAAAAAACACGAATACACTAAAACACGGCCTAACCTGCTGCATAATCCATAAAATAAAAGCCTTATTCAAATATTTAACAACTATGTTTCAACGATTTTTTTTCTACAAACAACAACAAATAAATACGAAAAACTCTCCACAAAAATTTTTACTTCAACAACTAGAAAACACAAATTCGTAAAAAAATCTAGCCAGATATTGAAAAAGTAAGCCTTCCGAATTAATTATTAATAAAAAAAAGACACTTAAAATTATTAGTATCCTAAAATCAGTTTGCAGTAAACCACAAAACTTACTTTGCATAGAAGCGCTTCATACATTCCTTAATGTCTTGACGCCACATAGTTTGAGACTTCTTGAACTCGTCGATGGGATAATTCGCCAACTCGTCGCCCGCAATTTCCAAATTAGCGGCAATTATTTTAAATGGCGGCCTAGGAAAACAGAAACAGAACACTGAATTGCACTATCAGAATTAAATAAATGTGCACGAAAACTGTTTTCAGTTTACTAATGCAAGCGGGCCGTGTGTCGACAGCGAGGGCAATACAACACTGACCGGAACCCGGGTGCGATGCCGTGTGCGTACCGGTGATGTGCCGAGTGCATCAAACGGTGCAGCTGTCTAACTGATAGGCTGTAGCGGGGCACGATTTTAACTTTACTGCGCATGTCTACAGAAGATTATTGAGAGGATCATAACGCAACTACCAGTTCTCACTTTTTTATCATGATTTTGCATCTTTGATGCGTTTGGGACGTAACTTGGGTATTTCTTGAAGAGATTTTATTTCTCTTAAAATTACAACGATTTAGTTAATAACACATTATCTTATTATATAATTAATCAATCATCGTCAACAGCCTTTTTAATGTTCCCACTGCTGGGAGTCAAGTCTCCTCTCATGGAGAGGGGCTAAAATCCACCATGCGAACCAAATGCGGATTGGTAATAATTAATCAAGACATATTTTACTTTTTAACGGATTAAAAATGACGTCGGGCAGACAGTCGTGCAGTGTCCGTTAAATACTTTTTAGTTCTTGAAGCCGTACCTTTTTTATTAGAGTTATTTTCGTAGACATACTAAAGTGGGGTTATTTTCTACCTCGTTCTTTGCGAGTTGCGAGGTAATTACGCGAATTTATTGGATGATTGAAACATTGATATTATTCGGGTCGTTTTGTCTCCATTTCTGCCTTTATGTCTAACTAATAACTTATTTACTAATGGAAAAACCGTAAAATAAATAAATTTAGATAGACAAATCATAAAAATATCTACTGCACTTTTATGCGAAAAGTGCGAGCTTGGATGGAAAAACGTAAAACTGTTACGTTGAAGACAGACAGATACACGACTGCGGGAATAGATGACAGCCGTTTTAGTTAGATTTTAGAACTGTGATATGTAACAATTCTAAAGCTTCTAGTAACCGCCGCGTGAATAATTTAAGACCTCGCGTCTCGTGGTTGAGGTTATGGCTTCAAATCCGGGTAAGTACCAATGTGTGTTTTTCAAATTCATATGTACTTTCTAAGTTTATCTTGGACTTCGCTGATAACGGTGAAGGGAAACATCGTGAGGAAACCTGGACATATAGTCAATATAAGTCTGAAATCGCCAACCCGCATTGGGCAAGGGTGGTGATCAATGTTCGTGTCTTCTCTGTATGAGAAGAGGCGTTTGCCCGGCAGTGGGACAGTTATCCGCTGGTATTATTATTATGTAAATTGGATTTGGCTTTCGCTGTGCCTAAAAGATGCCGATTTTACGAGCATTTTTGTTGATTAATTTGGTTCATTATACACATACATTATTTACATACATTTACATACATTATTCTGTATATAAGTTAACTAGCGGACGCCTCGCGGTTTCATCCGCGTAGATCCCGTTCCCGTGGGAATCCAGGGATAAAAGTAGCCTATGACACCCGGGGATAGCGAGGCTTCCCGTCGGTGAAAGATTTTTTGTAATCGGTCCTGTAGTTTTTCAGTTTATTAGTTACATACACAAATACAAATCGTTCCCCTTTATAATATTAGTATAGATATAGATAAGGTCTGAGCGTCTTTTTACAATGCACTGATTGCGGATGTGAGCGTATTTAAAAAACTGCTCATTTACACACACACTTTCTTTAACTTAGTAAAAGATTATTTAATTACATCAAAATAAGTCAACCCGTTTAGAACATAGCGAGGCAAAAATAACCTAATACGTAGCAAGAATAGATTAACGACCGGTCAGTGTGCTTCTCTCTGCGAATATGGTGCTGCACTGGGGATCAAATTGATTAAGATTGGCACTTACCTATTTCTGGGTGTCCTATTCCAGCATTGGTTCATTAGTAGCTGCATGCTACTCGGAAACGTCGAGGGTATAGGCAACGCGATTGTATCTGTGCCCACCCCCCACATTATAGCGTGCGTTTCGAGATTCTTATACGGGACTTCTTGTGTGAGCAGTTCCCAAAGTACGACTCCGTAGGACCAAACGTCTACACGTTCAGAACACGGTTCGTGTCGTATAACTTCTGGTGCCATCCAGGCTACGGTGCCTGTGAAACTCATGACGGCACTCACGTTATTCCATTCGCGACTTGTTCCAAAGTCACTTACTTTTACCACAAGGTTATCGGCGATCAGGATGCTGAAAAAAAAGAGTTTGTTGCAACACAGGTTTGTTGGTGATGAGCGTGAATACATTTTACCATCCAAGTTGTTTAACCAGGATGAAAAAAAATGATTCTTCATTTCTTCTACCTAGTTAAACATGCATGGGAAAATGAAGGTGAGAATCGATACTAAACGCTGACACTTAAAAATTTAATTAATGATTCAATGCGGTATCGATTTAGTGAAAGTTGGGTGGGCTCAATATATGTCCGCGTACCTAACTAGCTGAAAAACCTAGCAAGTTCTAAGTTAGCCCTTTTATATACCTATGAACACGGACTTTTTAAGAAAAAGTTATCGACTTTGACGCGAAAGTTATCGACTTTGACGCGAAAGTTATCGAATTCAACGCAAAAGTTGTCGACTTGCTTGAGTCTGCATTGAAACAATATTACTTAAAATTTCCGCGTAAATATGAAGCACGAGCAATTAATTAAGATGTATTTTGCAGAATTCTGTGCTATTTCTATTAGCGAAACTTAGCTCCTCACTTATATTAATAAGCAAAGAGTTTTATTTATATAAATCCTCGCGGAATTTTATTAATAGCAATTTCTATTTTTTATATTATAACAGGAAGACATTAAAAATAAAAAGATTATTGATTTTATCGCTAACATGGCATCTCTTCGATGTTCCGAGATAGTCTTTGCAAGTTCGAGGAACCTTTGAACACATTATGGATAACATTTGAGACGTTGAGTACATCTTTATAAAATTGTCATTTGAGCAACCAGGCAATTGCCGTAACGAGCGTCAACTATCTTGATATTAGGAAACATGAACTCAAAAATGTTAAACATTTTTGATTGCATAAAACGTATGTTATGTTAAAATTACTGGCACCAAATTAGATTACCATTTCACGACACAAATTACTTTTAGAGATAGTGGCTTAAAATATTTTCCATAAGGTGTTTTTTTTTTGAAGCAGAAAATTATGTAAAAGCATGATTTCATATTACCTACTAACTGGCGAGATTACAATTCTCCAGAATTTGAGGAATATTGAAGAAATTCTATTTGTTTATCTTCAATAACTCTAAACTGGCATCAGTCTGACTAATTTTGCTGTATTAACATTTACTTTTCAGATATGTGAAATAGAGGGTACAACTTTTAAAGAATTCTAAAACTTCTCGTATAAATACATCTTTCGAGAACAAACTTGCGGGCAACAAGAACTCAGTAATAAAATAATATGTAGTCAAAGTTTGACATAGCGAAGTTAAACAGTCAAAGGCACTGGATGGAAGGTTTGCCGAAATTACTGGGCTACTGCAGATCATGTAACACAAATAGTATCGCTGAGTGATCAACAGGCAGATACATTTAAATATGTAATAATGGAGAATGAATACTTGTGTTCATAATCAACCTGTTGTGTTATAAGGGACACAGGCCTCTCCTCTCTGTGAGAGGGAATTACCATCCGTCCAGCTTTATCCTGACATGTCCAGATATTTGGCCTTCTGTCCGGCGGACTTTGTCCAGCTTTCTAATTTTTCCGGCCTTTTTACATGGACAATTTTTTTTAATCTATATTTATGTGAAATTTTCATGTTTCATACTTTTCAGATCTCAGTTTTTTTGTAATGTTTAAACAATTTTTTTTTTCGTAAATGTAATGCCCGGACATTTATTCAAAAGTCCGGCTTTTTGTCAGGACTCTACAGTTTTCAAAATAGTCATAATATACCACGCTGGCCCAGGGCGTGTTGGTGGATGTCACACGTCTTCTAATGTTTAATTCTAGGACATGCCGGTTTCCTCATGATGTTTACCTTCACCATTTTGATACTTGAGTATTATAACGCCATCTAATGATCAATTGTCGCCTTTGCGAGCCCTAGAAGTACTTAAGATGGCTTTAACGACGTGGTCGCGGTATTGCGTCGCAAAACCTGGTAACTAGAAATACTCGAATGGAACTTCAAGCGCCCGTGAAAAGATCTACGGACACGAACTGGGAATTTATGGACGAATCCAAGTTAGGTATATATATAATAGATAATTTTAGATTATGTTACAGACACTTATGTATTGGAGGCTAATGATAAAGTTATACCGGCAGTTTCAGCCAAATACAAATCAGGTTGCGCTGAGATGGACTTTAACACAGGCCCAAAAGAAAGACAGGCTCTGGAAATCGGTGTCTTTGGTACCTCTTGTTTGTATCGTTTTCCGACACAGATTTCCGGCAACGAGTTATTTTTGCACTTTTTATTGTTTTGCTTTGAAGTCGGTTTATTTTTTTTTGGCAACGATTTATATATCTCTTTTTAGTTTTAGTACAACATCACAAAAAAATGAGCAAGTTGTTTAGTAAGGTATCTAAAGGATTGACAAAATACCCAAAATAATTCCATTAACAGATTCGTGCTGTTTGTCGCTAAGGAGATCGGTTCAGCAGTTTTCAAGATATGAAGCATACACCTTCATTTCTTGAAAACTGCTGAACCGATTTTGATGAAACTTGCACTATTCGCTAAGTTCAGATAATAATAACAATGATCACGATCCGATAAGAAGTTTCAGAGAAATGCTTGGACAAACATACATACATACACTTACGAAATTTGGTCCGCGTGTCTAGAAGTCCACATAGAGTAACAAATTAAGTGAATATTGTGTACTTACAACAAAACTACATACATATCGAATTGCTTACCTCCTTTTTTATAAAGTCAGTAAAAAATAATGAAATAATGAACGGTTTGAAAAATTCACGACTGTTTCTTTAAAGAAGTGTCCATTTAAATTTATATGAAATGAATGAAACTGCCGTAAGGGCACCAGACTGCTATAAATTGTACGCGTTTACGTCTTAGGTGTAAACGTAAAGGTTTGTAATAAAAACCTCGTGCTAATACCGCGGGGGCACCGCAGTTTAATCACAGGACTAACCTAGAAAGTAGGGGGATAGACTTACAACCTTGTGAGTAAGGACAAACATTTAGTACTTTTGAGGAACATGAAGATTTTGAAAATGGCGACTGCACCATCACTGGTACCAATACTTTTTTCAGTATGTACTAATGTGATAAGGGAAAATCTATTCCATTTCAATTATAAAATTATTCTTTTTTTTTCAAAACAAGCTTTTTTCGTATCCTTCTCAGCAAATCCTTTCATTTGATACCCATATCATGACAGTGCACAAAAAATAACTAGTCCGCCATCTTGTGCCGTCCGCCATATTGGATTTATAATGACGTCACTTACCTAACCATGTAATGTCAACCAAACTAAACGTGTATGCAAAAATTCACCTTAATCGGTGGAGGATAATTGATTTAAAATTCAGTTGCAAGATTTGACCCGAACACACTTACATACAAACATACATACTCGTATATTGCAAGTTAAATTAAAGCTTGAACCGAATTGAACTGATAGAGATTGTGGCCTTCGAATAAGTCAGACAGAATGTCCCTAAGGTGATGCGTAGAATGATAAAAATATTCACAAGTGTAATAGATTTTTAAATATAACAACTATTTCCTACGATCTCTTGGGATGATGGTGTAACCTCGGTCACATTCAAGTAGATACGTCCGACGTCCCCCGGCCAGGCTAGATTTTCACTCGCCTTTTTCAATTCTTGTAAACCCTTCTAAACAAAGAAAGTAGCTTTAGCTAATTGACTACTTAAGAACTTATGAGAATTAATCTGTGTAGCCTTATTTCCTTCTGGCAGCGGCTAAATTTATGACCAAATATAATCAGAAAAGTGGAGGTAAGTACAATCAATCGCTCAGAATATAATTTCATATAAACACAGATCTAACTCATTTATCAGGTAATTATATCACAGATAAAAGACAACAATCTGGTCAATATGAAACAAAGCTATTGATTTCCAAGTAACGACTTAGCCTCGAAGAAGCAGCCGCATGCAGTTAATAATTTAGAGGCATTTGCAAAGTGGCTCTTTTGGCCATAGTATTCAGGACTTAGCCGACACCTGAGTCTGATAACCAAAATAGTTCGTAGGTCTATTTTATGTCGGAATGATAGGATCTGCAGGCTAGCCGTTGGTCATATATATTGCAAATTATGTTAAGGCATTTGCCACAGTGGGTGCGTTCTGTGTGCTGCGATCCGGCAACTCGAATATTTGGTGCGAGAAATGTTCGAGTGACCGGACAGCAGGACGGCCTTAATTGTGTCGTCTGGGCATTCGACTGGACAACAATGTTAAGTTCTGGTACATTTAATTGGAGATTCAAGCTGTATAATTTATGTTCTGTTTTGGAAGCAGTGTTAGCGCTCTTTACACAAATTGTTAAACAATATAGTTGAAATAATAGTTTATGTTACTAATACGTAAGCTATTAGTTAGTTACCTATTTTTCATCGACTTCAAAAAGGAGAAGGTTTCCAATTCGACTGTATTTTTTTATGTGTGTCACCGCAAAACTGTTTTAATATGTGAACCGATTTTGACTATTATATTCTATTTGAAAGCTGGTGCTTCTTATGTGGTCCAATTATTTTTTGATCAAGATCTGATGAAGAACTTCGGAGATATACAACAGAACTCTTCAATAAATGACGGTAAAACTTTCGGGATTTCTGCAATCGCATGTCTGTTTATTGTTTACACCATTTCATATCAAAAAATTACGCCGATAGCGTATCGGGGGCACACAGATGTGTACAATTCACTCTGGTACATTTTAAATTCACTGGTTTAGTTCGTGTCATGTAATTCGGGTAACCTATTCTGGCATTACTGTGGGCATTATAGATATGTACCACAACTAAAAAGTCAAAAATAATAACAATTTTCCAAAAAGAATACTACCGACTTCCAAATAAAAAACACAAACAGAACGGAACTTTTGCATTTATTAATTTCTTACGACATATACTAACATGGCCGCGAAAGTTGCAGTTTTTTGGTTGGAACGGGAAAACTACCTACGCGTTAAGCCGGTTTATGTATACCAGCGCCTGCAGACAAAGTGAGATTATATCAAGACAAGACAAGACAAAGATATTTTATTTCAACTAGGCCACAAAGCGGCACTTTTGAACGTTAGTTACATTAAAATTTACAAGGAATAAAAATTGATTCTACCGTGCATTCGGAAAGTAGCTTGTTATGGAGAAGAACGCACAAGAAACTCCATACTTACTCTTTTAAAAAAAAAAAGTTTTTTTTACAATATTTAGGTACATAAGTACATACATTAATAAATTTATATGTGTGAGGACAATGCACCCAGAATCACTACATACTATACTACGTACAGGTACAAAGTATTAAAAGTACTCACACATGTACTGTGCAGTTACATAATAAGCGCTAGAAAAACACTAGCATCCGAAGCAGTTAAGTTAAGACCAATCCCAACTGACGGCGCCCGTTCACGAACATGACGCATGAATCGGCACCACCCAGCTCAACCATCATGAAGGGAACCGAATGATCCAACACACACGCCACCATCAGAGAGACATTTGAGAGAGCATGACACACTCAACTGCCAGGGCAAACACAAGTCAACGAACGACACCAAGGTACAGCAAATGGTAGATTTACAGTTGGGTACATAGTACTCACACACGTGCTGCGCAGTTATACTATACTAAAAGAAATTGAGTCTATATAATACAAATATATTCATACAGTCTTCAGCAGGTCCAACAATTCTACAAAACAATAATGTTCTGCATATCACTTGTTTTTGCGCCCTAGTGGTTGTGGAGCAAGAGTAGCATTGATGACAACTATTCTGAAATGACAACTATTCTGAAATGGTTGGGATTGAAATCCCGCACAATTGGGCATTCTAACAAACATTATTGCTGATAGAATGTCCTTTTGTGTAGGTCCTTCGTAAGTTGCATGCATTTCGTTATCCTCAATCAGAAGTTCGGCTAGCAAAACACTTTGATAAGAGATTCGTCATCACTTGCAGGGCTTTGTTACTTGTATATGCTTACCTGAGGGCTCTTACACATAAACACGATACGACTACGACGCGATGAGAATGAAACAAATTGTAAGTGCTCTCACTCATAAACAGTCGCTGGCCACCGGTGGCTGTGGTCGGTGGCCCGTTTGTGCGTCGAGCCTTGGTCTCTTGATCGGAAAGTACAAAGTTACAGTATGCGGTTTCGAACACATATTCGTATGAAAAATGCCCAGAATGGTATTTTGTTCCGTCGTGCATCACTAATAAGAATTAAGTATCTGCAGAGGTGCCGGCAAAAGAAATATAATACAGGATGAGGATGTATATATATACAGTGTTAGGAAACCACATACCGCAGCCTTGTGCGTTCCGATCAAGAGACCAAAGCCTAATAATCTCAATTCGCTCCAGCGACCTATAGTGAATATCGTATTAATTGATACTACGTGGAAAGCTCATTAGAAGCCCTAATAATAGGGTTATTAGAACCGTGATAGTTGCTATTGTACGTGTCCTATTGTATATCAGATAATTTGTTAGAAAGGGTATTGTTTTGAAATGTATACCTAAACACAAGAAAGTGTTGACGAGCGCTCGTTTTGGGGGACTCCCTCGACAATTAAAAAAAGTGCTGGCTCTGCCTCATTTGGCTCTTATTTTGTGAATCGATTATTGGATAATCGGTTAAGTTTCATGTGAGCTGTGGCTTTGTTTTATACTAACCTTATATAAGACGTGCTTCATCCTATGTAACCTATATTTTCCTACCTCTGACATTTAAAATCGAAACGAACCGTTTTTAAGTTTAAATTTAAGCAAACTTTAATATTTGAAAATTTACTTTATACAAAACTAAATACCAAATAGCTAAAGTCTGTTTTGTTGCTAATAACGTTAACAAGTCCCAATAAATTCATTAACAGCAAACAACATTTTGGTAACTCGTCTTCCCGCCCATATGTTGCTTGCAACAAGTTTTCTTATTCAATACCGTCCTTTCAACCGTCAAAATACCTCTTTTTTATCTATCTCGTAAGGTTTAGCCAGCGTTTGAAAAGTAAGCGCACAAAAACATGTTGGTTTACGACATCACATTACAAATCTTTGAAATTCTCAGCTTTTCTCTACTATATTATGCATGTATTATATACACCCAAACCTTCCTCTTGAATTACTCTGTCTATTGATGGAAACCGCATAAAAATACGTTGCGTTGTTTAAAAGATTTAAGCATACAGACTATGTACAAAAACAACACGTCGAGTATTCAAGCAAATAGAAAATGTTTTCAGTCAGTTCGACACACGATATGAGTACGGCTACAGGCTAGCTGAATTTCATAATTTTCCATTGTCCCACCTTCAAATTCCATGCACAAAGAAAATATGCTTAAACAAAGAACAGCAAAATTAAGAGCTTTTTGTAAGAGACTGTCGGAGGACAGAAGTACGCTGTTGCCTTTGTATCGACTGTTTAGCAGTGTAATAATATTACCAAAGTAGGAGCACTATGGAAGGTAATTAAATCTTAGCAATTCCGAATAAGCATTCCCTGCAAAAATTACTAACGTATTTTCATTGTCTGTAATGCAATTTCCAGACCGTGAACAAATTGAATCGAATAAGATTTTTTTGAAAATCTTGTAGGTTGTGCAGTCTCGGCTTCTAAAAGATCTTTCTTCAGAAGGCATTTTTAAATACAGCAAAAACGTACACTTTACAAAAAACTCGTAACTTTAGCTTTAATAATAAAAAATCAACTTACTTGGGGGATTTCAAATCCCTGTGGATGATCTTATTTACGTGTAAATAAGACATACCACGGGCGATCTCTTTGCACCATTTAAGGACCTGGGCTGGTAAGAAGCATTGGCCACTGTGAATGTATTCGAAAAGTGGTCCATATTGACAAAATTCCATGATGATGCACGAGCTGGGGCCGTTGGTGCTGACCCCTTTGAATTGCACTAAGGGAAGAAGAGAAACAAGGAAAATTTAAAACATGACCGACAAACACAATCAATGCAACGGAAGTGAAACGAACTATACACACAAATAAGTCTCAGTCATATCTTTATTTGCGTTCCATATTATTATATAAAGTCTTACAGCAAAAGCTTAAAGCTAAGGCACAATAATTAAGACTCTGGAGAGCAAAGCAATATTACAAAATTAAATGAACAGTGAAAAAAGTCGCAACTGACAATTCATCGAGTATTCGAAACGCAGTGGCATTTGGTGGAAAACACAAATATTTACTCAAACGATTTAAATTCAATTAATAAATATTTACCAATGACGAAAATCGGTATAAATGTTGCAACATTTTAAAATCGTTGCTATATATTTCATAACGGATGTTTATTTTGTTTAATAAACGCAACATGTTCATATTTCCACTAGACTTGTTACTGTTATTTGCGTTTCATTACTTCCACTATATGTCTAATGTTTGCCCTGCACACACGGCCAGCAAACGGATCCGCATCAATTTTACTTAACCTGTGTCGTGTGTAACTTACAGCTACGCAACATAACATACATACATTCCGGTCCGATAGCCGGTTTAATGCCGAATGGAGTAAACCCCGGATTTTTCGCGGAAGTAACGTGTTCAAAAAGATTTGCAACGTAAATATAAGTCGAAAACCCCCTGCACTTATGCGTTAATGACGTACAATTTCATTTACTGCTACAAAGAGAAACCAGCGGCCTTTCTCGCACGGCGAACTAACTACAACATCCGTCCGCCATCTTTTCAAAGTGCCTTCACATTAATTGCATTATTGAACCCAACATGTTACCTATAAAGCTGCAAAATATAAGTCGATAACATCCTGCACTTATGCGATAGTGACGTACAATTTCATTTACTGCTACAAAGAGAAATCAGCGGTTTTTCTCGCACGGTGAACTAACTACAACATCCGTCCGCCATCTTTTGAAAGTGCATTCACATTAATTGCATTATTGAACCCAACATGTTACCTATAAAGCTGCAAAATATAAGTCGATAACTCCCTGCACTTATGCGTTAATGACGTACAATTTCATTTACTGCTACAAAGAGAAACCAGCGACGTTACTCGCACGGCGAACTAACTACAACATCCGTCCGCCATCTTTTCAAAGTGCCTTCACATTAATTGCATTATTGAACCCAACATGTTACCTATAAAGCTGCAAAATAAACTTCAAACGATGGACTACTACTCTACTCCAGTTTGTACAAACAAACCAATGTATGCTAGCTTGGAGAACAAATTGCATATTCAATGACTCGGTCGTAATTAGAGTGGGCTCTCTTCCATTCAATATCGAAACATAATCAAAGCGACAGTGGAAGGAGCCAGAGAGATCCATTGCAATTAGCTCGGCTATCTGTTGCAGGTTATATCAAAATACTCAATCGGGGAGCTATCGATCAGAAATCTTACACGAATATCAACGCGGACACGAGCAGTGTACATATTTCGTTGCTGTTTTCACACAAAAGATCTGTTGGTATTGGAATCCTCTATTTTGACATGGCAAACGGAAATGCATCAGTTTTTATAGCTATGAACACACAAAGAATTGATGGTTCAACGGTTTTCTTTATTAATGCTGGTAAAAACCTTTTATGTGATGCCCTTTGATCTTTAAATAATCACACATAGTCCCAAAAGGCTATTCTGCGATCTAAAACACTGACCGATGGCGTGTGGCAGATCACGAAGACCACGAAGGAGATGGCGGGAGTCTTAGAACCATTTACGCACTGTCGACTGGTTGCCGGCGACTACTGGTCGCTGGTGACCAATAGGAGCACGTGTTCAAATGGAAGCGTTCACAATGCGAGCAACTATCGAGACAACCGCTACTATTGCAGCTTCTTCGATGTCATTCTGTACGAATGTACAAGAAATCCAGAGCGGAGCGAAGGATTCTGGAGTAGAATCCCGAGCGTAGCGTGGGGTTTTAAGGTAGAATCCTGAGTGCAGCGAGGGATTCAAAGTACGTGACTCGAGCTTAAAATAGTGTTGCTCCCGAGGTGGACACTCTACTTTTTATCACCCTCTATGAGAAAATAAGTAAGAGCAACTTATGAACAAGAACGTTACGTTTATATACTTACATACAATTTGGAACGATATAAGATAACATAGAAATAATTAGAGGGTAATTAATGTTTATATTTGAGCAATAATTATGGAAGTGCATCGTAGCAATTTTATAAGTACCATCCGTTACAGTTGTAGATTTATTTTATTTATTTGGCTCGCGCGCGATTTTCCAGCCATTCACCTCATACATTCGTCGTAATCGATTTTATCGATGTTATTCCTATTTTGGACCGCATGTTTTGTGATTTATCACTTTGCTGATTGGAACATTTACTAACACCATATTCCAAATTCAAATCACTTTTAGTCCCTGTGGGATTAATGAGCTATGTTGGTCCCTGTTTACGAGGAATAAACTAGCGCTTTTTGAATAGATGTGATAAAAAGTTTATAAAATAATTACTGACCGAATTTCACCACGGAAACTGAATGCGATCAGCACATCGAAACCGAGTTCAACAGCTGTCAGTATAACATTGCTGTGAGATATTGACACTGACAGCTTTTGACTTCGGTTTGGATATACTGAAAGCGTTCAGCTTCACTAGCGAAATTCACCCTGAAGGTACGAACGAAATTTTACTTACTAATTTGAATACCTATTCAAAAGTAGAGATGGAATAAACCGAAACACACACGTGCACAAGTATCAAACAATACGTATGTATGCCTACAATTACAAGGCTGTCGCGGAAATCCGTTTCGCGACATTACGATAAATTTTATCTACGAATAAGGTGACTGGCACATGCATTATACTTCCGTTCCCATAAGATCAAATCCGAAATATAAGAATAAAACAGTTGTTCAAAATATTTAGGTTCACAAACTCGACAAAATGTAGGGATGCTCCAATATTAGAAGTTGTCCCTATTTCCATGACAATGCGCTGTCGGCTCACGCCTGTCTTTGGGTACCTTAAGCTTCAACTTCAGACGCGAAGCCTCATGCATCGCTGAGCATAACACGAAACAACATTAAATCCAAGAAAATGACATTGGAAATCTCGTTGGAAAGATATTCCACATATTGGTTGCAAGAGTAAACAAACGCGAAATTGATTTTAGAGAGCTAAAGTAATAAAAATGCTTTTGCTTTAGACATATTGCATCCTAAGAATAATTGAATGTAGCGGCGAAGTTGCCGATAGATACAGTTCAATATCACCGCACCAACATGCGTCCGGATGCCTGTTCGTGATGTTTTAATCAATTTACTTGATTGCATTGCAACCTGGGATCAGACTGAACAATCTAACACATTGTTTACGTACCTACGAGTATGTAAATTGCAAACATTATTGTTATTGACCGTGAACATGAGGGTCACGAAATAATACGTTGTGGTTTAAAGTTGTGGCGTTGTCTTGAGAGTTTGATTCGAAGATTTCAATGACAAAGGCTTTCAATGAAGTTTGTATATATATTATTTTTACTTATTGTAATAATGAACAGAAATATGATTTATGAGTTTCGGGCATGTCCGGGTACGTCTATAGTACACACATCAAGTGTATAGGGATCAAGTACGTTTTACAATATATTAACATTTATAAAATTTCACTATTTGAATAAAGAATTTTCTTTAAAAATAGAAAATCAACTGTCAATCAGGATTCCTATAAAAGTGTGTAATAGCTTTTTCACAAAACCAATTACAATTTCTGCATCGGACAGGAAAAAAATTGCATCTATATGGAGCGACGACATCATTTGACACGAGAAGAGGTGATGAGAGCCGTCGGAATGTTGCAAGCTGGATCCAGGCACACACAGAGCGTCATAAGCCGCCTCTGTACGAGTCTGGACATGCCATACCTGTCGTGGCCGAGCGACATGGAGGACGATCTCGCATCATCAAATGCGAATATTTTGGTTATAAAAAACGCCAATAATTTTGTTTATAACAGTTTGGTGTTCTGTGTGTTTGTTTTTTTTTCAATGTTGGTACTTTCCCGAAACAGTTGTTAATCTTAATCTTTTGTTTTAATGACGAATCTGTACTGTGACGAATCGGGAATAAATCGTGAAAAGATGAAGGAGCTGACAACCGAAAGATCTTTTTTGAAACCACATGGCAAAATATATTATTCGTTTTCCAGTTATTCCCTTATTAAGGTTTTCCGTGAATTTGCAGTAACATTCTTTAAAAAGCAAACCATTGTTGCTTTACAGAAATAGAAACTAAGAAGAATGTACTATATACTTTGCTTTGCGATAAAAGCTACTTAGGTGCAACCTTTATTGAAATGCACAAAGATTTTCCACGAGTTTTCCTACAAAAAAGATTGGTTGCTTTATTAAGTTTTCATGGGAAACATTTGACTCAACAATGGTTTCTAGGAAACCATTGTTGAGTCAAAGGAATAGACTCTTTGAAGACTTTACTAGGTACTTCGCTTCGCCATAAAATCTTCTGAAGTTACAACCTTTATAGAAATGCACAAAGATTTTCCACGTGTACTTCAACCAAATAAGGATCGGAGAAGAACCGCCTCGACGCCTAAATGCTGCCTGCATTAGTGCAGTGCACAGCGAGGCTCAGGGACGCTTGTCAGTCTCCCCAGGGTTGTGCCCTAACTGGCGTTGTACAAAAGAGGTTCCAGAGTGATATTATAAGACAATTATAAGACATTCCATGTGCTGCTGGTGATCACCGGGGTGGTTTTAGTGAGGTAGAAAGCTCACGCTCCAAAACTATATGCTATTCGCAAACATTGTGTGCAGTGGGAGTATCGATTGGAGCCGTGACATTTTGTTACCAGCTAGTGCGCGTATGGTGTTTCTAGAAATAGATCTTCTACCTTGTTTGTTATTTAAATATTGCGTTTGAGTTTTCTGAATTATATTATCACTGCAATACGACACTTTTAATCCACGATGGGAAAAGAGGGGTGTTATAAGTTATACTTGATTCTCTGTGTGTCTGCCTGTGGCATCATAGCTCCCAAACGGATAAACCGATTTTGTCTTTTATTATTTTAAATATGACTTCGTCGAGTGTTCTTCGCTATTTTTGATCAAAACCGGTTGAGCCTTTTTTGAACTGTTTTATGGAGGACAGATACTTATACATTTTTTTACCCGTCCACGACAAAGCCAGAAGGTAGTTTGTTTTAACTAGTAACTTTGCTATCGCTTCGAGTGTGACATCAAACGAATGAGTAGAAAGATCATAAATTAGTTAACATTTAAAACATACCAAGCTAATGACAAAGTAATAACAAGACGAGATCATACAACACTTTTTTATTTAGCTTACTGCCGCACTCAGAAACATTTAAAGGTTACTTAAACCACTCCTTAGTATAGATTTTGTACTACAAATCAATACTAAGGATCGCCTTAAGTAACCGTTAAAGGCTCTGAGTGCGGCAGTAAGTATTCTAGCGTTAATTAGTGCTTCTAATAGCTAGCTTATAAGCAATTTTGCTTTAGTTTCTCCATAGCCGTGTCTTAGCTTTTAATTTTATCAACCAACTTCAAAAAGTAAAGAGAGGTTTTTTGGAGCAATCCCGCCGCACTATTTTCAAACCACTGCAACTCCTGAAAGCCAGAATCAACAGTGGCGACCACCAGGAAAGCGCCGAGGCAATGAAGCTCGACGACGAAGTCGCGGAGAATGACAACTGTCTTGGATCCAGCAACGAAATTAATCAGAAAAGAATAAAGGAGGAGTAGGAAAAAAACAAAATTCCACTTCAATCCATATCAAGCAGGAAACAGAAAAAAAAGGCCAATAGGCAAAAGGGTCGTGTACAACTGGAATAAGCCCAGTTGCGTAGCACCACGAATAAAAATCAGCATTAATATTAATGGGTCCTAACATTGTGAGCTGATATATTTGTTTCCAATAATAGGTATGGCAAAAAGGCTTGAATGAACGCATGGAAATTTGTTTTAGTTTCCACAAGGTCCGTATAGTAAGCAACTCCTGATGCAGCCTGTACATTATTTAACATAATATTGCGTTCATTCTGCCAAAGAATACACTCCCACAAGATATGATGTGCAGATTGTACATATTCGCAGTCAGATGTAGAAAACTGACACAGGCGAGGCAACGAGCTTGAAGGAAAATAATTTACTTTTAAAATTACCATGCCCTGTGAGAAATTGCCCAATTTCTCGTAGATAGAGGTTACCCGATTACTTTTCCAATTGTGGACCAATTTTGAAAATTCTTCGTTTGAAAGGGTATACTCCCGACGTGGTCCCATTGTCACCAAGTCAGAATCTGATGATGGGATCCCATGGAAATCGAGGGAACTTCTCAAATATTATAGGCATACATATCGGGCATTTGCACACATAATGTATCATTTTGTGAAGGGGAGCTGATGAAGAAGACCACAGATGGCCACTAGAGCTAGTTAATGATAAATATGTCACAGGTATAAGATATCTCGAAAAGTTGACCGACTACATACATAAACTCACGCCTTTTGCCCATGGGAGTAGGCAGAAACTACAGAACGCCACTTGCTACGATCCTTACATACTTCTTTTGCTTCACTCACATTTATAGACACACGCCGGTTATGAGTACTGCGAACCTGGCCTTTTTGAAGAACAACAACAACCGACTATGATGAAGCATATACTTTAAATAAATGGTACTGATGAAAATGGTACCATCGAACTGATCTGATGAAGATGCACTGGAACTCCGAATTAAAACAATGTATCCTAGTCGTATTTGGGTTTATTGGAATTTTCATGAGATATAATTTGACTATAAATGATTTAAGTACATGGTGATTTGAGATAACAAAACTAAAAAGAGAAAAATGAAATCTTTTTGACTAAAAATAAACCGACTTCCAAAAAAAACAGTACAAAGCGAAAAATAACTGTCTTTTCCGAAGTCGGTGTCGAAAAATTAAAAACAGAAAAACAATAGGTACCAAAACCACCCAGTTTTGGAAGTCTGTTTAATTTTTTTATTGCACTTCCACTCGTTAAGTTTGGACATACTTGTCTACTACTTTTAAAGTAATTTTGACTTTTTCTATTCATAAGTGCTTTCTAAGTTTATCTTGGACATAGCTGACAACGGTGAAGACAAACATCGTCAGGAAACCTTGACTTATAGGTAATGTAAGTCTGAAATCTCCAACACGCCTTCTCTGTATGAGAAGAGGGCTATTCCCTGCAGTGGGGCAATAACAGGCTGGTATTATTATAAATGTGTGTAAAAGGGGCTGCTGGAGACTCTGGATAGGCTGAATAAGAGACGGAATAGTCAAATAATTACGTTAGTAGGTATAAGTTTTGAAGATAATTAAAATTTAGTAGGTAATATGTTTAGAGCAGTGTTCGACCAGTGGTATCGACCGCGACTTACAAGTTTTAGGTCGTGGCCACCAAGCCAGGCTGTCGCTTTACTTAGTGTAAATTATTTCATCACCACTGCTCTCACAACGGTGAAAACAAATATGTGAGGGTTTCCTCACATATTAGTTTTAAAATTCGAAGACATGTGAAATCCACGAACCTGTACTTGCTCAGGTGGTGGATTACGGCCCATTCCGTCACACGGAAAGGAGGCTTGCACGCACAACGGACGAAAAGAGAGTCTGAGTGCGGAAAACGGGGTCCATCTATTCTATCTAGTAATATGTTTTGCCTGAAAGATAATTCCGTTCATCAAATGAAGAAAAACAGGGTCCATCTATTCTATCTCTTGTAATATGTTTTGCATGAAAGATAATTCTGTTCATCAAATGAAGAAAACGGGGTCCATCTATCCTATCTAGTAATATGTTTTGCCTGAAAGATAATTCCGTTCATCAAATGAAGAAAAACAGGGTCCATCTATTCTATCTCTAGTAATATGTTTTGCATGAAAGATAATTCCGTTCATCAAATGAAGAAAAACGGGGTCCATCTATCCTATCTAGTAATATGTTTTGCCTGAAAGATAATTCCGTTCATCAAATGAAGAAAAACAGGGTCCATCTATTCTATCTCTAATAATATGTTTTGCATGAAAGATAATTCCGTTCATCAAATGAAGAAAAACGGGGTCCATCTATCCTATCTAGTAATATGTTTTGCCTGAAAGATAATTCCGTTCTTCAAATGAAGAAAAACAGGGTCCATCTATTCTATCTCTAGTAATATGTTTTGCATGAAAGATAATTCCGTTCATCAAATGAAGAAAAACGGGGTCCATCTATCCTATCTAGTAATATTTTTTGCCTGAAAGATAATTCCTTTCATCGAATAAAGAAAACAGGGAACACACAGAAGATTACCATAGAACAGAAAAACTTTGGAGACCGTACATTCTCTTAAATGAATCTTAGCGGACCGCGCAAATACTTGGAGTTGGGCACTGCCACAACTAGTATAGACAGATGATAATTACTTTTAGATTACTTAATAATGAGGCACAAAATCAAATGTTAACTAACAGCACAAGGACATACAAATGTCTAACCATGTCACTTGTATACATCCAATGAGCCCAAACACGATGGTGCTACCTTGTCTGGTTGAGGAGTTGCTATGGCCACCTTTCAAATACATCATGAGACCAGCTCCATAGTTCCATATTATATCAATGTTTCATAAGTAACATAACTAAGCCAAGTTCTAGCTTTATCAGATACCAGAAAATGCTTGAAAAATGGATTACTTTACTAGTTGCCGGACACGTATGTTACGTATGCCTAGGAATCTGCTGACATTGCGGACAATATACATACATAGACCTTGATGACAGTGCAGTTACCGCGAAGTCAACGCACGTAGCTAGACTTTCACTGACACAGAAACGTACGGAGCATAAACATAGGAAGTTGCTGACTGTGCAATTACCTTGGAACCGATCCAGCCATGACGTCAAGGAATCGATCAATGCCGAACTAATATTTAAGAGCATCTCTCGTAAGAAAGAAGCATTCCATATTCCTACATCGTGTAGGATGGATTCTCGTAGGCTAGTTAGTTTTAGTTAGTCTATTTAATTATTGTAACCATTCCATGTCCTAACATCGGCTTGGAATGGACATTCGTAGGTTAACTAGTTGTAGTTAGTAGTTGTAACCATTCCATGATCCAACCTCGACTTGGAATAGACACTTCTAGGATAATTAATTATAATTAACTTTAATAATTAAAAGTTTAGAATCATTTCGGGTTTCTTTCCACTCTCCCGGCTGTGGTAAACGTAATTGGCGCAGTCGGTAGGATATCCGCGGGAGACGTCGGGACACATCACACATCGATAATCACGTCTCGTGTCACCCGGGTGGCTATCAAGCACCGTTCCGGATATCCTGAACATACGGACCTGCTGCAGACCGAGAGAAGAATCTGGAAATCGATTCACAGAGAGGAACCGGAAATGAAATAGCTGTAAGTACATTTGAATTATTCTCGTGTTGCTCCCTCCTAAATCCTAACCTTCAGGGTTTACCATCCCAGGAACTCGAGTGCGCGGGGACCTGCATCACGTCAGGCCCACCGACGAACTGTAGATATTAGTAGAAATATATTTTTAGATAAGCTAGAGTTAGGCAACTTGGTTAGTTTAGATATGGATCAGCACAGCCAAATACCATTTCTAAGGCACTTCGCCTTGGCCTTGCTTTTCATAGTAACTCTAACGTGTTTGCGCGGTTTATTAAAATCCTTGATTCATCATCCAAGTGTTGCATGCGAAAGCGAATTTTCTAACTTGTGACCATTAAACAGAATTATTAATAAGATTTCTGGAACCACTTTGTGTACCAGTAACTCTAATGGGGTACCAGAGAGTTGGTTGGGCAGTCAAACCACCCTGATTAACAACTTTTCAGACCAGCACCATAATTTCAAGGAGCCGGTATCTAATTGACAGCTCCCGTAGGTCCAAATCCTTCGTTTTTAAATTTTCATTTTATTTCTGCTCCCAAGAATAGTTACGACCTATAAAGATTATCATCATCAGCTTCTTTTAATGTTCCCTCTGTGATAGGCAATGGACCGTAATTCATCACACGAGCCCAGCGTGGGTTGGTAAAGATTATCCGTAGTACCTAAAAACACGCATAGGCCCTTATCCTATCCTTCCCAGTCCTAGCAACCAACGAGTTGACATTCACTTACATGGAGGCTGAATGCCCGAAGTCAAACTGGTGCGAGAAGGAAGTTACCCACCAGATCCGCACCAAATCTGATTGCATCCAGAAGTCGATCACCAATCAAGTTCTGCGGGACTCCTGCCATCCCACTACAGTTATCCTGATGAAGAAAACTATGAAGAAACTCGATGACCAACACCACGTCCTGTAATTCCCTCAGCAAACGAAAGTACAAATTATCTGTCACCAACAAGACTACACACCGCTCCAAGGAAGTTATTTCGTTACAACTCCCGATGGATGTCGACTGAAATCTGAAGAGTTCACCATAGCAGATGCCGACGATGAAATCAAAGGCCAACCTCGCAAAATCATGAGGATACCCTTCGATTCTGGACAACGAGCTACGTCAACTACTCACATCAATTTGTACTCCGTGGATCTTAAGGGACTAGTGTAAATGGGCAACGCGCAAAAGAACACCTGTCATACCACAAGAACCAGCAGTCTCCTACCGTAATCCTGAAAAAACTCGGATCCCGAGAAGACTCCGGCAACTTTTTCACTCAATGTGCTAAAATAGTTGCCGTTCTAAGGGTGGAGGTGTTACGTATGCCTAGGAATCTGCTGACATTGCGGACAATATACATACATAGACCTTGATGACAGTGCAGTTACCGCGAAGTCAACGCACGTAGCTAGACTTTCGCTGACACAGAAACGTACGGAGCATAAACATAGGAAGTTGCTGACTGTGCAATTACCTTGGAACCGATCCAGCCATGACGTCAAGGAATCGATCAATGCCGAACTAATATTTAAGAGCATCTCTCGTAAGAAAGAAGCATTCCATATTCCTACATCGTGTAGGATGGATTCTCGTAGGCTAGTTAGTTTTAGTTAGTCTATTTAATTATTGTAACCATTCCATGTCCTAACATCGGCTTGGAATGGACATTCGTAGGTTAACTAGTTGTAGTTAGTAGTTGTAACCATTCCATGATCCAACCTCGACTTGGAATAGACACTTCTAGGATAATTAATTATAATTAACTTTAATAATTAAAAGTTTAGAATCATTTCGGGTTTCTTTCCACTCTCCCGGCTGTGGTAAACGTAATTCGTACGAAAACAAGGTAGGTAAATACAAACGTTGTAAAAACGGGCGTACGCACACCGCTATCTTTTCCGGGGGCTTAGACCTTTCGTGAAGGCAGTTTCAATGTCACGAGCCCCGGGGCTACAGAAGTATGTTACTAGGTCAATGTCGGGTACGCGTACCGAGCATGCCCGCAGAGAGCTCATTCAGAGGTCTACAACCTGTTGGATCGCACCAGCCTCATTAGAATATATTTAGAAAAAGAACCGCGAATTTAAAAGGCTACGTTGTGCGGGCGAGAACGTGAATTTGAGAAGCCGTTGGTCCCGGCTGGCATTTTGAACATATTTGACGGTCGTTACGAGTAGTCAGAACTTAGAAAATCGGTATAATAAGTCTTTAATGTCCCCACTGTTGGGACTTGGGACACAAGGCTAGTATGAGAGGGTATGGGCCTCGGGACCTGTGGGGTTTAGTTAACTCTTTAAGGTCTGCCAATGACTAGGTATCGTGTGACCCAGTTCCTGTGTTATGGAGATTATATTTGTAGTCATCATCATCATATCAGCCGAAAGACGTCCACTGCTGGACTTAGGCCTCCCCCAAGCGTCTCCACGTCCAAATTGACCGGTCCCGTGCGTCTCGCAACCAGCGGATCCCCACAACCTTCACCAGGTCATCGGTCCACGTAGTGGGAGGCATTTGTAGTGGCTCACTATAAAATACTGTTACTCAGAAAAAGGCTAGCCAGATTGATTTAGGAGATTCGTTGGTTCTTCAGCTAGCGCGAACTTTAGCTTTAAAACTGACAGCGCTTGCTTAAACTTTAACTGAGTTTATACAGCATTGTTTAACACCTACTGGTAACTGGTAAATATACCTCTTAACCACTCGACCGATCATCATGAAAAAACATATCGACACATACATAGCCAGAGATACAGAAAAGGATACAGGCTATAATTTATATGGATACTCGGGGAAGACGTTTGCCTACCGATATCGATTCCTGTCAGCTCTTCACGATTTCATCATAAATCCTGTTGTAATACTCCGATTTCGGTCTTTAGGGAATAAAATATGAGAACACATTCCCATTTAAACAACTTTTAACATAAAAATCGACTTCCAAAACAAAACACTACAAAGCGAAAAATTATATTTTATTAATCCCTTTTTAGTTTTGGTAGGTACCTCCAAATACCATGAAAATCATTTATAGCCAAAGTAAATCTCATGGAGATTCCAATAACCACAAACACGACTAGGATCCATTGTTTTATTTCGGAGTTCCAGTGCCTACCTTCCGGTTTCATCATTAGATCAGTTCGATGTACCATTTTCATCAGTACCATTTATTTATAAGTATTTGTTTCATCATAGTCGGTTAGCTATTCGATATATCTTATACCCGTGACATACTTAGCATTCAGAAGTTCCAGTGGCCATCTGTGGTTTTTTTCATCAGTTCCATTTAACCAAATGATACTTTCCGAGTGTGTGTGTGTATGCCTATAATATTTGAGGAGTTCCCTCGATTTCTCTGGGATGCCATCATCAGATCCTGGTCAATATAGTTTCCTTATCATGGTACCAGCCTTGGCATATCTCCTTAGCAACAAAAAACAATCATCAAAATCGGTTCATAAACAACGAAGTTATCCGCGAACACACTTAAAGAAAAAAATTATAGGGTCGAATTGAGAAACCTCCTTTTTTTTAAGTCGGTTAAAAATGAAGTACGTTTTAATGGGGGTTTTACATGAACTCAATAAATAAAATCCCTTTGCAGTTGCTACCCTTATAAAGGCTTATACGCTCGACTTTCCGAGCTGTAATTAAGTTTGTAAGTAAGTCAATGTCAACACTGGTTACCGGGTACTGCGTACTGAATCAGCGCAGCCGACCGGAACCAATATCAGCGATACCAACGTGTTTGCAAAGTTAAGTTCGCCTGAACTAGTCGCCTTGCAGTAATTGTAGTTGAGTTGAATTTGTAGTGTTATTGATGTATTTCACAAAAATTGCTATTTCAAAGGGAGTACTTAAGTTTTACAAGCAGTGGTGGTGGCCCAGTGGTAACGGCCGCGTCTTAAAAATTGTAGGTCGTGGGTTCGAACCGACGAAGGCACAAATACTTTGTGTAAATTATTTCATCATGCTCTCAAAACGGTGAAGGAAAACGTCGCGAGGAAACCTGCAAGTCCAAAAATTCAAACAACAAGCCGCACTGGGCCCGCGTGGTGAATTAACCTTTTGCACGCCAGCGCCTTTTTACGATACTTCACCCCCGACGCCAAGCCTAGTAAAAAATATATGCAGTAGGCATTTTCGCTAGTGATGGGACATTTTCAATTATGATTTGGTATATTATTGCAATTTGAGGTAATGAACAGCGATTATTACTGAGTAAACTACAATATAAACACTATTACAGCAGTTTCGACCAGATTTTATTAGAAATCTAACAAGCCATCAAAAAAGAAGAAAAAACATCTGAAATTTTAAGGGATTAGAAAGTAAAGTTCACAACACTAGATGACACCTTTAGTTGCCTACGGCGTCACAGATATGTATCTTTTTAGAAAAAGTAGAGTTAGGATTACTATAATATCGATTGATACAAAAATAATCTTATTTATTCACAAAGTCGATCAAACAAAAAGATTAAGCTAAATTTAATATTCTTATTAAAGATAGAATACGTGAATAAAGATTTTGCTGTTATTAAGAATTATTGGACGACCTTTTTTTACTAAAAAAATTTACTATTAGTAATGGACAGTTTTTGTTTGTTTTCCTCGTCTAACCTAACGCCACCTACGGCGAGATTACAAATGCTGTAAATATGTACATGCCTCATAATCTAATTCACTGTTATCGAAATCTAATAATTACAATAATTTCTTGTGCTGAAATAATTATCTCAAACAATAATTTATTCATAGAACGTTTTTACTTTAAACTGTGCTCCGAGCAATGAAATAGTATAAATAACGAATCATTTTAAATTAAAACTAGGTAGATACAAAGATATAAACGAATATAAATTAAAACAAGGTAGGTAAAAAATATATACACTTACCGACATGGTCACCGCACTATTTATTTATTAGTTTCGCTTGTGACGTCATAAACGGGCGACTAAAGTTGCCTATGGCGTAGGGATAACCATTCTTTACAAAAATCTAGTAACGTCTATAAGGTTATATCAATAATAATAATATCAACGTTTTTTGAGTCAAGTCTAGTTTAAAGCGGCCAGTTTTAACTTCACTATTTATTTATTGTTACAGTAATAATGGTATTTCATTATATTGAGTTGAAATCATTATGTCTGACGTTAACCGTCAATCCGTCCGTCGTAATTCGAACTCCGATATTATTGAAGCCAGGAGTTTATTCTGCATAATTATGCTAAAGGGGCTT